>JAOSBL010000001.1:21857629-21874965 GCA_027568915.1 Erythroxylum roraimae | reverse complement strand
TCATTATTATTATTATTATGATTATGATAATTCTGATTTATGTATTTATTATTATTCAACATTATTATTACAATTAAGTTGTTTCTATTATTTTTCAAAATTATTATAATAATACTAATTAACAATAAAAATTATTATTATTACAAATATATAATAACAAACATAATAATAATATGTAATAATCAGTAATTATTACTGTTACTGATTATTATTACGGAATATAATAATCAATAAAATATACATAATATTATAATAGCAATCATTTTTTACAAGTATCATCAGCCACAAAAGTGGCTGAAGCTTCAACCGGATTTGGCTTCAAAGCAGGCGCCTGAGCTTGGTCCCACAGGCTGCTCTCCTCAGCGCCGCAAGCACCAGCCAATTTTTGACACCTGTCTTAGACAGAGTAAGACAGGGTTGTCTAAGACAGGTGATCTGCTCTCCTAAAGAAGAGAAGCAAATCCCAGAAAAGGTGTTTTCATTTCCTTCTCTCTCTCTCTCTCTCGCAAGTTTCCACAGGTTTTATAGACGAGTGTGATTGATTCAAGTTTAAGACTGCCACAGGATTCCTTTTCCTTGTATATATAATTTTTGAAAAATTTCTCCAATTTTTGATTAGTTGGTGACAATCTGAGTAGTTTAGTTGATTTGATAAAGTTTTCGAGGCCATTGGAGGGTTCAATTTCTTATCAAATTTATGGTTTGCCCTGACTTATGCTTGAATCGTGTCTTTTGTGTGCTTGGAATATGGGTAAAAGAGTGTCGAAATTGCAAGTTTTGATTTTCTTTTTTGATGTTTTGGTGCTCTAATGTGGATAAAGCAGTTTAGCTACTCGTAGCTGAAATTACTCGCTGGCTTCCTTATTTTCTTTCTTTTTAATTGACCTTTATGTGGACCTACGTTTGATCTAGATCCTGCGTGATGGAAAATTAGAGTGTAATTCGATTTGACATTATTTGAATGTGTGAAGATTGCAATCTTTTGTTTTTATGAAAGAAATTCGCGATTTTTATGAGTGGCATTATGATTTTCTTTGGGATTCTTGTTAATGCAGTAGGTAGGTGAGTTGATGATACACAGAGTGACAGTTGGAGGGATCTGAGAAGTTGCTAGTTTAATATGGCTTGTAGAGGATGCTTGGAGTGCCTACTGAAGCTCCTCAATTTCTTGCTCACCCTTGCGGGTCTTGCCATGGTTGGTTATGGAATCTATTTGTTTGTCGAGTATAAAAGAGCTGCTCATGACACCAGATTGGCCCCTTATGATTATGATCCAAATTTGATACATCTTGGTCGCCCGATGCTCATTGCTATGTCTCTCTCAGAAAGCATCTTTGACAAACTGCCAAAAGCTTGGTATACCCTTTATTCCCGTTTTATTGTTATCTATGGTGCTTGTTAATAGTTGTGGTCAGCTGGGTTTGGTGGTAATTGGTTTACACTTTTGAGTTGTTGCTAGTCTTGTTACTCCAAGGTTTGTAGTTTATGAAACATTTTACCTTTTCTTTTGTTTGGATAGAAATCGTTTTATGCTGGTGTAGATTTCAAACATAGACTGCATGGGAATATCCAATAGAGTTTTAGTGAGTTCTGACATGGGTAGAATACTGGTTTTGATGCTCAAATTTCAAAGTTCACTTCGAGATTTGGTGTGTGATAGGGGAAGTGGCTAAAAAAATCTCAAGTGATTGTGGAAGATAGCTAAGTTACTCAATTCTTTCCACTTTTTGTGGAAACTTATGGGGGTTTCAGTGTCTGTTCTTAAGTGTTACATGTATTGTTAAATGGTTTGTAGTTGGGGCTTTCTTTTGCATTTATCTGTATGAAGTGCAGAAAATTTTCCAGTTGATGTAGGGTGTACATTAGATTTTTCTCAAGCTTAAAAGATAAAGTTGTCATGATATTGCTTCCTTTTTCTTTTAGTATAAAAGGGAAGTAGTAAGGGATTCACAGTTGTGTGTTATGATTTCAGTCAATTGGTCTCCTTGTTGCCACATTGCTGATCTAGGATGCTCTAAAGAAATTTAGAGCAAAAGGAGAAAATGCAAAGGTAAAAATCAATAATGAACTGTTGGACTGATACATACTACGGAGATTTACACAATAGTCTATTGTAAACAAGAACTGTCGGACTAATAGTTTGGTTAGAAGAAATAAGAATCTTCTAAGGTAAGAACTATGAATCACAAAATGCTACTCATGTACAATAGACTATTATGTAGATATCCTTAGTAAGGTTATGTAATGAAAGCAAATGGATATTTGCTTAAACTTTTTGGCATGATAATGCAGCTTCTGTAGAAAATGTAGTCACCTTATCCTAAGACCATAAATTGTTGAAATCTTTCCATTGTTTATTTGTTTATGAAATTAGGTGTATAGTGGTTTGCTTAATGGCTTGTACTTATGTATCATATTTACACTTCTACATATCCTTTTATGTGCTCTCATGTCTATTTGCAAGGTTGAAAAGCGTTTGACACTCTGGTACTGTAAGTTGAGATGGACTCAACTTCCTCCCTTTTCTCACTTGGGCTCTTTTGCATTTCTTGAACCTTTCTTTATGTGTCCTTCTCTATTTAATTAAAATTTTCTCTCATAATGAAGGTTCTTATTTTAAATTGTCAATTGATATTTTTTTTCTTATCTATAATAGAGAGAAGATGTAAAAGCTTTCCATTGATGGTGTTGCAAAAGTATTTATTTCCATCGTGATGAACATCCTAATTTTTGTGCTTCTTTATGCAGGTTCATATACTTATTTATTGGTGTAGGGGTTGTTCTTTTTGTCATCTCATGTTTTGGATGTCCTTCTCTATTTAATTAAAATTTTCTCTCATAATGAAGGTTCTTATTTTAAATTGTCAATTGATATTTTTTTTCTTATCTATAATAGAGAGAAGATGTAAAAGCTTTCCATTGATGGTGTTGCAAAAGTATTTATTTCCATCGTGATGAACATCCTAATTTTTGTGCTTCTTTATGCAGGTTCATATACTTATTTATTGGTGTAGGGGTTGTTCTTTTTGTCATCTCATGTTTTGGATGTGTTGGGGCTGTAACACGAAATAGATGCTGCCTCAGTTGTGTATCCTAATAAACTTAGAAGTCTTGAAATGCTCAAGATAAGAATCATAAATGGTTTTCACAATATGCTTCTGTTATATAAGCGGCCATGTCCTGAAACACTGCAGCATCGTCTGCTATTTTTACATTTAATGCTCCAAGTTCTGCACATGTGGTCTTCACATTTTGTACGGATGAATAAGTGGATGTTGAAAAGCCTAAGCATAAAAAATGTTTACCATTTCACCTTAATTCTACTTTAGTTTTAAATGCTTTTGCATTATCTTTATTCTGTACCTCTGGATTTAGATAGAAAATAATAAGTGATTTGGACAATGTTTTCTTTGATGGTAAATAGTTGATAATTGTCTGAATAGGTTCCCCACTTTGTCTATAAAATGGAATGATTTCCTTAATTGAGCTTAGTATTCAGTATTGATCATCTTGTTAATATTGGTGGAGTTGGGATGTGCAGCTTTTATTTTCTTTGACAAGAGCTGGAAAAAAGTTAGTACTGCTCATTCCCTTTTGCCTCTTTTATTCTTGGTATATTGGTATATGCTTAAACAGATACTTAGAAATTTGGTGCGTTCTCTTTATTCATCTTCGTGCTCTAGGAACTTCCAGTTGACAAAACTGGGGACTTCGACATGATATTTAATTTTCTGAGAGAAAATTGGAGAATTGTCAAATGGGTTGCTCTTGGAATAGTCATTTTGGAGGTAAGCATGATCTATTGACATTTGAGATCATTACTTTGTTGGGGTGGAATATTGCCAGTCTCACACACAACCAGTAATTATGCAACATATATTACTGCTGGGCTTACAACTATGTTTATCAATTGGCACTTATGGTTTTGGGCTTGGGATAGGTCAACGGTAAAGCTTCTGAATGAAAGAAATATAAAAAGTACGAATAAATAAGTCCTGCCAGTTTATTTTTACTGAGGAACCGGTGACCATGAAAAAACTATTGCATTTTTCTGATTATTCAATTTATAAACTGCTTCTTTAACTGTTGCTTTGGTAAATGATAATGGAAAATTTTTGCCTAATGAAGCCAAGAATACGTTGTTCAAACATTGACAGTGATCAATGAAAGATTTGGTTTAGGAAAAGGGGTGTGCAGATAGGATTTGTATACTGGAGTGGTCTAATAGCATCTTGTATCAAAAGAAGATTTGACTGTGAGAGCTCATATAGTTGTTCCTGATTTCTTGGGAGCAGTTGATACAAGTACTTAGAAAATCTTTTTCCCCTTAATTCCTTTTTTTGTGTTTGTGAACTTGTACATTAGTCACTAAAATCTTGCTGATAAATCAGAAAAGTTCTTTCTACGATATAATACTATCTCTTCAGACTCAATCTAAGGTAAAGAATTAGCTTGGAGACTACAGAGAAGACCAGATGAGTTGTCAGTTGTGTCCAAATAACCTCTATGATAATGCATACTTTATAAGCTGAAAGAAGCATGGCAAAATCGTAAAGCTTTTTAGCAGATTTTTGCGCACACCTTTTATTTTCTTTTCCGTTTTTCCCTCAAATTGAACAATTATACTCATTAAAACATGATGTTAATCACTAAAGGCAATGAAATAACCAATCAAATAATATGGGATATTTCCTTTGATGTCTGTGATGGTGTCTTTGTTGCCTTTTGAGTTGACCTGATCTTCTTTATCATTCAAACTATCATCAGCACCAGTTGTCCTTTTGAATCCAATCTGAATAAGGCTATCAATACTCTTTGTCAGTCTCCGTTGTAAGTTTGATGTCATAATCTAAGACACAAAACTAGACTATGTCAGTACAATGTTCAGGGAAGTTCAATAACTTGTTGCTAACATGATTTGTTTCAAATGCATCTCTCTCTTTATTTCTTCTGCTATTTAAGGACTATACTTGTTCATGACTCCTGAATGTGATGAAGACGAGTCCCTATATTGCAGGCTCTGGTCTTCTTGTTATCCCTTTTCGTTAGGGCAGCTAACAGGCCGGCAGATTATGATAGTGATGATGAGCTCATTGCTCCAAGGCAACAAATTCGGCAACCTTTGCTTAGCAGGCCAGCAGGGACAGCAACAGGTGTACCTGTTACTGGCAACCTTGATCAGCGTCCAAGCAGGAACGATGCTTGGAGTACTCGTATGAGGGAAAAGGTTTGTCTTTTCCTGAAGTATATGGTTGCTTAGAACATTTGGCATCTTTTAATGGCTTCTTTTATGGCATTGTCGGTCAAAAAGGGTAGTTATAGAAAGGCTGGGAGATGTTTTATACAATGTCTTTTACTATGATTGAGATGCCATGAAGCTCTAAAAAGTGAAAATCCAACTAATGTCTCATTTTGTCTGGAATTACAGTAACTCCACCAACATTCCATTATATTGAGTGAAAAACACTCTGGAAATATTTCTCTTAATGAACTTGAGATTTTTTAAATGTCAATAACCCTTGCACTTCTCTCTTATAATTTTCTAATGTGTACGGATGTTAGAGTGCAAGTCCATCTTCAAGCTTGTTTCCTACCCTTTTTGACTATTGAGCACTGAAGACATGGATGACATGCATTCTTTTACTTGTTACAGAGTAGTCTGGTTTTGGGTGAGCTAAATGGAAGATTGTTTGAACATTCTTATAGGTCCTACATAGTTGCATAATATATGGTGCAGAAAGTATATTATTTTCATCCCTAATGTCTTTATGCAAGCTTCTAGCTTCATTTCTTACATTTGCCTTTTCTCTTTTTGATTTGACTGGATGAAAAACCAGTATGGGCTTGATACTGCCGAGTTTACATACAACCCATCCGAGTCTCACAGGTTCCAGCAAGTCTCAAACCAGCCTGCAGAGGAGAGAAGCCGTTGTACCATCCTGTAATGGCTTTTGTGGGTCTTAGACTCAACCGAGGTTTGAGAGTTTAGTTTTTGGGTTTATGTGCAGTAGACATTTTTCAGGATTTCAGATCCCCACCAACTCTTCAAACTGTTTAATATCTTTCTGAAAAGCAACATTTGTGATTACCCAAAAAAAGGAAAAAGAACTTTCTGTATGATGCAGTTGACTGTTAGAAAGCATCTTTTCTTATGGTTTTCTATGTGTGTTGTGTCTGTTTTTGTATGAAATTTTAAGCATACAGTTTAAAGTTATTCATTTTCCATTAAACCACGTATATTGTTCATGACGGGTTAGAGAATCCGATTGTTCATGATTTGCTTAAGTAGCTGCAGGAAACTTTAACCTTATATATATAGTATCTATATTGGGTCTCCTCATCATAAGCCCATTGCATGTCTGGCTCACACTGATTAGGATTCATTTTCTTCACTAAACATTGGCCCTTTAAATTGGATCTTTTATTGGGCTATTTTATAATCTTTTTAACCAGATCAAATTCGATTTACTTAATCTTGAATTTATTAAAATTGTTAAATTTGTAATTAATTGTTGTCCAATATCCTGAAAATTACTAACTTGTCTTGCCTCATTTTTTTTATTTATAAAAAGTCAGTTAATGTCATGCTCGGCTTTTTCGTGTTAAACTGAATTCCTTACTGTCTCGAAGGCAACCTTATTGTCACTTTGTAGCATCATTGGAATCAAGTTGACTGCTATCAGTTCCTCTACCATCGTCCTAAGGCAAATTTCTTCGCAAATCCCAAAACACATTATTCTAAATTCTGCCTCAGTGTTGCTCCTTGCAACTACAGCTTGTTTTTTCACTTCTTCATGAAATCATTTTGCTCCAGACATGTGCAGTACCTTGTAGTAAATCTGTGGTCTGTTAATGAACCTGCCCAGTCTAAGAAATATTTACTCACCAATTTGTAGACTTTTCAAAGTAAAGATCTTTCTCTAGACTTTGTTTTAGGTAGCGTAAGATGAGAAAAATAGCCTCCAAGTGTTTCTCTGTTGGTTAATTCATGTATTTGCTCACCATTCCTACAGCAAAAGTTATATCTGGCCAAGTATGTGAAAGATTAGCCTTCCCACTAGTCTTTGATATCTCTCTTTATCTGTCAATCTTCCCTCTTCTTCTATCAGGTGCTTCGTCGTAAGGTCCATAAGAGAAGGAACCGATTTGCGATCCAACATGCCTGCCTCTTTCAGTAGATTCTGGCTATAGTTCAGTTTAGACTGAAATTCTTATGAGCGAGCTATTTCCACCTCTAAAATATATTTGAGTTGTCTCAAGTCTTTGATCTCAAATTCACGGGCTAGAACATCCTTTAGAAACTTGATATCTTCTAAGTGATCACTCGTTAAAATGATACCATCTATATACATTATCATGATTGCTTTCTTTCCTTCAAGAGATATCTTGATAAACATAGTGTGATTTCCTTACGTCCAACAAGTGCTCCCTTTATGAGGTCATGCATGCGAGAGACCACCCTCCTTTACTCTAGTATGACCAGTCCACTCCTACTTAGCAATTTTGATCCGGAAAATATGCTACGATAACATGATAAGATGCTTTGGGAACTTAGATGGTGTAACCTACAATGCCATAACGTAGTACTTTCTTTATTCTGAGCTGAGACAACACTCGAGATTTTTAGTGGAAGACATCCGCAGGCTTTGGTCTTCAAGACATAGAGACCTGCACTCTTTTCATCATTGCCAATTGTCCTCCCGGGGCTTAAAGCTTGAAATTCACACAAGGTAGAATATAAATTAGCCTAGGTTTAATTAGGCTTCTTTCAGTAGAGGTTTTTTGTAGATTTTTTTTTTAATTTTTTTTCTAAAAAATTAGTTGATTATTTGTCTATCATTTAAAAAAGTGTTTTTTTAATAAAAAATTTCATACAGTAAACTGTTTGGCAACATAAAAATAAAAAGTACTTTTAAAAAAATTATTTATGCACATAAATATTATTTAAAGTATATTAAACAACATGCAAAACACGATATTTTAATTATTATATAATTTTAAACCATATAAAACATAAAAGAAAATATATCTAACCAAATCTTTCGTATATATTATAACATAAGTAAACTAATATAAAAAATAAATATAAAAAATATAAAAAGTCAAATAATATTATATAAATTTCAAAATAAATATCCAAGTTGAGTAAATAGTTAAATACATAATAAACGGGAAGATGAATTTGTGGGTATTGTAAAAATTATGTGTAAAATATAAGGGCTAAATTGACTAAAAATAGGCTCATTAATTGATCTGAAAAATCTACCTAAAAATGTACTTTTTTTAGAAGCTCTAAATTTGAGCTTCTTCAAAAGTTATATTTTGACTGCCAAAAAAGCTATATTTATTAAATAAGTGCTTTTTTACTTTACAGCTAAACACTCATTTTTCTTAAATAAGATTTTTGTAACAGAGAGAAGTATTTATTTACCTTTCAAAAGCTCATCTAAATATGTAGTTAGAGACAATTCAGACCTTTTGAGTGTACTAACAGCACAGATAGGGCTGATTTTTAGTTTGATCTCCTCAGATATAGTGAATTTGATCTCCTGTTATCGACATATTTTTCAAGAGAGCAACAGATGTGCCGACTGGTTAGTTAACTATGTCAGTCATTTTACTGTCGGCGTTACGTATTTCACTAATTCACTGATTGGGAGCCACCTTATCCTGTTAGAAGATTTGTCAGGAATTTGCTTCCCTTGATTAGTTGTGTAACCTTACTGTGCGTCTTCCTTTTATTAAAAAAAAAAAGTTGATCTCCTGTCACTTTTGAAATGGTATCATCGATGTTACGTATTTTAATTAATCTCTTTTTTAATTAATGTTAAAATAATGCAGTAGGTTGGACTTTAGAATCCCTAAAGTCACGCATTGATTTGCGAATCACCGAATACATCTGACATAAAACTGTAGTTAAATGCTCGTTGAATCAGCTTGTGATTTTAAAAACTTACAGAAAAACAAGAATCTTAATTAGTTTTATTACTCTAATTCAAAATTAATAAGTTAAATTTAAAAATTTAAATGATTTTAATTTTAAAAAATATTCAAATTAATTCAAATGAAAAGATCTAAATTCAAATTTAATAAATTAATTTAAATATCCAAAATTTTTAAAAAATTATAAATTATTTTCAGTTCTTACTTCGTCCAACTCAGATTATTATTATTGTTGTTAACGACATAAAAATAAATATAAAAAACATAATTTTTAATTTATGTAATTTAAAATTTTTGTTAATTTAATTATTTTTAATTTTAATTAAAAACTCTTTTTATAATTTTATAAAAAATAATAACAAAACTCACATAACATATAAATTAATTAAATATTATTAATAAAAAAATCTAATCAAGTTTTTGAAATATTCAAAATGATAATTAAAAATATATTTTGTATATTTTATTGTTATTTTTAAACAAAATATATATTTTTTAAATTTAGTTTAAACATTAAAGAAATTAAAAAAGAAGAAGTACATTTTGGTTCAAATCTTTTGTTTCTATTTTCTTTTCTAACTTTATTTTACGTTCAATACGACGTCGTTTTGTAGTAAAAACCGCGAACAAGATTAAGGCAGATTTATTAGAACAGAATATCTGATCCGCGCTTACCGTTGTTGGCGAGGAATCAAAATAGAACACGTGAACCATTTGAGTTGTTTCACTGCGTGCGTCAGCCACTCAACCTACGCCTCATGTTGACTTGCAAGTATCTCACTTTTCTCTGTCCTTGTCTGCCTTAGGGTTCTTTGGATTTTCTATCCAATTTTGACTTCTTCTGTTGCCTTTTGTGTTGTGGGATGCGTTCTTTTTGAAGTTTGAAAGAAATCACCAGCCGGGGATCAAATTCCCCGGTACTGGATCGTTGATTCTTTTCCATTCAGGTAAGCGTGATTTGTCCATTTTCCCTTATTTTCTTCTGGGATTTTCTTGTTGTTTATACTCGTCCTTAGATGACAAGGGTTTGCCAAGGAATGAGAATGAGAATGAAATGCTTTGGTTTTCAACGTTCTGTTTGGTTTTGCATCACTTGAGTAAATCGATTGCTAGATTTCGAGTGTTATTCATTTGGGTTTTATCTTGTTTAATTTGAAGGAATGTAAAATGTAAAATGCTTTTACTGAATTAGAAGAATAGTAACAACATTGGCTTCAGATCTTGGTAAGACGGTTATTGACATTTTAACTCATTTGATGATAACAAAGATGACCAAAAGATATCAGGTTTGCACATTTTTGTTGTTAGGTTTATGGTTCTACTAAGTTCCCAGGGATTGGGAATTTTGCCGTTGCCCTTTGTTATGGACTTAAGGCTCTGACTAGTTTGGCAATTTTGTTATGGATTACAGGATGTGTTCATGCTACGCTGTCAGAGTCTTTTCTTAGTGTTCAGTCTTTTACAATGTGAAAGTCCTTAATAAAAGATATACATTAAAGCTAAATAGAAGCGAATGTGAAAGAACTGATATGAAAATGATGGCCACCAGGAGCCCTTGTCCAAACAAAGACGATTAAGTTCTAACAGGAATGAGGTGGTGAGGTCTATGCAGCTAACATTTTATGACTAGAAGATATGTTTATCCTATGATTTTAGGGTTCCACTCATTGTTAGCTTCCATTGTTTTGCAATATCACGAACTACCTAAATTAATAGGCTAGTTATACACATCTTTGATCCAAGCAATGCTACCTCGAAAATGTTAAACACATTCCATAAACATAATTATGCTACTTGTTATTGATTTCATAACTAATGCTAATGATGATGTTCCCCAGGTTCGGCTTCGATCTTGAAGGTTTTGAGAATTTTGCACATGTGCCACTCTTTTTCCTTTTCTTCATTTTTGCAAGATTGAGAAGAAGTTTGTTATTGAGGAGGGCTTGTGGTTGAACAATTAACAATCTAGTTATTGCTACATGCGGTAAAGGTGACAAACTAGTTACTGTTACATAACAGTAAAAGTGAAGTATGATGGGGTTGAAGTTACCAAAGCGATACCTGATTGTTATTTTAACCTTCGTAAGCACTTGTGTTTGTTATATAGAACGAGTTGGATTCTCTATTGCTTATACAGTAGCAGCCGATGATGCTGGTGTTAGCCAATCAAGTAAAGGCGTGATACTTTCAGTATTCTTCTATGGTTATGCTTGTTCACAAGTGCCTGGAGGATGGGCAGCTCAAAAGATTGGTGGAAGGAAGGTTCTCCTTCTCTCATTTGTTGTATGGTCGTCAACATGTTTTTTGGTCCCACTTGATCCTAATCGAGTTGTAGTTTTATCAGTGGCTCGCTTTCTTGTTGGTGTAGCACAAGGCTTCATCTTTCCTTCCATTCACACTGTCCTGGCACAGTGGGTTCCACCCCATGAAAGGTCAAGATCGGTTTCTCTTACCACATCAGGAATGTACCTAGGTGCGGCGATGGGAATGCTTGTCCTGCCAAGCCTTGTGAAGTTTAAGGGTCCCAATTCTGTATTTCTTGCTGAAGCAGCATTAGGTGTTTTGTGGTCTATACTTTGGTATAAATATGCTAGTGATCCTCCTCGTTCTGAGCATCCAAAAGCTGCTGCTGCTGGGTTTGGAGAATCTTTACTTCCAACGAAAGCCAGTCAGAAGGCAAAGGGAGAAAATGGAGGGAGTACTAGCATAAAAAATTCTAAAATTCCATGGAAGAGGATTATAATGAGCTTACCAATTTGGGCAATTGTCGCAAATAACTTCACATTCCATTATGCTTTATATGTGTTGATGAACTGGTTGCCAACATATTTCGAACAGGGACTTCAACTAAGTCTTCAGGAAATGGGTTCTTCTAAAATGTTACCTTATCTCAACATGTTTGTATTCTCAAATATTGGTGGGGTGATTGCTGACCACTTGATCACAAAAAGAATTTTATCTGTGACTAGAACGAGGAAATTCTTAAATACTGTAGGGTTTTTTGTTGCTTCTCTTGCATTGGTCACAATTCCCATCTTCAGAACTTCCACAGGGGCCGTCTTCTGCTCTTCTGTGGCCCTTGGCTTTCTTGCCCTTGGTAGAGCTGGGTTTGCAGTGAATCATATGGATATTGCTCCAAGGTATGCGGGAATAGTGATGGGGGTCTCAAATACCGCTGGTACTTTAGCTGGCATCATTGGTGTTGATTTAACTGGCAAACTTCTTGAAGCTGCTAAAACTTCCTCTTCTGATCTTTCAAGTCCAGAAAGCTGGAGAGCAGTCTTTGTTATACCAGGATTGCTCTGCATTTTCAGTTGTTTCATATTTCTGCTATTCTCAACTGGCGAGAGAATTTTTGACTGATGTAGATTTTGTGTATTGAAGGGAAAAAATATTGCTCATGAATGCCAGCATGAAGGTATGATCACAACTTTCAGAGCTCTCTGATCATTGGCTCAACTGTCTCTCTACCTTGCAAGAGTTCCATTTATAATGGAGGCTGTGAACATAGGAAATTGTTTGTATACATTGGATAACTAAAGAGACTCATTTCTTCACTTTTTAAGTGTGAATTACTTGAGTCTCATTTGTCATTTGTTTCCACATCTAATTAGAGCAGATTTAATTTGTTTGACACATCATGCCATCACTGCTTTGACCCTTTTTTTCATACCTTTCTTTTTTGGTAATTTGTCTGTGGCTAAGATAGTGTTTTGCTGCAAAGAGTTCAGTTTTACAATGAACATACGGTATTATATCGTTTCCGTATCTGAAAAGAAACCTCAGGTCTAGGGATGGTCCTGACCAAGCTCAGTTAGACTAGAAGTCAAAAGATCATACCCATGTTGACCGGGCTTCGCGTTGAGGTCAAGCCTGGGTCGGCCGAGACCTAATCCAAACTGAATATTCAACCTAAAATGTCATCGTTTTGCGCAAACCAAGAGGACTTGGTTGTGCGTTAGGAGCCTTGGGTTGGGTTGGGCTGCAATAGGCCTGACGTGTTGCCAACCCTACTTAGCGGGGATGGAAAATAAACTCGGGCCTTATTTGATTCAATCTAACATGACTCTAAGTCAACGAGCTTGATCCGAGTTGATTGGGCTTGAACTCCTTTTTTATCTTTAATTTTTCGAGCTTCAAGAGATACTTAGGCTAGAACTTCACTGTTTGACGTGATCCGAAGCCTGATTATATGTATAAAAATTCCTAATTTCACTTTTTGCATCTCATTTCTGCCATTCCCTGCGACTTTGTTGTCCCTCTATACTTCTACCATTCACTTTATCTTCAATTTCTTCAATTTATCTTCTTTTCTTGTTTTGTCTATTGAATCAATCTGCGAAATTGTGATTTTTGTTATTTGGGTGTTCCGTAAGAAGCTCTGGTGTTTCTTTTTAACTGGACTTTGAGTTGACACGGAGTCGACTCATTAGATCACATATTTAACAAGATTATCAAAATTTGAGGTCAGGTTAGGTTGGCCCATTTAGGAGCTAGGGTGGGCTTGGGCCGCGTCTTTAATTAAACATATTTTGATTTTTTTAATAAGACCAATTTATTTTTAATTAGTTATTTAAAAACAAATTTTAATAGGATTTGAATACTAGAGATTGGCAATAGCTCGGTCCATGAGCCGGTCTCGTTAATTTTTTTTAAAATTAAAAGTATAAAATGTCCTTTTTTATATAATTGAGTTAGGTTTAATATTTTTAAGCAAAATGACGTGAATTGTTTAGGTCTAGATCTAACTTTTTTAAGCAAAACGACATTAAGCAAAATGATGTGAGTTTTTTAGATCTAGGTCTAACTCTCTCGAATTGATTTAGGACTGATTTAATTTTACTTAAAAAAGTTAAACATTGAATTAATTTAGGTCTGATTTGACTCATAAATTAGCCAATTAAAAATACCTGAATTTAAACCCGGGTCAACCATTGTCATCTTATTGAATACTGAAATTCAAAGTTCAGGTCAAGTAATCAAACTCCAAAATTTGCCGTCATTTTCTACACATCGTGTCTAATTTACTTCAAATCCAACATTGTTCTATGTTCAAAGTTCAATGGAAAACAAAACCACAAGGTTAATGATAGTCCGTCAACTTTTAAACCTCAAATCAATCAGCAAATAACAACTTTACCATAACGTGACAAAGATAATTAACGGTTGGCATGAACCAAAACGCACACATGCAGCCATTTTATTTCCTCAACAACTTGCGGCCCATGTCCTGTTAGTGATAATTAGACGTTGATGTAACTATTATCTGTTTAACCTTATCAAAACCACCTCAGATAAACCATAAAGTAGTGGAATTTCAAATCAAATCGTTAATTTCGAGACATCTATCAAGTGTGGGACTATTACTAACTGGAATGCTAAGTTGAATTGACAATTTAGCAATATTAAGATAAGAAAAGAAAATATTTAAAACTTTAATTGATATTAAACCGTATATAATAAATATTTAATAAAATTGAAAATTTTTAAATATAATTAAAGAATGAGATTATTTTTGTTTATGGAAGAAGTTATAATGAAATAAAAATTAACTAGTTTATTCTCATTTTTTAAAGTTAATTATTTTATAAAAGTTGATTGGTTGATGAATAAATTGGTCAATTTTTAATTACAAGAATTATTAAAATAAATCAAACTAAAAAGCTTATCGATTTAAAATTTTTACGATTGAATTAATCGAATTGATTTGATTTTTTAATCGCTGCAATTTAGAGTTTATGTTTTGATGATGTTGAAATTCATTTTAGACATTGTTGGTATTAGAATATTTAACGGGAGTCTCATGAAAAGAACATAAGACGGTGATTATTGGGTATTAAATAAAGTGATCTCAAATAGGTCAAAGACTCTTTCTCTCTTTCTTTTAAAATAAATCAACATGATAATTGGCGAAGGTATATATATATAAGTTTTAAAAACTTATTAAAAAGTGATCTAAACCATTGAAGAAACCTGTAACAGAGATAAAGAAAGGAAGAGAGGAAATAAAGATTTTGCAAGAAAACCTCAAGGCGTAGGTGAGTTGGTAAGGGACTCTTCTAGTTTAAGTGAGATCGCAGGTTCGAACTGTCCTTATGTATGTAGCCGTTTAAAACTTGGGGCCAGAGTTTTGCCTCTCGCAAGAGACCTACCTGGCTCGAGCAGGGATTAATCTAGGTGTGGATGACTTAAAAATGCCTTCCTATAATTGAGACCCTCCTAAAATACCTTGTAAAAAACCCAAAAAAAAGATTTTGCAAGAACATTATAGTGATATGGATTCAGGTTTGTTTTACAATGTCTACATAAATCGATCCATAAATTTTTATGTTAAATTTTGAATTAAAATACGCTTTTTGATCTTTTTAAAAAGTTAAGACAGTCGTGAACTTTCTTTGCATTAGGTGGAGGACCAGACAAGGCAAATGTTGAATAGTGCATGTTATTTTCAGCAATGGCCTCTTATCCGTTGTTCGTCCAAATGCGCAGTAGAAAATGACCGTACGGTAGGCTTCGTCTGGTTTTTATGTTTGTTTGGTGTTTTTCTTTCAACTTTTCGACGTGGGTTCGAATTGACATTGTGATTTGGATGTTGACGGAGATGTACATGTCTGTGTTGTTTTTTGGAACTTCTTGTTAATGGGAAGAGATCTTCTGTTAATTTAACACATAATAGAACCAATTAAATCCGCCATTTGTGCCCAAATTTCGCAACTTGTTATTGTGTGGTGTTTAATGCAACTTGTTATTGTTACGTCACAAGCAGCCATGACAAGAACATCAATAACATAATTGAATTGAAAAGAGATTTTGTGACTAGAGCTTATATCAGTAGAGCTTTTATTAGTAGAATTTTTGTCAGTAGAGCTTTTCTGAAAAGAATTTTTCTAATAAATCAGTTGATATGAAAAATCTACCTGAAAAAGTAATTTTTTAAAAAGCTCCAAATTTAAACTTTTCAAAAAGTTATATTTCAACTTTCAAAAAAGTCATTTTTATGAAAAAAAAAGTGCTTTTAAATTTTACAATCAAAACACTCAACTTTTTTAAAAACAGCTTTTGCAATAAAAAAAAAGTAATTATTAACTCTGTAAAAGCTGAACAATCAAGCACTTAAAGTGCCATCTCCTCCGAAGCGGATTCACCCTTTTTCCTATGCTCACAACTTCCAACCATCCAAAGCTACTTGTTATTAAGACATTGATCTTCAACCACTTTTCCCAACACCATATTTTTAATGTTTTCCCTTCCACTCTCGGGAATGCAAACGAATTAGTTAATAGATCGTACTGTTCTAACAGTCAAAGTAAAGTACGTAAATTGTTGATTTTAAAGATTTTCTGTTAATGTTAATTCCAATTCTTGTTGAGAAATAATTCACATTTATTAAGATATATTTATATTAGTTTATGCCATTGTAGTCAATCAATTAGATGCAATTTGTCGTGTGATATTATTATTTAATTAATAAAAGGCTTTTTTTAAATCTTTGTATATTAATTTAATTACATTTAATATTTAAATACTAAAGGTAAAATTCCTATAATAATTATTGCGTAATTGAAATTATGATGAGATCATAATCATAAGATTCAATTTACATTTATGTATTGTTTTTAGTTGCAGTTTTATCAAGACGAGATATTGTTGAAACGATAAAACTAACATACATTAAAAAATTTTCTTATTAAGAAAGTAATTAATTTCATAAATTAAAGTATGAGGATACTCAAACTAACATGTGAATGATTATTAGAGAATACATCAGCCCGACTATGACTATGAGAATCTCGAATGGAATATTACTTATGTGTTTGTAGATTTCCTTATGATGATGGATGTATAATTGATTCTTAGACTTGAGATTACCAAGGTATCTCGTGTGAGAATTAATGTATTTTAATGCTACTTATGAATCGTCCTAAGATAATTTCGTCGGTAGTACTTGGATAAAATATGAACCATACAAAGTAGTTGAATAAGTTAATAAGTGATCTTCACTTGAAAGTAATTAGAGAGAATGTTCTACTGTTCTTGATTAATAGTGATTTATGAAATTCTCTGACCAGAGTGAATTGACATTTAAAAAGACGTTTTCAAATTTCAGTTATAAATCAATTACTAATTAGCAAGCACGAACATGATTGGATGAAAAGAGTAGACATTGTATCTATACTCTGTCCAATTGGAACATTGGATGACGAAAAGATTAAATTATATATCATAACCATGCATGGACAGGTTAAGTCAACTATTTTGACATTCCTGATATTTGGCTAATCATGACATGTCGTTAGACGTTAATCTTGATCTATAATTATAAATTGTTTAATTGGAGAATTAAAGATAAATTAAAAGGAGTTTTAATTTATCTGATTCTAATTGTGAATTAG
>JAOSBL010000001.1:21841137-21854777 GCA_027568915.1 Erythroxylum roraimae | reverse complement strand
TTATCTGCATTCTCAGCTACCAAAACCTCTAAAAATATTGACTTGAGCGTCGGAGGGGCCTCCCGGGAATCAACCCCTGGCCCGCCGTTATCTGTTTTGCAGGTATCTTACATCCAGAATCGCACAGACCATGGATCATAATAACGACGTTCAACCCCAGCAGAATCCGGCTGAACCACCTGCTATAGGGAGAAATAAACATGTGATTTGTAACTTGTCTTCCTGTATCTCCGGTATTGTATCGTTTAAGATGATGATTAAAAGTTCTATGGATCAAGTTTAATAAATTAAGTCCCATCAAGTTCAAGTTTAAGAATGTCTAATATGAAAACTATATAAAGGTTAAAGTCTTCTGCAGTTACTAATATCAATCGTAAGCAGAAAGAATCTCTGACCAGTTAGGAGAGTTTACGTAAACCACGTGTCGGGAAATACTTTCTGTAAAGGTTCCGGTAGATTCGTGATCGTTTGGAGCTCGAAATTGGTATCGGAATCAGAGATGGAACTGAAATCAGATATTCCGCATTATCTTTGTTTTTAATCCTTTAATGTTGATCCTGAGTACGTAATAAGGTCTATACTATATATTACAACATGAACTAAAACAATATTATTTAGATTTCTACGTATATGAATGACCTTTTTTATCTATGTATATCATGATTTTCTTCGGATCTTCGCAAAGTGAGAAAGTGCGAGGATCTTTGCAAAGTGAGAAAGTCTATGGGCTGAGTACGTTAACTTTAAAATATTAAACTAAAAAATTGTTTTAAGGTGGTCCAAACGAGTTCAAATTTAATCAGCATTTGGAAGGAAATCAAGCCGTGTATCAAACCTATGAGTCGTCCAAAAGAAGATGAAGCTGTGTTAGTGTGTAAGTGGGTGCAACTTTTATGATTTTTATTAATTATTATGATTAAAAGACAACTTGCATCAAGACACATATTGGGTTTGCTCCAAAAAGACGACAATCTTAAACTTCGACCTCAATATAACTGTATCAAGCGTCCCATAATTTGTGATGTTATACCTAACTCTCAACTATTTCTAAATTAAGGTTTATGGAAATTACCAGAAGGGTGCCTTTTCCACTTGACAAGTCAAAACAAACATAATATTTAAAATACTATTTACTTTCTTAAAAAAATTGTGACATGTCGTAATCAGTTGACTATATATATATATATATATATATCTAAAAATGCTAGGCTCGTACTTGGAATAAAGTCTGATTTTAAAATCGACACTTGGTGATTGATAGCTAATGAAGATAACGTAGTACCTAAGAGTCTTTATGACACATCTAGTCCTGTTGAAAGCAATTTCTGTCTTAAAAAGTTAATAACATAAAGTTTCAATCCAATGCTTACCTCATGTTATTGATAATAATTATTTTAATAATCTAGTTAATTAAAGAGACATAGATATTAATATTATTGGAAGGAACTAGAAGACCAGCTACTAATCTGCTTAATCAAGTCATTGCTGGGATGATGTGAAATATTTTCTTTCATACAATAATTTGTTTGACACTCTTGAAATTAAAAATTAGAAAATTTCTTTAGAGTAGGATAAGAATTTTTTAATTTTTGAAAAATTATAATAAATTTGAGTCTTGCAATTCTAATATTGTGAGAGGGTGACAATGCACAAGACTTCCCGTTTTGTGAGAGTTAAAAGACGGTTAACAACTGCAAATAGTCTTTTTTAGGTATTTTATTAACAGATTATTTTTATAACTCCAATCTGTGATTTTCCGGTTGTAAAAGAGTAACCTTATAAATTGCTTTAGGCCCGTCCTCAATTTCAATCTTGAATTGAGCAACACCTACACTTTTCCTCGTAATTTTAATTCCAGAAATTATAAATTCTTTCACTATCTCTTTCATATATTTGGAACAAAGTTTTGGCATAAACTCATTTCTCCTATACGAACTCTACAACTTCTAGTAGATGAACATACTTGCATTTGTTAGTGAATATATAAAACTAATTAAGTTAGCCTTACACAATAGATTAAGCTATTATGGTGAAACAGTCATTTAACATGGTATCAGAGCTTTTGTGGCCAAGTGGTTGTGAGTTTAAATCCTACCACCCACCTATTATTCAGCACAAGATAGAGTGAGCTTGTGGAAGTTTCAAGCCCAAAGAGCTTTCACTTGAAGGAGTGTGTTAGTAAATATATAAAATCAATTAAGTTGACCTCACACTTAAGCTATTGTGGTGAAACGGTCACTTAACTGCATTTTATTCTTAATGTCATTTTTATGATAGACATAATTCGTGCCCATGCACGCAATTTGTATAATATGCCCACGTATTATGCAGCGTACATAAATTAATTTCACCGTCCATCCAATGATTCATGAGCTGTCCCATAAAAATAATTAATCATGATTATTTACCTAATCAGTTGTTTACTACCGATTAGAGTTTTAACAATTTTTTATAATATCCGTAGAATCGAAGTCGCTTTCTTTGACTATGTATTGATTAAACCGATCAATACATATACAACAGTTATAAATTACATATCAAATAAAGCTTGCATGATTCAACATAATTCAACGTGTAATTCAAACCTTAAACATATAAGAGTTGGAAAACTCCTAAAATCTAACACCTCTAGATTTGTCTATATATAGAAGCATTGTGGTATGGTGGGCAAACCTGATTGATTTTCTCGTGCTTAATTTTTTTTTGGATTAAATGTCATTAATTAGGATAGGCATATGATAAGCGAAACAGCTTTTTGTGTTGATTGAATTCTGGAAATTTTCCTAGTGTTTTAAGCTTTCCAATTGGTTTTTGCTTTCTGTATGTGGCTGTAGTTGCTAAGAAGTAATGGCTACAAGCATCAATCACTTGATTTATAGGGACTACATAGGACTCTAGGGTTGTTAACCTGAAAGTGACATCCTGATTTTGATGGAAAATTGAAATGGTGTCTGCTGAATTTTGTGGCATATCAGAAAATTAAGGCGTGGGAAGGAGCCCATTCAGTTTCTGTCCTTTTTCTCATCCTAACAGGAATCATCTTTGTGTTGGCATCTAAAAGCAAGAATCTGAAGACCTTGGTGCTTTACCATGTACCCTTAGGATCTTCTTAATGTATTAGTCTGCTGTATAAGTGTCTGATTGCCTTCAATCTAAGAACTCTAATCCTGAGAGACAATGGGGGCCAGAAGAGGAAGACGTTCTGAGGTATGGTTTGAAGTTCTTGAAGCTGTAAGATGGTGAGTGAGTGTTTGCTTATGTTGGGAAATTCCATGTTATTGCAGGCCTTTTGGCCTTCCCTTGTCATGAAGAAATGGTTGAACATAAAGCCTAAGGCTTATGATTTCAGTGAAGATGAATACACAGAAACAGAAAGTGAAGATGATGGTACGTACCCTTTAGCTTGTTTTGTCAGAAAATTTGGTTCTTGGTCCTTTCATGTGTTTGATCATGTTTTCTGCAACTTCCTCACAGCTTGCTCTCTGAAAGATGAAAGAGTTGACGAGGACGAGAGTCCTGCTCATAGGACACACGGAAGCCAGTCTAATTTGCTTAATAAAATTTCAGGTAACTTTGTTATTGACTGTTCTATTTCTTTGTTCCTGGAAGGAGCCTATTTTGTCCTGAATCTGCTAAATCTTGCTAGTAATGTTGATCTTATGTCCTTTTTTTGACAATTTTTGTAAACAGATGCACCTTCTGTGGGTTACTGGACACGACATAGGAGAGCGAAATCTGAAACTTTGCGTGTTCAATACATAAACACCAAGGAATTGAGGTTTGGATGCAGTTCCTTTTCCTGAACACTAACCTGAAGATACATAACATCTGCCTGGATTCTTAAGAGAGAATCCTGGATGTTGGATGCCTGCAGGGTTAGAATATGCACTTGGAATGTCGCTGGAAGACTTCCCGGAGAGGATCTTGAGATTGATGACTGGCTTTGCGGTGAAGAACCAGCAGACATGTACATCATTGGGTTAGTTCTCCTTTCTTTCTTGCCTAAGATTTGGCAATAACCTAACGTAAACTGTAGAACTTTACATGTAAAATATATCAATAACAGTACTGAAATAATGTGAAGGAAGTTTGGTTTATAGTTACTTTTTTCCTTTTTCAGATTCCAAGAGGTAGTCCCTTTGAATGCTGGGAATGTGTTGGGTGCAGAGAGCAGCAGACCAATTCCAAAATGGGAGGCACTCATTAGAAGGACCTTGAACAAGTCTTTACAGCAGGAGACCAAACATAAATGCTATAGTGCCCCTCCCTCTCCAGTGTTAAGGACTTCTTCGGTAGCCGATGTACTTGAAGATGAGGGTGATGCTCTGCCATTGGAGACTTTGACTGAGGAGTATTTGGCAACAACTGATGGTTGCGACTTCGAAAGACATAACTCCAGTCAAATAGAGGACATCAGGAAGAACTTACACCTAAAAATAATATACGGTATTGACTGCGACAGCAGATTAGACTGGCCTGAACATTCCTTAGATGCAAATCCACAAGTTGTCTCTTGCAGTAACAAGCTGAGGAGAGTGTTGAGTGGCTCTGGAAGAATGGGTTTTGGTCGGACAAAGAATCCTTCACTTCTCAGTCCTCAAAATATATCACTGGAAGACAGTAGACTAAAGAGATTTCAACACAGCTCTGGAAACCTGAGCAGAACGTGGGTGGAGCAGCAAAATGGACTTGAGATTCCTGATGCTCTTGATACTCTTGTGGATGTTAATGATGGACTATCTGATGAAGAAGATGATACTTTGTTAGAATTACCAATTGAACAGAACAGCAATGGGTGCCTCCAAGATAACTGGAAGTCACGTCCTAAGTATGTACGTATTGTGAGCAAGCAAATGGTGGGTATATATGTTTCAGTTTGGGTTCGTAAGAAGTTGAGAAGGCATATAAACCATTTGAAGGTCTACCCTGTTGGAATTGGTCTTATGGGCTATATGGGAAACAAGGTAATGTCTGTGCCCATTCTTCGTTAGTCTACTGTGTATAATATTGCGTTAATATAGTGGCAAGAAGTATCAAGTTCACAATCATGCTTAGTGTGAGCCAAGTTAAAAAAATTTTGAAGCCTACGTTCGACTCTATATAAATTTAAATATGATCGGCACTCAAAAGAGTTCGTTAAACTCAAACCGAAGTCGGACTTGATGAAACCGTGTTTGCTAGTTTCAATTGATTGCATTTAGATAAGATGAAAGTGGCGTAATATGTATCTGCCCATGCTTGCCTTTTTCACTTCTGGATGTCTTATTAGCTAGCTGTGGCTGACTGATGCAGGGATCAGTTTCTGTCAGCATGTCTCTCTTTCAGTCAAGGTTGTGCTTTGTTTGTTCTCATCTGACCTCAGGTCACAAGGATGGGGCTGAGCAACGCCGCAACGCTGATGTATACGAAATCATACGCCGAACCCGTTTCTCTTCTGTCCTTGACACCGATCAACCTCAGACCATCCCTTCTCATGAGTAAGCATAATTTTTTAAAAAATAAACTTCAATGAGCATCAACATTGAGATGGAACCTTAATAATAACAGTTTTAGCATAATCAGAGGATGTCTTTGAACTAACCTGGTATATGAATTTGTGGTGGGATGTTTCCTCGAACAGTCAGATATTCTGGTTTGGTGATCTGAATTACCGTCTCAACATGTTGGACGTAGAGATTAGAGAACTTATTGCACTGAAGCGTTGGGATGAACTCATCAACAGTGATCAGGTGAGACTACGACTCTTTCTGTCTAAGCTGAATGAGCCACCCTGATTTTAACTATAACTAAAAAGGAATCACATTAACCAATTGGTACAGACTATAGTGTTAGGTCGATTCCTTTGAAGTTTTTGATAGAGATCTTTTGTTGGGCTTCCAGCAAAATTTCACCTCAATCAAGAGTTGCACTTTCTTCTCACAAATTCTACTGTTTGTCATTGCATTGCAAATGATGCTGCATAAGCATGGCAATAGACTGATCTGGATTTGGTCCCCCTTTTTTTAGTACTTGAGTATGACTCATAATTCAATTAAATTAGCTTTGTTCGTTAATTTTGATCAGTCAAACCAGACCAGGCTGTCACTTTTGCTACCCGCCGTCACTTTTGCTACCCGTAGTGTTGCACTCTTTAAACATCAAGCTTATTCATCTTGATTTGGTAAAAAATATTGATATGGCAGCTAAACAACGAACTTCGTAATGGGCATGTGTTCGAGGGATGGAAAGAGGGAGTAATAAAGTTTCCTCCCACCTACAAGTATGAAATAAATTCTGATAGATATGTTGGCGAGAATCCTAAAGAAGGAGAGAAGAGGAGGGCTCCAGCATGGTATGTACTAGCAGAATTATTTCTATCGATAAGAGAATAGTTTTCAATAATAGTCAGGATCCTTTTTGAACTAGGTATTAAATGTTAAGATTTAAATTAAAATTTGATGTAAACGTTAGAATTGAAAACCCTTTCTCCAAGTATTGGCTTAGCTTTCTAAAGGCTATGACAGAGTTCAGGACATTTTTTACAGTTCCAATTATACAGGAAGTAGTTGTTTACTTGGAAATGGTATCTTATCAAATGCAGGTGTGATAGAATACTATGGTCAGGAAAAGGAGTAAAGCAACTATTTTATGAGCGAGCAGAGATAAGACTCTCCGACCATCGACCGGTTAGCTCCATGTTCTTGGTTGAAGTCGAAGTCTTGGATCACCGAAAACTGACGAATGCACTCAATGCTAGCAGCTCAGCTGTGAATCCTGAGATTTTTCTTGATGATGGGAATTAAACCCTCGTTAGCTGCAAGTTAAGCATATCATTTGAGCTACAGAGTAGGATGTTACTAAGATTATAATTAGATAAAAGATGAATCTTTTAGTCCTTTCTCAGGCTTTATATTGCATACATATAACATTTCTACTTTCTAAACAGGGAATGGCAGATCAGTTCAACATGATTGGAACTTTTATTGAGAAATTAGTCACTGTTCTTAGACACCAGTAAATTGTCCTGAGTGCTTGCAAAAGAGTTTGTAACAGTGTTAGTTTGGGGTTAAATCTGTTGGAACTTTTTTAATCTTTTCTTATTTTATACTCCTCATATTTTAAGAATTATTACTTAACTCTTTATTATATGATTTAACTATCACATAATTTTTTCTGTTATGTTTGTTAGTTTTTCATATATTTTAATACAAAAATGACTTAATATAAAAAAATTTAAATTCCAATTTGACATCCTAACTAAAATAGGAAATATAGACCAAATAGGACTCCTAAATTATGTTGTTGTCGTCGTTTGTTGTTGTTGTTCTTATTATTATTATATGGCTACTAATGGAGCACATTCTAACATTCTCTCACTTAGCTTGATACTTCAAACTTTATTTTAATAGTGTAAATGTTAATCGCGTGCATACAAATCTCTTAATATCTTCATAATTTACCTCAATATAATAAATTACATAATGCAGGTTATGATAGCCATACACTTCAACATCGCATACTTCTTTATATATATTGCAACACTAGTAATTTATCAAGACAAGTAATATAAGTGATAAATAAATATCATTAAGGTATATATTAATGTCTCATAAACAGTTGTATTTCTTATTTAATAACAATAACATGTACACAATCATAGTAAATACAAAAATTGCCAATTAGAAACTTTTATTGACTTTAAGAGTGTTAAAAACGTCACTAAAAATAATCATCAATATAACTAAGGTCCATTCTATAAACATGTTCTTTAATATTTTTGGTGGTAGGCCTTTAGTTAAGGGAACTCTCTATCATAAGATACGTCTTAGTATGTTCAATACAATATTTGTTTTAGAACTTTCTTCTTTACTGGAAAAATATTTCAACCCATATATGTTTAGCACCTCTAGAGTAGTTATCATTCTTAGTGAAAAAATTGTTATAAAATTATCACAATTAATTTTCAGCGGCTTGATAATAATGTTGACAACTTGAAACTCTGAAATAAAGTTCTATAGCCATAAGGCATGAATTATAGCCTTAAAAATAAGCTACAAATTTCGCTTTTATAAGGGATGAAGAAATGAAAGATTGTTTCCATGAAATTGCTCTCTTTGCTAGTAGAAACAAATAGCCTAATGTTGATTTTATACCATCAATGCATCCAACAAAATCTTAATTTGAATATCCAATCACTCTTAACAGATTAGTTCTTCTATGCAAAAGCATATATTCCTTTGTTCCTTGAATACCTAAAGACTTTCTTTCCATCTTTCTAATGATTTATACTAGGATTACTTTGATATATGTCTACCATTCCATCTACGAAGCTAATATCAAATCTAGTACATGTTTGCAAATACATCAAATTGCCAACAATATAAGCATATAGAATTTATTTTGTTTGCTTACATCCCACATCATTTTTTGGACATTGCATGAGACTAAATTTATCCCCCTTTTGTATTGAGACTTCCCTTACTAAACATTTGTTCATATTAAATCTCTCAAAAATTCTCTTAATATAGTCTTTTTGAGACAATCTTACTAGTTTTTGTAATCTATTTTAGAATATTGAAATTCCTTTCACATAGGATGCATTTCCCATAGCTATAACTTCAAAATTTTTGGAGAAAAAATCTTTAGTTTTATAAAATATATCCAAATCATTAGCAGCAAGAAAAATATCATCAATATGTAGAGCTAAAAATTTAAATTTACTTTCACTAATCTTTCTGTAGATACATCGATCAACAATACTTTCTTAAAAACTAAAAGAAGTATGATATCATTAATTTAATATACCATTGTCTAAAAGCTTATTTAAGTCTATATATTGTTTTCTTAAGTTTACATATCACGTGACCCTTTCCTTTTATGCAAAAACTTTCAAGGACCATATAAACATCCTCCTTCAGATCACCATTTAGAAAGAAAGTTTTCACTTCCATTTGATGTAACTATAAATTAAACTGAGCCACTAATGTTATAATTATTCTCAATGAGTCTTTCTTTGAGGCAGGTGAAAACGCCTTTTTATAATCAATGTCATCCTATTGAGTATCAGCTTTGGCAACAAGTTTAGCTTTATACTGTTCAATATTGCCATTCGAGTCACGTTTAGTCTTAAATACCCATTTGCATCTAACTTCTTTAGATCCTTCTAGCAAATCAACAAGGTTCCAAACATTATTTTGTGCTATTGAATTTAACTCATCTTTTTTAGTTAATATTATGGACAAATTAAGAAAGACAAGGCTTAGGTAGTTTGAACATGTTAAGAGGAGACAACCAGACGCTCCAATGAGGAGATGCGGGAAGATCATATTTAGAGATTGTAAAAGAAAAATAGGGAGGCCTAAGAAGATTTGGGAGAGATGATCAGAAAAGATAATAACAACGTTGGACTTTACCGAGGACATGACCCATAATAGAAAACTTTAGCATGTTAGGATTTAGGTAAAGGATCCCTCGTAAAGAGATCATACTAGTTCTCTTATATCTTTTAACTTTTGCCTTTTGTAATTAGCCTCGACGGTAATTACGTATTATTATTATTATTGTTGTTATTATTAGTACTATTATTAAAATCTTTATTATTAGCATTAGTATTGGTATTATTATTATGTTTATGATTATTAATGGTAGTATGATTATTATTATTATTGGTATTTCTATTATTATTAGTATAACTTTTATTTTTATTTTTACTATTATTTATATATATTAGTTATTTTTATTATATTTTATTTTTCCCTATTATTATTAATACTATATTATGTTTATTTATTTTATTTTATTATATTAAATTTATTAACTTTATTTTATTTGGTTTTTAATTTTACTTTTATTTATTATTCTTTTTTATCTATTTATTTATTTAGTTACTTGCCCTTGCCCTTGCCCTTTCCCTTTCCATTTTTCTTTTTCTTTTTATTCATTTATGTGAGTCATTTGAAAATAGTCTTTTTATTAGTCAGGGGTGAGACTGCGTACTACTGAACTTCTTCAAACCTTGCTTGTCAGTGAAATTTCTACTGGTTATTATTGTTGTTGTTATTGTTGTTTCTTATCATGAATCTATTTATCAATCCTGTCATTTTCTGTGGCTTGTGAAAATGAAACAAGATCTTATTAATGTTGTAATCAAATTTTGACTCTTACAAATAAACCATATAGCAATCATGAAAAATTGATCTTCTTATTCTTACAGGTTTATTTAAAGCTATTTCATATTGTTCATTTATATCAATTGGTTGTAAGTTAGTTTCTTTGTGAGGTGTTGTTTTATCCAAATGTTGTCTAGGATTATTTTGTTCTTCCAATACTGGGATAATATTTGGTATAAATGTGGATAATAGGATAATTATAGGTAATAGAAATATCAACCCTTACTTTACTAATATCCATAACACTCCTACTAACTTTATCAATTTCAATGAACTTGGCATTAGATGTTTCAACAATTCTTAAACTATGGTTTGGACAATAAAACCTATACCCTTTAAATTTCTTTGGGTAACCAATAAATTAACCACTAACTATTTGAGAAGTTAATTTCCTTTTGTGTAGATTATAAACTCGTACTTCTACTAGACAAACCCAAATATACAGGTGTCTCATACTAAGTTTTCTTCCAGTCCATAACTCAAAATGAGTTTTAGGGGAATCCTATACAGTAAATACACATCAGTTTTAAGTGCATATATATATATAAAAGGTTTTGGGCATTGAAGAATTACTCATCATACTCCCAATCATATCCATTAATGTCCTATTACACCTTTCTACCACATTATTTTGGTGAGGTGTGCTTGATATAGTATATTGCGCATATATGTCTTATTTCTACAGAAACTTTGCAAATGGACCTAAACATTGTCTTGATTCATTATATTTTTCATAATATTCACCATCTGTATCAGATCCTACAAAATTTACCTTTTTATCTATTTGTCTTTGACTTCTTTTACAAATACCTCAATGGCGTTTATAACTTAAGATTTTTCTTTAAGCAAATAGGCATATTCATAATGTGAAAGATCATTAATAAAGGTGATAAAATACTTTTCTTCACCAAAAGGTGGAGTATCAAAAGGTCTACATATATTAGTGTGTATAATTTCAATTAGCTGAGTACTTCTTGTGGCTCATTTCTTGTTATGTTTGGTATGCTTTCCCTTAATGTAATCCGTGTATGTACTAGTATCAGTAAAATTTAAATTTGTAAGAATTTAATTCTTTACCAATCTTTCTAATCTTTCTTTAGATATACAACCCAAACATTCATGCCATAGGCTAAATTATCATTCATTATATTATGTTTGGTTCCAATGGTGTGATAAACAAAAAATAGGGATTAAGAAAAACTGACATCAAGTTTCAATTTATGTAAACCATTCATAAGAATTTCACAACCAATAATATAATTATGTTAGAATTAACTAAAATAACCATCACCAAATTTAAAAGTAAACCCACTTTCATCAAGTTTAGAAACAAAAATTAAGATTTTAGAAATTGAATGTATATAGAGAGTTTGTATTAGATTCCGGTGATAATCAATATCTAATATTACACGATAAGTCCTTATATCTTCAATTGGGATCTTCTTAAGGATGCTCACGAGTGGAAAGTTCTCAGTTGGGTTTATAGTTTGGATTATAAGGAACCCTTACATAAAATTAGAAATAAGAGTAGTAGCACCAGAATCAAGCCACCAAGTATTAATAGGATGGCAATAGGTCGGGCTTTATTTTTCTAAAAATTTCAAAACAACATTGTTTTTGACAAAATAACATCATTTCGTCATTTCCTATCGGGTCTCAGGTAGGGTCAGGCCTAGAATGGTCAATTCAGGCCTGGCTGAGTCGGACCCAATTGTAAAGCCTAAGTATTAAAGGGACCTTTAGTTAAATTTAGTTTGCAACATACAAAAAGGTTAGATGTACCTTTCTTTTTAAACTAAGTCTTCCGTTTTAGAAAATCTTTCTAATAGTGTCCCTCTTTCTTATGAAAATGACACTTATCTGTCTTTTATTCCTTCTAGTCAACATTAGGAGTAACTTGTGTTACTTTAACAAATGCTTTCTTCTTAAATTTCTTAGCCTTTGGCTCGTGAATCTTGCTAGCTCCTTCACCCATAAGGATAATTGAATGAATTCCTTAATTCTTTAACCTTATTTCCTACTGAATAAACATATTGGATAATTTGTTAACATTTCACTTGTTTTCTATATTGTTGTAATTATTTTGAAAAAGGTCCATATTTAGGAGGTAACGAGTTTATAATGAATTGCACTAAGAAGAAGCCATCAAATGTCATACCTAGGATCTTTAATTTTTGTTTCAATATTCATCATCTCTAGTAAATGTTGCTGCATGCTCCATGACCCATAAAACTTTATGGTCGCGAATTCAGCCATTAGTGTACCAGTGAGACACATATATGCAGAACAAAAACATAATCTTAATATTGTTGGCAATAGTTATTCACATGAAATGAAGACATAATCTAGACCTTCTCTATATGCTCTATAGTTTGTCTTCTAACCTCACTATTTGTATCCATAATGACAGTATAATTTTCTTCTAACAATGTTAAATCAATATCTAAAATGCCTAAATGAAAATTGACTTATTCGCACCATTCAGAGAAGTTCAAACCATTAAATACGGTAATGGAAGAAGCATGCGAATGAAGAGAAATAGTTGCAAACTCAAGCTCGAGCTGCAAGTCATGAGCTTGAACCTTTCTAAAAAAAATTATTCAAGCTAAAGTGTTGATCCAATGCTATCCCTAATGAGAAGGAGAATTAGAGCAATATATATAACTAGAGCACTTACTTAGTGTAACAACTTAAACTTCAAATTTCAAAAAAGATGAGAGGAAGGAGGATAAAGTTTGTTGATAAACATATGAATAATGTGGAAAAGACTTATCATATTCATGTAGTTCAATAAAAGGAGGTGACGATTGAAGACTAAAGTTGAGAGATAAAAGAAGACTAGAAGAAGAATATAAGGATTAGGTGGGTCTCTTTATATATGTAGGGCCTTGGGAATTATAGGATTGAGTCATAGATCCTGAGCGCAAACTCGAGTCTAACTTAAAATTTAAACTTTTTTTAAATTTCAAAATTGTCCTAAAGTTCAATCAAGTTAAATTAAATTTGTTAATTTCGAATCGAACTCTTGACTTATTTGCCAATCGTAACACCTTAATTGTTACTCAAACTGAAACCTTTGAATTAATAAATACAAGAAGAAGACTCTATCAATTGGACCACCTGTTAAAATAAAAGCCTCATTTTGCAATTGATTCCTATAAGTTAATAGTTTTTATGAGCATTTATGGGATTGAGCTACTATTGTTTTAATTATATCTTAATGTTGGTTTATGCCCTTGTAGCCAATTTTTGGTTATACCTTAATTGTATAAAATTTGTTTTATTCAATAAAAGGCATTCTTTATCTTTGTGCATTTTTAATTATTTAATTATTAATCATAAAGATAAAATCCCTGGAATAATTGTTATGCAATTAGAAATTATAATTTGATTATAATTATGAGATTCAAATTGCATTTTATATTATTCCTAAAATGTTCCTAGTCATGGTTTCATCAAGACGGGGTATTGATGAAATGGTTAGACTAGTAC
>JAOSBL010000001.1:21798344-21812401 GCA_027568915.1 Erythroxylum roraimae | reverse complement strand
TGATATGGTAAGAGATGTCGGGGGTTTAAAAGACACTAGGAACACATCCGTAGAAGAGGTTGTAGCAATATTCATATACACATTAGCTCACCATAAAAAGAGTAAGACAATAAACCTACTTTTTATCTGTAGTAAAGAAACCATGAGTCGGCAATTCCATCAAGTTTTTCATGCCATTATAAGATTGTATCATATTTTAGTCAAAAAGTTGGAGCCTATTACTCATGATTTTCAAAATGAGAGATGGAAATGATTTCAGGTAATTGAACAGTATAATTAATCTATAACATTAATATCATAACTTTTATATGCTAAATCACCTTTTAGTTTTAATTTGTAGGGTTGCCTAAGAGCTTTAAATGGGACACTAATTAAAGTTACACCTCCTAATGAAGATAAGCCTCGATATTGCATAAGAAAAGGATATATTTTAACAAATATTTTAGGTGCCTGTTGCCTAAACATGCAATTCATATATGTATTTCCTAGTTAGGAGGGCTCTGCACATGATGGTTGTGTGCTTCAAGATACGATCTCAAGGCCTCATGGTCTATGATTCCCTTGACGTAAATTTCTATTACAATATCCAATTTCGTTTCTCTTTGAGTTATGCTGCTCAATCATAACTTGTTGTTTAATTATGAACGATGTTATTACTTAATTGACTCTGGATATTGCAATGCAAATAGATTTCTTGCTTCGTATCGAGGGCAACACTATTATCTCAAAGAATTCAATGACTATCGACCAGAGACAGCAGAGGAATACTTTAATATGAAACACTCCAAAGCAAGGAATATTATTGAGAGATGCTTTGGATTGTTAAGGAATATTATTGAGAGAGGCTTTGGATTGTTAAAAGGAAGATGGATAATCCTTGCATCCCTTTCATTTTTCTCAATTCAAACCTAAGTTCGCATTATAATGGCTTGTTCCCTTCTACACAACTTGATTCGCAAGTTCATGAGCTTTGATCGACAAGAGTCAATCACTAAAGATGAAGAGAGTGAGGAAGATGACGAAATGGAATACATTACACAAATTAGTCCAACTGATGAGTGGTTGACATTCAGGAATAATATGGCAACCAACATGTATAATATATGGACAACTAGATCCAATGACAATGATGTAGATTAGTAATTTAAGATATGTTTGTTTCCTATGCTTATTAGATTGTTGAAATGTTTTGATTTTGATTAATATACTTGAATGTTGAACATCTCTGTTTGTTTACTATTAGTAATATATAACTGAGAGTTATTGGATTACTTTTGAGATGCACCCATGTAAACATCTTTGTTTGGTTGACTATGTGTTCGTGAGTTATTAGATTACATCGTTGTATTTAGATTTTTCAACAAAGTTATTTTTGCTATATGTTATTTCTTTGATAACCCTTACATTGTCATACTTTTATTAGGAATGGCTATAGATGCCCGTGGGAGGGGAAAGAATAAGCAGTATTGGAAGGATGATGAGGTTGAAGTTTTGGTCGACGTTTTACAGGAACTAGCTTGTGATCCTTTATAGAAAGTGTATGGGGGATTTAAGAACAATTACATGGTTGAAGTGCACTAGATGTTGCTAAGTAAGATTCCCAATTTTGATAAGGATGTCAATTCCTACATTGACTCTAAGATTAAATGTTTAAGAAATAAGTATAATCCAATTTCTAAAATGTGTATGCAAAGTGGCTATCAGTGGGATGATATTGAGCATAAGATCAATTGTGAGAAACAATGGTTTGATGAATGGTGCTTTGTAAGGACATCTAACTCAAAAGTTGATTGAACTCTTATTTTAGTTGTTTCTTTTCTCATAATTATTACGTTTTTAATCTTCTTCTTTTTGTAATTCTTTTTACAGAATCACAAGAATGCAATTGGAATGTGGAACTTTAAATTCCCATATTTGCGAAAACTAGACATGGTGTGGGGTAAAGATAGAGCGACTAGACTCAAAGCTAAGGATATAGTTGAAGCAAGTGCTAAGGCTAACAGCCCAATTAATGTGACAGTGTGTGCTTCATCGGACAGTGAAGATGAACTCATTATGGTATCTATTACACAAGGATCCTCGGCTATTCCTTCAAGCAGCTATAGAATACAAAGGCGAAAACCTGTCGCCTCGAAAGGAAAGTTCTTATAAGAAAAAAAAAACTAGCAACACTTCAGAATACTATTTGAGTCAAGGCTAGACAACTTTACCGTTAAGTTTGAGTTTATTTGTGAACAAATGGCCTCACAATATGCAGCTGTTACAAATATTTTGATTGCGGAGTCTAAATCTGATTCCCTAACTAATGAGAAGATGCAAGAGCTCATCAGTGAGCTTCTTAATATTGGCATATCTCAAATGGATGTTGGTAAGGCTGCTGTGTTATTCTGTATGATCATGCTAAAGCTCAGGTTTTGTTCGCTTTGCCAAGTCATTTAGAAAGGTCTTTTGTATTTGAATTCCTCTGTCTATCTTCTAGTCTATAAATCATTCGAGGAAACATATTAATATTTTTGTCAGTATTATGAACTTATGATGCAATTGATGTTCCTAACTAGGTTATTTTGTATTAGTTTATGATGCAAACAAAGTTTGTAGTGTTAACCTGGTTATTTTGCATCAATTGAAGGCTTTTGGTTAAGGTATTGTATATAGTTGTGATATTTTACATCATTTGCATTATCAGAGGAATGCAAATTGTATTAAACTATGTTACTTGATTTTACTATAGCAATGGAATAGTGGATATTATGGTTATGTCGATGAATTGTACAATATTTTCGATAATTAAACTATATTTTGAGGATGTTATGTATTTTAAACATTCTGTCATTATAAATAAGGTGCATAAATTAAATATAATCAATTAAAATATATTTAAAATTTGATATAAAAATAAAATTTTAACATATTTTTATTTATTAACATTTTTAACAAATCAACCATCATCAATGGTAATGGTAATTTATTCCTTCATCTTAACCATGATTCTCATTCTCATTGTCCTCCGTGAACCAAGCGCCCCCTAAAGTAATAAAAAATTAGTCACAAATCTTGTAATAGCATGACGACACATACTCATACTATTGGTGAAATCTTTTATCATCAAGTTCATGACACATGCACGATTATAGATGAACTTAGTTACTTTTTTCTACTTTCTGCACATTTTCATCAATGATAGGAAAGTGTTTAGTATCTCTTGTATTTTTGAACATCAGGTCAATGCAATGTGCAGGACAAGAAATCCAACAAAAAGAATTATACTTGCTTTGCAACCTTTTCTAACTGCTAGGAGATTATCGTTGTAGCCATGAATTAAATGAGCTTTATATCATAGACCGTAAGAATCAATAACATCTACCTTAGGCTAGATGAGAGGCATTGAATGATGCACCTACATTATACCACCATCTAACTATAGTCATGTCCATATAATGAGCTGCTTCTTTAAATTATAAAGCACTACAAATTGAAGGCTGAACTCCGGGAGTTGTTCGTGGTACAAAAAAATTTGACGCTTATCTTTTTTCCTGTCTCTCATCAAATGCTACTATCCCCTCTTGTTGAGTAAGAATACCAACTTCAAATCTCCAATATCATTATAATCATCTCAAAAAAAAACTTCTATTACCAATTTCGTAGTTTAGTCTTTCTCTTCCGTCTTTCTCATGCTGATACTCTTTAAATAAAATTTTCATTTACCATTTGAAGGCATAGCTCACTTTCTTTCAAGGCTCCACGTTATCTTTGATCCCACTCAAATTCTTATTTAATTTGGTGATATCTGAACCTTTTAAATGTTTGTTGCAATACACATAAATTGTATGATTCTCATTATAGGAACCTATTTAGCATAAGCCCAAATTGGACCATCGAATCTTCCTGAAATAACTAAATTATCAAGAAGACATAAATCAAAATTAAATTAATAATTTCATATTAAAATAAAGTTGTGTAAAATAACAAGAAATAGAGCAATGACTTCTCAACAATCATATAATATAAGCATGTAACCGAACATCATAAACTTATATTAATGATTCCTTAAAAAAGCTCGAGGGTTAGGCACATTCCATCTAAGAATTTTTCATGTTTCTTAACCTAAACATCATATTGATATATACATTCATTCTGATGTTTCTTAATCCAAATATCACAAAATCCTTTGATTGTTGCATTTTTATAATTATGACTTATTTTATATGATTACATAAGTCAACATAAAAACCACAATTATAACCCATTTTGGGTGAGGGGAGAGTGTAATGGCCAAACATGCTTGAGACACACAACCCAAACTATTTTGTCAAGCCTATTAAAGGACCTAAACAATTAATATATTTCTAAACAAACGGACTTGAACACTTCAGGAATGTCATAGGCCCGGATGGGCTAAGCTCGGGTTAACTTATCCAGGGCCAATCCCAGCCATTGCCATCCCGTCGCTAGTGATTTTATATAAAGCAAGGGCATCAGGTCTCCAAGGTGATAAAGCATCAATGAAATATTTCAGACGCAAATTACCCATTAACACTGAGATTCATCATCTGCCCAAACACCACGTTTCATCAAACAGATGGTAAACTTAATTTCAAAATTACTCCAATAACAGCACAAAGCACAAATTATGGCAACAAAAGACCAAACTTTGAGGGATGGATAGACAGCGATCAGAACCTGTCGGGATTCGAGCTAACATCACACTTATGATCAGTGGATTGACAGACATCAGAATTTTTATCGTCACATCGCTCTATCCACCACTCCGAAAAAAGTTCAAAACGAATAGAACAAAAAAGGGTTTCAAACGAAACGAACATATGAAAATGGGTAAGCTCAGAACTTCTTAGAGGGTGTGTTGCCATCAAAGACGCGCTCATAAGCGAACGCCTCTGGAACACATGAATGTTTTCCTCATCGCGCCCATTTCTCAAACCACAAGTTGATTCAATAAATTTACAAGTACGTATTAAAATTTGAGTTAAAACAAAGAGATAAGAAAGAAGAAGGAAACACAACTGAAGAAGAAGAGACCAAAAACACGGCGCAAGTGTAATAAACAGAAGAGAAAACATAGCAACCGACGAAGCAGAGGCGCACTTCAGAAACACACTCTCGGGTAGGGAATAAATAGCGGGGGCAAAACCCTAAAACCCCTTCGTCACGTGAATAGCACGTGTGCATTGACCTCCCAATCAACCTGTAAGCATTTCGTTCGTATGCTTCGCCGTTCAACATGTGTTGTGATTATTAAGAATGATTAATCGGTTTGGTTTGGTTAAACCCTAAAAGCTTTGACTATTTAAATTTTAGATTTATTTTATTAATTATTATTGTTAAAACTGATTAATTTATTAATCATATTTATTTAATAATCTATTTTTTCAATTAAATCTCAAATTTTTTAGATATATAACTTTTGATCGTATTTTAAATTTTTTAATTTTATTAATCTTTAGTCGATTTTATAAAATTCTAATATCAATCGAATCTTTTAAACTTTAAACTAACTACTGATCTAATTTTTAAAATATTGATTATTATTTATTTTTGTTAATATTAGAATGAACTCAAAAATAATGATTGAACTTGAAAGAGGCAGTTCAACTGGTGAAATAAATATTTCCAAGAATTTTTTAATTTAATAAGTTGAAAATATAAGATATGATAAAGAAGTTATAATTTATTTAAAATTTTAAAAATAATAATTAGTCTAGAATGAAAATATTTATAAATTATTATGTGTATTGAATAATTTATTTAGTATATATTTAAAAATTTATGACTATAAATTCAATTCTTATTAGAAAATAATAATTATGAATTCTCTTGTTTAAAAAAAAAAAAGACAAGCCATAGAAGTGTATCCAATCATAAGCATTCTTCCAACATATTGTTTTGATCATATTGTTTTATTTGTTGTTGATAGACCTTCAATGAGCTATAAGTTAAACCATTTCTCCTTTCTTACTTTGAAGACCTTCAATGAGCTATAAGTTGAACCATTTCTCCTTTCTTACTCTGAAGAAACTGATCCTATTCTCTTTAGTCTTGCTAACGCTCACATCTTTCTTTTGTTGTCTTATACCTAGTTTGATTATGTGATTTTCAATGAAATTTCAAATGCATCATTTAAGCAACTCTTAGTAGTTGGAATTTATATACACATAACACAGATGCATACATATAAATTGAGAGAAAGAGGTTGATGATACATGATGTTTCAGGCAAGAGATTAGCTAAAAGTCCAGAATAAATTGCTTTGAAATGGTTCTTACAGAGAACAAATGGCAGAGACTAAATGCAGAAACATTTGGACAACGAAACAAACCTATAGATAACAGCAATGTGCTTTAACTTGTCAACCTATTCTACTCCTATTCAAGGAGAGAACTTCCCTCTCAACTATCACTGCATAAAGAGACCAGAAGGGAAAGGGAAAATAACAATTCAGAGAGGAGAAGATTCCCCTTGTGCCACTTGAACCTACGGTAGTCTAGACTTTTTCATGCCACCTTCATCATTTTCTATGTATGTTATGCAAAAACTCCACTGTATATTATTCTCAAAATTTTTTACTGGAAAATACTACTGACAGAACAGTCGTCATGAATTCGCCAAATCGTCTCACCCAGCAGGTTTGCTACGGAAAGTACTGTCAACTCAGGGAAATAGTTCTTCTCCGCCACTGGAATCGTGTTTGTGATGATCACTTCTTGAAAGAGGCCGCTTGTCAACCTCTCAATTGCAGGAGGGCTTCCAATAATGTACTCGCATTATCAGAAACAACACTTATATTGCAATTACTATGAACGATATAGGATTTTCTCATCAGGAAGTCCAGATTCATAGAAAAATTAGCCACTCAGTTTCCAAGTTACTAAAGGAACAAGGAAAAGACCAAACAACATTCAAGCAAGTCAGAAGAAACATATTCAGCATTCAAATAAACTCTGAACCAAGTTCAACAATTTTTGACAAGTTGAAAAGAAACAAGTAATAACCTCGCATGAAAGAACACTAGAAGGAATCTAGCTAAATGAAAACTAAGGGGCGGCAGCTTTATCGAAGCCTCATTTCAAAATAGAAACATCGTGTAGGAAAAGGTTTTGATCTAAGAATAAATATATTATTCTAATAATGTGATGACCAAAAGTTTATATTAACAGTAGTTAGGAGTAGTCACAAGAAACGAAGAAATAGAAACATAAACATGTAGCAAAAATGAGTTGGGTGCACCAACTAAAACTGGACCTGTATCTCGATAAGCTAATGTATATATGAATGAAACGATTACCTAAAGACAGCATGTGTGCAACATGCATAGACTTCCCTGGCCCCCTCTTGATGCAAGAGAGCTGCTCCTTTTGCTATCGTCCCTTCATTTCATGAAAACGTTTTATGTAAATAAACCAGGAATAATGGCAAACACTACTTGGAAGCACGAGTTAATTGATTACTGGGAAAGAACCAAACAGTAACTAAAACAGTAGTTCTTGAAGGACAACATCAAAGAACAACATGATGTGACAACAGATTCTACAGGTAGTTAAAAACAGAAACCGAGCAACTCAAAATGAACTTAAATTTTATTCATAGCGTTTCATCTTTCCCAACACCTGACATGTTCTCAATTGCTAAAAGGTTTCTGTTACTCGTGGTTATATTAGCATTAAAATGAGTTCTTACAGATTATGGAAACATGTTATAGAACTTCAACAGTTTATTGAGATGGAGAAAGAGTGTTAACAAACTTCACATGCAGTTGAGATAATGTCACCATTACTTAAAGTTTGAATACCAAAAAAAGGACTGCCCTAGTACACAAGACTCCCCATTTTGCCAAGGTCGGAGGAGAGTCATCAATTATACGCACCATCCCTTTATATTTTTACAAAGAAACTGTTTACTCTAACTCGTGACCTCCCGGTCACAAAGGAATAACCTTACCAATTGCTCCAAGCCTCACCCTCAAGCTAAAGTTCAAACATAAAGTAATTTAAGGTTTTGTATTTTTCATTTCGATCTCTTGCCTTCTTAAACGTAAGAAATTTAGGTTAGGGCATCAAATAGAATCAGATAATGAAGAAAACAAACCAGCTGTGTCAATCATATCGTCCACCATGACTGCAACCTTTCCTTTCACATCACCAATAAGGTTCATCACCTAAAAAAATACTATCCATTAAATGCATGCATTTGTGGTCGAGAAACAGAGAAGCTAAAGGATTGACAAAAAGAAATTGAACATTATCTTCAGCTAAGAAATGAACCTGTCTAATTCACCACAAAATAATGTGTATGCAGTCAAATAACACACCACTGAATTGTTTCTGACAATTTCTAAGGCTTAAGAAACATGCTAAATTCCTTTTCAAAGATCAGTTTGGACTAATATGTTACCAAAGATGGCACTAGAGTATACAAAAGAAGCCCACGTCAGAGTAGACAATGTGAAATTCCTCAATTTCTAACATGCAATGTCCAAATCCCCATAAACTTGGACAAGTAACAAACCTAATGACACAGCTCCAAGAAGAAACTCTTCTAGTCCCTATTGAACAAGAAAAGATGCTTAAAATAAAGTTGTGGTCAAAGAAGACATCAAGTAACCAGCTGGGTTGATTCAATACCTTTTCATGTTAATGCAGCAGTACTAAGTTACGGAATGAGAACAACAAAAGCTCATTGCAAATATGTTGCATAAATGATTGTCTTCTGGAACAAAGAGGACTACTTGCTACTGGTCGTAATTAACAGAATATTATGATTTTAAGTCAAACCATGAATTATTGATATTTAGCCTCCATTGGCCAACGCTGTGAAACAGCGATGAATCTTCTTTCACAGCATTGCCATCACAGATTACCCTGCTGTACATCTCAACAATGATTTTCAAGATTGGCAATACCACGTCAAAGTATTCAACATTTAGATGGCAAAATATGTGAGCTTTAGTGTAGTAATTACCTCAGCAAGATTGTGGCCATGCCGTCTTTTGTCCACAATAGCCAAAGGAGCATCAGACAATTTTTTGGCAAAAGAACGTGCTCTAGCAACTCCTCCAACATCAGGTGAAACCACTACCAGATCATTGGAACAAATCGTCTTGCTTGCTAGGTAATCAAGAATCACAGGCTAAATTCAAAGAAGTAGAAAAACAAGAATTATGACTCGAAGTTGTCTCAGGACAAAGTAAATATTAGCTGACATAAAAAAGAGTCAGGAGAAGAGAACTGAAACATGGACTAATTACCTGACAGTAGACATGGTCCACAGGGATGTCAAAGTAACCAATAGACTGCCCCGAATGAAGATCGCAAGAAAGAACACGGTTAGCACCTGCTTCTGTGATGATGTTTGCAACGAGTTTGGCTGCAATGGACTCACGACCTTGAGTCTGAAATTAAAAAATAAAAAAGAGCTAATGAATAAATGCAATACTTTTTAACAAAATTTTCCACGTCTGTAAGCTTTGAGACCTCACTATCTTAAGTCATAATGAAATTTCTTATTGCAATCAAATCTGGCTAGTAACGAAACAGGAAACAGGATTAAACTGAAGTTAAAACTACACTTAAAACAATAAGTTGACTTAAACCCTATTTTAGTTTTATTTTTCTCACTCAACCAAGAAAATCGGCGTAAAGTTAACAAATTTTGAAACCTGCCTTTCTATCAGCTCTAGCATATCCAAAATACGGAATCACGGCTGTGATATTCTTGGCTGATGCTCTCCGGCAAGCATCTATCATGACCAGAAGTTCCAATAGATTTTCATTAGCTGGAGGACAGGTAGGTTGCAGTAAATACACATCACAGCCTCTGACACTCTCTTGCAACTGGACATAAATTTCACCATCAGCAAAGCGCTTTATGTTGATCTTTCCCAGCTCAAGGCCCATGTAACGAGCAATTTCCTGAAAAGAATGTGTCGTCATAAAAACAAAGGTTCCTCTAATGTCCGAAATTTAATAAGCATATCCAAAATCATTCTGAAAATACTTTTGCTAAAAACAACTAAAACAGAATATCTCAATGTCAAACATTTCTAGGATTCAAAACAAATGTTCCCTTTATAAGTAAATCTGAATCAATCATCTGAGAGCATTGACGATGTTAGCTAATACCAATCATCATCCAGTGCACCTAATGAAATGAAATATGTTTTTAACATATAAAGGACAGGAGCCAACAGGCAATAGATCCTTAAGTCCAAAAATTTGGATACTTCTTTTGAAATATAATAGCCGAACCAGTACATTAGGCTCTCAGGCTCATCAAAATTCAAACTTTTGGCAGATGCTTATATTTACAGATACATGCAAAATTAAAAACTAATGAGTCGATAACAAGATTACCAACAAAAGTAGTTGCCAACCGTAAAGAAACAAGGATTTATGGTACCTTTGAAAGAGTAGGATTTGCTGTCCCAGAAAACAATTTAAGCCTGGTACTTTCCCTGTTGACAGTTTTCTCCACACGGGACGATTCCAAGAACTTGGACAGATTCCTCTCATTGATTATAGGAATACTTGGCTTATCATTACCAAACTTCAAAGGTTCAGGCAAACCACACTTCTGTAACACCATAGAAAACAAATTACTCGGAAATCAATACCAACAAAACACAAACACACACACACACAAACAAACTGCTCACACTCCTTTCCAACTCTATGTGCCGAATGGATTAATATTAAGATTCTTTCAATTTTTGATTAATATTTAACATGTGCCGAATTGGAAAGAAATTCCGATCAACAATGTAACAGAGACAAAAAGCCTTCAAAGATAACTGAATGCGCGAACATACACGTAATGTACACTTCTATACATATCGAAAGTCGAAAGATGCACAAAGGCACCCGCAGATAACACAAAACCATAAAAAGGAAGCAACTTGCTTACAACGAGACTATATTCTGGGGGAATTCGAGCGCGAGACTCTTTTGAGGCCAAAGCATTGAACTTGTGTAGAAAAGAGCAGCGAGAGAAGGACGAAGAAGAAACAGAGGAAGACGACGACATGGGCCACGGCGACGGCGCCGTTTGAGAAACAGAGGAGTGTGGCATGGTTAACGACGCCATGTAAACTTTCTTACTCTTGCTCCTTTATCAAATGGGCAGTGACAGAAAGAGAGAGAAAGACGGGTCAAATATTTATAGGAGCGGGGTAGTCATGGTGACGGTGGTGGACGGTGGTCAATGGTAGTGGTGTTGTTTCCGCATCCTCTGTTTCGTTAATCTAATTGCGGGTATGGCTTTTTAGGTAATACGAACAAGTTGGCGAAACAGAGCACGACATGCCGTTTCAAGTCTGCTTTTTTTTCACCGTCCGTTTAGACTTTGGAGGATTGATTCGGTGGTCCAAGAACATAATTGGGATTCTCACAATTGCTTTTAATGAAATTGCCATATATTTCAAAATTCTTAGAATTTCTCATAAGTGGATGAGAGGACCTCTCTGCTCTTGGAATCACTTTTAATGGGTTAGTGCCACTTGTAAGGCTTTTGGTATAGTATTGTGTTATTGCCTCTTAATTATATATTCAATAAAATTTTAAACATATGTGCAAAAAAAAATAAAAAATTAACATATATATTTTTATATTGCCTCATTTATATGTGGGTCTATTAAAAATAGCTTCTATAAGGTTGCGTACAAAACAAGATCCTCTGTCCAATATTACTCTGTTTTATTCTGTCTCATAGAATCTCAGCCATTTATTTTAAGGGACCCACGTGAGACGACTCACATAAATAAATGGCTAAGATTTATTGGACACAATAAGATACCATAATATTGGACAGAGGATCTGGACTCGGTTGTGTACTATCAGATCTTCTCAAACTCCACTTCATTGCGAAATTTCGAACTGAGTGATGATAATGATAATGAATTTAAATTTTAAAAAATGAAAATAAATAAAATAAGTGTCATGCTTTCATTAAACTTAATTTTAAATGAGAATAAATTAGTTTAAAATTTATTCTCAAAATTGAACAATTCAATTATTGAATCACATTGATCTTCTTTAGAGGTAGGCATAACGTGCTAAGTTTAGCAAGGACTTGTCGTGTTGATCTTCTATAAGAACCCACACATTCCGATATTGGATTTGGATGCTAAAAATTGCATTTGGACTGTATCTTACGTATCTAATGCTCAACGATCTCCCCGGAAGGAACAAATTGTGTTCAATGCACCAACTCTTAAAAGATATTTTCGGAAGTATATTAATAGCATTTATTTACTTTCCAAAGCCCGAGGACGATAAGATTGAAACACAATCTTCATTTTAAGAATAAAAAGTAAAGTAGAAACTTTTAAATGTCCTGATACATTTGATGAAATTAAGCTTTCGATTCGTCAATGACCCGATGTTTGCCATCGGAAAGATACTTCCAGCAACCATGAATGATCAACTCAGATGGGGATTTCCAAAGTTTGCACTCTAAATGCTTCAGATTTCCTGAGCTCTTCAGGGTCGCCACATTGCGAGCTTGAATCGAGATGGCTAAGTGCAGGACGAGGAAGAAGAGCAATATTCCAATGGTTATTCTCATTCTGACAAGTAATTGCGTATTCAAACTACAGTCTATCCTCTGTGATGAGACTGCAATATGAATATAAATACCATGATGAGACAACCTTTTAAAACTGTTTCTGTTCTCTTAACTGTCGTAGTTTTGGAACTGTTGTTCGTATAGTATTTTAACGTACGTAGTTTCATATCACTTGAGAAAAACAGTTTGTGTTTTGTTAATTAATGCACATTAATTGGGATATAAAAGAATTAGAAACTTCAAAAGTGGCCTAAGAATTATAATGTAAGATAATATGTTCCCTAATGTTTTCGTAAACTTTAAATGCTAAAAGTTAAAAAAAGTTTTTATCATTTATCTGACAATAGTGTTGTAAACCACCTGCTAGAGGTTGTCTTTTACGTGTCTATCAAGTTTTGCACTCCTAAGATGACTATATCAGTAAAGTTTTTGTTAGTAAATTTTTTTTCGGTATATCTTTTCTGAGAAGAAGTTTTCTAAGAAACTAGTTGACTGTTTGGCTGTCATTTAAAAAATATTTTTTTTGAAAAAACTTCATAAAGTAAACTGTTTGGCAACACAAAAATAAAAAGTATTTTTAATTTTAACCATATTTTATTTTGTAATAAAAATTATTTATACATATAAAAATTACTTAAAGTATATTAAAAAATATGCAAAGTACAAGATATTAATTATTATATAATTTTAAACCATATGAAACATAAATGAAAATATATCTAACCAAATCTTTTATATAGATTATAACATAAGTAAACTAATATCGAAAATAAATATTAAAATATATTTAAAAAGTCAAATAATATTATATAAATCTCAAAATAAATATCTAAGTTGAGTAAATAGTTAAATACATAATAAACGGGAAGATGAGTTTGTAGGTATTGTAAGAATTATGTGTAAAACATAAGGATAAAAGGGACTAAAAAATAGGCTTATTAATTGATTTGAAAAATCTACCTGGAAAGCGTTTTTTTAGAAGTTCCAAATTTGAGCTTCTTAAAAAGTTGTATTATGGTTATAAAAAAAAGTAATATCTATTAAAGAATTTTTTTAATTTTACAGCCAAACATCAATTTTTCTTTAAAAAGGTCTTTGTAGTGAAGAAAAATGCTTATTGACCTTCTAAAAGCTCATTCAAACAGGCACTTAGGAAGACAGTGAATTGATAGAGAGATATGTTCAAGTTATGAATATTAATTGAAAAAAGTTGGTAATTTAATTTTAAATTATTAATTCATTAATTACTACAACAATAATGTAACATCTCGTCCCCATATTAAAGGTTAGGACCCGAACTTTTAGTACATGTGAGCTCAAATAGAAATTAAGACAATGCATTTTCTTACTCATGCATCATGCTAGCATATATGCACATAAATACTGAATGTTTTCGCATAAAAGTGATACATGCATTCATTGACAACTTCCGGGTATAATTGATATTAAATGTGATCTTATTGAAAATGAGAAGTAGAGGGAAT
>JAOSBL010000001.1:21776046-21795372 GCA_027568915.1 Erythroxylum roraimae | reverse complement strand
TAAACATGCATACAAAGTCAAGAATGACACTTATTTTAAATAATTAAAATGTATCTAAAACGACACTTATTATGAATTGGAGAGAGTAAAAACTAAACACGACTAAACACTCAACAAGAGTCAAAAAAACAGAGCCCCTGGAAAGTAGGGTGGCCAAGCCATCGAGTGTCCCCTCCCCCGAAAGAAAATCCTCTGAAAGTGAAGAGGCTTCTCCTAAATTGTAGTTTGACTGACACATACTATGGCCAACACCCAACACGCGCAAAACCCGCGAGTAGGGACACTCATTTTCCGACTACTGTATCTAAACAGAAAATAAAAACCACAATGTAATCGACACCGCATACACGCACTTTGTCCCCTGCCCTTGTCCGCCTGTGCTTTCTTCTCTAGTTCCCCTCGGGAGATTTTCTTTCTCTCTGCTCTGTTCTCTAACACCAGTAGATGGCGACCATCGGCCAGATTTGTTCTCGCATCTCCGCCGACCACTGGCGCCTCCCCTCGTCCTCCAGGTCCTTGAGCGATGCTTACTTTTTGGACTCGCGTCTCCGGATGATACGTGTCACTCGCAACGCTGGATTCGCCATTAAATCCATGGACGTTACCGAAGAAAAACTTCCGTCTTTTAACGGTCCTTTATCCTCTGTGAGTTTGCTCTCTCTTCTTCAAGATTTGTCTCCTTTTTCATGGTTTACTGGCCTTTTGTTGTTTTCTTCTAAAACATTGGGTTGCTTTAGGAGCCTGTTATCAGTGGCAGTGAGACATTGGAACAGAGGATAAATTCGAAATCCTTAAGAAAAACCAAGATAGTGTGTACAATTGGGCCTTCCACTAGCTCACGCGAAATGATTTGGAAACTGGCAGATGCTGGAATGAACGTTGCTCGCTTGAACATGTCGCATGGAGACCATGCGTCTCACCAGAAAACCATCGATTTGGTTAAAGAATACAATGCTCAATCTGATGACAAGGTCATTGCCATTATGCTTGACACAAAGGTATTACATGTATATATAACTATTCCATAGAGAGACCCCTCTTCTCTAATTTCTTTTCTAAATTTGGGGGCCTTTTTGTTAAGTAAAGGTTTTATTAACTAACAGTTTGTTTGTTTCTCATAATTATTCTTCTTTAAGACAAAAAACACGTTAACTTTAATTATTGGTATAACACCTTGTGTTTGGTTCTGAAACTTATCCAAATTTGAATGCAGGGACCTGAGGTTAGAAGTGGAGACGTGCCTCAACCCATTATACTGAAGGAGGGACAAGAATTTAATTTCACTATTAGAAGAGGAGTATGCACTGAAGACACTGTTAGTGTAAATTACGATGACTTTGTAAATGACGTTGAGGTTGGAGACATACTTCTTGTAGATGGTAAGCCTACAGAGTGATATCGGGATAGTTATAGCTTACAGAGTCATATTTTCCCTCTTTTTGACACTTGTTCTGCGTTTATCAAAAATGATCCATCATAACTGTTCTGTTCTGGGCTTTTGTTTTCTAGTTTGTCAATTTCATTAAAAGTCATTCAGGATTGTGGTGTACTTTAGGTGGCTTATGATACTTACTTCTTAGTTAGAATCTAAAAGAACGCCTGAATAGGTTTTGAATATGGCTTAGTTGAGTTGCCATGGCTATATTGGAGCTCTGTTTTTATAAATGTTTCATATGAAGATGCAAATTGTTGCTTCACCATTTATATCTTCCTTTTCTCCTTGTGGACTTTCTCTTCAATATGCTGGTAGAAATGTTTATAATCATGGATTTCTTAGATGCTTTAGCTGACTGCGTCTCTTAAGGTGAGAAACAATTGTTATTATCTTGTTTACGTTTGTTTTTCTTTTTGTATGTATACTGGTCGTCAAGAATCCTAAAATCAAGTAGAGTCGCTTTCTTTAACTCCTACAAATTGTCCTTAGCTTCTAAGTAACTGATTGTCTGGCTAGAAATAAGTGATGTAATTTCTGTTTCTGTGGTAGGTGGAATGATGTCATTAGCTGTAAAAGCAAAGACACATGATTCAGTTAAGTGCGTCGTAGTTGATGGTGGAGAACTAAAATCAAGGCGTCATTTGAATGTGCGAGGGAAAAGTGCAACTTTACCATCAATAACAGGTTACATTCTATTTCAACATAAAGTTTTAATGGTGTAGATATGAAGTACATCGACAAGTTATTGATGGGAATGGTGTTTTCTTTGTTCTACGCATCCCAAATTTCACAGACAAAGACTGGGAAGATATCAAATTTGGGGTGGACAACCAAGTTGATTTTTATGCTGTCTCCTTTGTTAAGGATGCTAAAGTTGTCCACGAGCTGAAAGATTATCTCAGAAGTAAATCTTTCCTTCCTTTGCAGTTGTATATTTGTTTTATGCTATTTACCCTTGATCTAATTGATTGTGGCAATTTTTTGTAGGATGCAATGCACAAATTCGTGTGATTGTCAAAATTGAAAGTGCTGATTCTATTGCAAATCTTCATTCAATAATTTCTGCATCCGATGGGGTTAGTTGTGGTATTCTTTGTTGGTTTCTCTGGAATCCTTTTCTTGGAAATCCTTAAGATGCTCTGCTTATTAATGCGTTCTTTTTGTGTTCTTTAACTTCTCTTTGTGAACTCTGCAACTTTGACGGTCTTGTGTGGTCATTTTGTTGATTGGTTCCTCTGTCTTCTTTATCTTCTCAATTAGTACATGGAGGGCATGTGCTTTTACGACGATTCTTGTGTGTGCATGTGCAGCATGCTCTTTGCTGTTGTTGCTGTGTCCACTAAATTCTAAACTTACTTTTGGAGTTTGTAGGCTATGGTTGCTCGTGGAGACCTTGGTGCAGAACTTCCAATAGAAGACGTCCCTTTGTTGCAGGTAAATTGAACCTAAGGGTTGTGTCAAACCAATTTTTTGTCATTCACTATAAATTGGTCCTATGGTTGAAAGAAGCAAAAACCTTAGGCTTCTGGATACATAGTGGTTACATAGAAGAGATTTTGGACCTAAGAAGTTATTGTGTTCATCAATTCCTGTGCCGATCTTAGAGATGACATCTTAAAGCTGGTTTTTGTCTGTTGAGTTGCTTGGTTGGATGAAATTTCTTAATTAATGTCCAATCGTACCACTTCTATTCCCAAATTAATGCAAGTGAAATTACAACTTCTATTTCTATACATTAAAGGCTTTATATGATCAGCAGTATCTTTTGTTATTATCAGCTGGCTACCTTTAAAGAATAGACATGTAATTTGTATCTCATCATCATGGAGTGCTATACTATGTTACAAACAGGAAGATATCATTAGAAGGTGTCATAGCATGCAAAAACCAGTTATCGTAGCTACAAATATGCTGGAGAGCATGATTAATCATCCGACACCAACTAGGGCTGAGGTTTCCGATATAGCAATTGCTGTACGTGAAGGTGCTGATGCAGTCATGCTTTCTGGAGAAACTGCTCATGGAAAGTAAGTGATATGACTGAAAATTTTTATTGCTCATCTCTCAGTTTCTTTTTGAAGATTGCTTTCTGTGCAGTTTTAGTCTTCTTTTTTTTTTTTTTAATGTGTACTTGCTTGGAAAATGTTCAACTTCTCCCTGATTAGTGTAGATCCAAAGGAATTACTGATCCATGATGTACTGGTTATAGCATCAGGCTATGAAAATGTCTTTGTGATAGCAGGGTGCAACAAATTGATATCCTCACAGCTTTTGCTTATCAAGATGAAACTCAGTTGTGCCCATTTTCTTCATTCGTGTTAATTTACTAAGTTTGCTTAGGCTATTGTTTTAACTCATTCCGCCATAATTGTTATTCAAGGTATCCTTTGAAGGCAGTTAAAGTAATGCATACAGTAGCACTAAGGACAGAGTCAAGTTTGCCAGTTATAACCAACACTCCAACAGATGGTGCCTACAAGGTATGATCTTTTGAATGAGAGCTTGCATATTCCTTTTTGTTTGTTATAAATCAAAGCTTTCAGACCTATAAGTTCGGATGTTACATTGTATTGGATTTTATGATACTAGGTTCAAGTGAATGACAATTGGGGCAAGTGGATTTGGTCATGATGCAACCTTTGAATTTTCTTTCAGTTCTCATTGCTCCTTCATAATCCCATAACTTTGCTTACATTCTTTTGCAGGGCCATATGGGTGAAATGTTTGCTTTCCATTCAACAATCATGGCTAACACGCTGAACACCCCTATTATCGTCTTTACTAGAACAGGATCCATGGCTGTACTTTTAAGTCATTATCGGCCTTCGTCAACAATATTTGCCTTCACCAATGAGTAAGTCAAAATTAAATATGTTTTATTTACTTAATTACACTTTTTAGCTGAGATTTGAAAAATGTTGACATTTTTCTGGCAATTTTAGTCATAACCTTGGGGTTATGATGTTTGTGAATGTGAATGCTCTTGCGAAAAATGTTTTTGAGATGAATGGATTAATAAAAATTTAAGCAGTAGAGTTCTTTTACAGTCCAATGCTACATCTGGTTTTGCTGCTGTAATAATTTGAGTTATTAATTACTTTTTTCTTTTGTGAAAATGAAACTAAAATATATTTACCAAAAAAAATGAAACTAAGATATAGGTGCTGATCTTCTCTCTTTTGTTTTATATTATTTTCTTGAAAGGCCAATTACTACAATGCCAAGCAATATGTATGCTCAATTTATTTTCCTGATTCTTTATTGTGTATTTTACATGAAAAATTTCCATACTTTACAGCCATAGGATCAAGCAGAGATTGGCAATTTATCAGGGCGTCATGCCAATATATATGAAGTTTTCAGATGATGTGGAGGAGACTTTTACTCGAGCGCTGAAACAATTAGTGGTTAGTCATTTCTTTCATCACTCCGATGTTGTTCCTAGAATATGTATAGGCCTTTTATGAAGTAAATCTTTTCTGAAACATCTTCAATGCTCCAGAGTAGGGGTCTGTTGGTTGAAGGACAGCATGTTACTCTAGTCCAGAGTGGAGCACAGCCAATCTGGCGTCAAGAATCTACACATCACATTCAAGTTCGGAAGGTGCAAGGCTGATTTTGTTCTTGTCAGGGTCTCTATTAGTTTGCTTTGAATTTTCTCTTTCAACAATCAATTGTTGGTTTGGTAATATTCTTTTTCACAAGCAATCAGAAAAAGAGTAGTGAGCTTGAAATCCTGGAATGATAATTATTTTTTGTCAGAATGTTTATGTACAAAATTTTCTGCAGATAAGATGATAGTCTTTGTGAAGTGTTCCAATGAAATTTTGCAAAGATTTCTTGTAATTGAACGTGCATTATACTGTCACCACTTAATATTGATGCCTACCTGGCATGGATCTTGTTCTATGTACTTGGCTTTTGACAGAATTTAACAAATATTGATGCCTGCCTGGCATGGATCTTGTTCTATATACTTGTCTCTTGACTGAGAATTTACTGTTTTCTGTCAGCAAATCAAGTCTATGGCAGTTTACTCATTGATTAAGAAGATAATAAATCTTCCAAAAAATATGATCTTTGTTAGCGAATCAGATAGAATAACAAAACAAAGTATGCATCTATTTAACTAAGAAAGTTTGCTGAATGAAAGAATTTCATCTGAATAACCATTGATCAATGTCTCTGTAATACCATCCAGTATTATAATTCCAAGCCAGCTTGGCTTTTGTAGCTCTGGTCTTGACAAACTTCTTCGTTCAAGTGGAAACCAGTCACTTTAGAGCATTTTTCATTTTGAAATTTATCTTTTCTTAATTAATAATTGAAGTAGATTCAATTTTATACTTGGTTAAAACTATGAGTTGATCTCAGGTGAACCTTTTGGCTTGTATCGAATCAGGTTGATAGGTTAAAAAAAGAGGGAGCCATCATTTTAATAACTTCTATGATCCTCATGATCAATATTTATTAGCGTGCAATCAAGAGTACAACAATAATAACAATGCGGTAAAAATTTCGTTGTTACATGGAGTCTGAAAAGGTCTAATAGTATGTGGCTTTATTTCTAACTAGTAAAGAGTGTGCAATTTAAGATTTGATTTCACCTCCTTTGTAAGATCTTATGAGAGGCTCAGTAACATCAGAGCCACTAGGTTTTGGCCTAGGTTTGTCCAACGACGCGAGTTCGAATCCCAGTAAACCAAATCCTAAATATGCCCCTTGACCCAAGCCTGCGTCAGCAAACCGAGTATCCCTGCGGCTCCATTCCCAAATTGTTTTGCTAGGATGTTTTAAAAGGAGAGGTGAAACTAAATCCTAAATATACATTATCCATCGTATAATGCTTGGCAGCTTCAGCCCCTTGCTCTCAGCTTTTAAGGTGAATATTGGTATCACATACTGGAGTCAAGAAAAAGACTTGTTACTCCTAATTAATGAGGATTAGCCAGCTAATGATTCACTCGTTATAATGCTGCTATGGAGTAGAAACTAGAAAGTGTGCTTTGGCATTCCTGCCATTACCAGATTTGTTTGTCCAAGATCATAACATCAGAATTCAAACGATACAATTCTTCACTGAAGGAGAAGGATCACTTCTTTTTATTTCTGTTAAAAGTTTCTCAATGCGCTCTACATTAAGCGAGGAAGCAATTGCACCTAAAAATATGTTCTATGACAGAACCAACAAATCAGGATTAGGTGGCCTTAAGCCAGAAAAGCTAACTCAGGAGAGTTAGGTGGTGTCAAGCTGAGACGTGTTGTGTTAGTTTTCTCTTTGCACCAACATATCTTCGAACATAGTCTGCACAAAAAATGTTTCATGACCCACCCAACTCTTCCACTTATTCATATATGTTGCTGGTATTTGATAGCCATTGATATGTATTATCTGCAGATCAGACCCTGAACTTCCCTTGATCTTCCTTCTCTTGGCATTTTCCTTCCAGCTTTATGGACTTGTACCACCTAGCACATGCCATATACAACACTAGGTCTATGCTTGTCAAAGCAGCCAAAAGGAAGTAGAAGCTATCTAGGTGACCCTTGTTCAGATTTCCAGGAATCCAACCAGGCATGTGATGCTCGGTGGAAATCTTCATGACCATAGTTACCAGCAAGTCACTGACATAGTTTCCTAGGGAGATAGATGTCATGCACAACGCACTTCCAAAGCTTTTTAATCCATCTGGTGCCTGCGAATTGAAGAACTCCAGTTGACCAACATACATGAAAACTTCAGAAGCTCCAATAAGAGCATACTGTGGAACTTGCCAGAAGATGCTCAAGGAGCTTGAGTTTTCACAATCTGTGCAGTCTCTTCTTGCATATTTCAATCTGTAGCACTCTACTATTCCAGCTGCAACCATTGCTATTATTGCAATTACAAGACCTACACCCATCCTTTGAAGCTCAGTGAGTCCCTTGGAAGATTTTGTCTTCTTGATTCTGCCCACAAGTGGATCTAGGACTTGTCGGTAGAGGAAAACGAACGCTGCTACGCTCAGAATGTCGAAACTGGACATACTAGCAGGGGGGATTTTGAAGTTTGAGATGGTAGTTTTCATGGCAGCACCTTGTTCCACAAACAGAGAGGCCATTTGTGTGAAGACCACCGAATATAAAATGGTGCAGAGCCAGATTGGGAGTAATCTCAGTATGCATTTAACTTCTTCCACTTGGGTGACCGGACAAAGGCGCCACGGGTTGTGATGCCCCTGCTTATGATCATCTAAATCCCTTGATGTAATAAAAGCTGCTCTATCCAAGAACCTGAAACATATAATGAATATCACGGATTAGTTGGTTCTGCAAATGGAGATGAAAAGGTATTCCTTACAAGGAATGTTAGGAATTTGTTGTAATTCAAGTACTAACTTGAATCCTTGAGTGTGGAGCATCCTTCGGCTTCCGCCATTGGAGCACTCTCCACCATCCGTATCATACAAGTCCTCGCCGCCATCTGGTGGCATCTCTTCGTTCCATTTCTTAGATGCAGCAACTATGACTTGACAGAGCCTAGAGAGAGGGTTACCACTTGGCTTGAAGTGCCTGTATCTTGTTGTTCCTCCGAGAAAGAGAAGCAATGCTGCAGTGGCAGAACCTGTAGACGCCCAAAATCCAAGTGCCCACATCCCTCGGTCTTCATAGTATCCCAAGATGGTGTTGGAGAACAGGGAACCGAGGTTCAAAGCCAGGTAGAAGTAGCTAAAAAATGCTATTTTTGAGTGACCTTCCTTAGGGTCCTCTTCGTCGAACTGATCAGCCCCAAATGTGGCTATGTTAGGTTGATAACCTCCGTTTCCAAGAGCTACTAGGTAGATGGAGAGGTAAAATAACGCGACTTCCTGGCCTGAATGGGATCCACATGGAGTTTGTTCATCTCCACAGCCTTTTGGTTTGATCAGGAAAAGGTACGATGACAGTGACAATAATACCAGACCCTGTCATTGGAAACATGCAAGAATCAGTACGCCCCTGGCTGCAGAACGTTTCTCTGAAAATTTTACATTTCACTAACTTACAATGACAAAGATTCCTTGGAAAATGGCACACGTTTTGTATCTTCCCCAGTAAGAATCGCTAAGGAAAGCACCGACAAGAGAGAAGATGTAAACAGTTCCAGTCCATTTGCTAACATTATTTGCAGCATCAGCATTGTTTTGTTGCAACACTCTTGTCAGGAACAGGACTAAGTTCACTCCAACTCCAAAGAACGCGAGAGTTGCCAGACCTTGGTTCACTGGTTATTTCACACAACATAAGCACAAGAAACATGGTTAATTACATGTCATGTTTTCTACGATCAAGTTCCCATTTTTCTGGATCAATACTTTCTGTGATTGCACTTCATGTATTAAAGATGTAAACTTGCAGAGTCTGGTTTCTTTGAGATATTAGTTACTTGCTTGTATAATTAGATAACCATTATTTAATAGGCATTAATAATAATAATTAGTTAATTACCGTTAAATAAAAATTTTATTTTTATTATTATTTATAATATTAATAATCACCGTTCAACGTTCACGTTTCACGCGTTCCATGGAGAAAAGAAAAGATGACTACTTGAACCACACATTTCATGTTTGCAGGGAAGTTACCTAATTTATTGCTTGTTTTGCTAACTCTAAAGTTTGACACAGCACTACCATTAAACTAATGCTAGTGCTTTGTGAAAGCACCTGTAAATAATTCTTCAAGTCAGGTCATTAGTATTGACAAATGACTACTTCTTCACATGCTGGGAATTAGGCAGCCACTCTGAAGTTATTATATCGACTCAAAACCACCAAAATGGTTACGTTACTTGCTTCTTCAAGTGTCGAGAAACTTTTCTGTTTGGAAAAATTTTCTCGAGAAAGTGTTGAGAGAGACGACACGCGGAATAACACCCACAGCATGCAAGTAAAGACCAAATGTTACGGGTCAGATACGTCCTACTCTAAATGCATGCACCAACAAGAAGCATAGTCTCAGCTCAGTTGGCCTTATCCTTAGCTAGCTCAGTGTCCAACGACGAAGCTTCAACACTTGTTCTCAACTTCACTGATCAGTGCTACAAGTTATACCAACTCTCTTGTCCTCTTCTTATCATCACAACTCATCATCCTTTTCCCTTATCAGCCACAGTAAAACCTTACCTAAATTATGAAATGAAGCTCGGGAAGAGTCACAGATGAATTATATGCGTTTTTGTGTTTATGGATACCTTCCAAAGTGCGTTGGGCCTAAGCAATAAAGAATAATAGAAAGTGTCCCACTGTGGACTGGTTTCTAGCGAGAGTAAAAGCTTAAATAGTAGACTAGTGTATGCCCCGAATTGACAATTCTATGAGTTATTTTTGATCAAGCACGAGGAACATGAAGATATATATATATATAACATATGTTTCCATTTGAGATCTATGCAATGGAAATTTGAGCTTACAGAGTATGATAATTCCAGCAACCCATCGTCCAGATTTTGCTCTCATAGCAGGACCACCTTGCCAATTAACAGTTCCATCAAGAGTGCATTCTTCTTCAGCGTCTTTAAACACGACCTGAACATCAATATATTTTTTGAATAAATGACCAATTTTAAACAATCTTTAATCGGTGATAATAATTAGGAAGGGCATGACGCATCATCATCCCGTGTCGATCATTGGAAACAAAAAAGACAAAACATTTGCTCATAAGTTGGTTTAATGCTCTTATCAGCCAAAAGAACTACAGGAAATTGGAATTGCAATAAATGCTTGTGGGGTTGCGTCAGGTTTGCATATAGTAAAAAAAGAAATTAACATGTATACATATACGGATAGGAGATTAAGCTTTTACCAACCTCCTTGGATACTCCCAAACAAGCCATTGATGAACTCGGTATAAAACAGGACCTCTTTTGCTGTAATGCACAAGTGAATTACTGCAATAATGTTTGTACAGTACGAGAGACGACGTTGGTATATGAATTAGATGAGGTAGGGAGGGGGTATAAATAGATGGTGAAAGGGTGGCATGAACGGTGGAGAGACTCCCACATTGAATAAACAAATCTGAATTTTAGTGGTCTGTTAAGGATCTGTCATCTATGAGTTTGTCTCATTTCTCACTCTTTCTCTGTCGTGTGACATAGTGGAGTTGTCATTGTCCCTCGTCACTTTCCTGAATCTAAAAGTGTCTCTCGACTTGATTGGTATGATATTGGCATGCTTGGGTGGCTCAAATAAAAATTTATATCACCATTATTTAATAATTATAATAAAAATAATATTTTTATTACACCAATATCCATCCAAAGTTTTTTCTTTAGTGCATCTATTTTTTCTTAACTTTAGAAAACAAATTAAACACTTTTAAGTCTTGTGCTGCATAATATTTTATCTTTATGAAATAAAATAGATTGTTTATATAATTTTATTACGCTAATATAAATTCCACTTTGTAAGAGAACATACTCGTAATGTATTTATTTTAATTTTATATATTAATATCTTTAAAAATGTTCCATTTATAAAAATATAACATAAGTTATATAGAGAACATTAATATATAGTTATTAAAGACAATAGGTTTTCAATATTAAAAAAGTAATATGAGAATTCTAATATGCAGTTGAAGACCACTAAACAAAGCTTATAAGCTAGATTCCTGATTGGTATGTGAAGTGCTCATAAATCACGGATTCATGAAAATTGCTAAATTATAGTATATAACATAACATGATTTATAAATGTTTAAAATAGTCGATAACTTAATGGTAAGAAATTAGAATAATTTTTTAGATATTCAAATGAAAAATCTATAAGAATTTGTTTTCTAATTTGCTAATTCTCAATTGAAACAAAATCTAAAGCATAAACTAACGAAATTAACAATAAAGTTTGAATTATTTAAGGAATAATATAAAAAATTAATGAAAAACCCAAATTTAAAATTACTAGTAATTACAATTAGTACGAGTATTTTTACTAATGCTACTTAAAACAAAACTTAGACACATGAATACAGTGACGGAGCCAGAAATTTAATATATGAGGACCCGAATATTAATTTTTTAAAATTTTGGGGGGCCAAGTGCACCACTAACCCTTAAATAACTCCGTTCTTTTATATATATATATAATAATAATAATAATAATAATAATAATAATAATTTTGTAAAAAAACCTTGGGGGGCCAGTGGTAGCTCCGTCGTTGCATGAATACTTATTACGTTATTAAATTGTAAATATCAACACTGATCATTATATTTTAAAATGGAGAAAAATAAGGAGATAATTTTTTATTCTTCAATTAAAATTTTAACATTAAATTAATTTATAGATAATTAAATTATCCATTACTGAAATTAATTAAAAGGTTAATTTTATTGCAAATTACACACCTAAGTAATACTATTGTATTACTTAATAGTATTACTTAAAGTCATATTACAGCATCCGAAATCAATTCTATACTTAAGAGTTTTCAACAAGCCAGAATCATATTCTGAAACATGATGATGACGAAGAAGAAGAAGAAGATACTGCATGCCGGTAATAATTGAAGCCATCTTATGGAATAAATGACTTTTATTATCTTAATTTTAGGTTTCAGTTGCAACTAAGCTATCCATTCCTCTTTAATTTCGTTTAAAAAGAAACTTTACTGCTCTATTATTATCAATCAAGGATATGATTCCCATTCTTTTCCCATGTCTTTAGGAAATGCTACAACAGTTTAATCTCTTCAAGAACAAGTACACGATCACTTCGTTTTAGCAATTGATGTGTTTGCACACCACTTTACCTAAAAGTGCACAAAATAATTCACCACTTCAGATTTAAAGGCATGCATTATGCTTCAATTTGCTGAGACATTCTCACTAATATCCTCATGATATGTCAATCTAAACTACTGTTTTTTAAAAATATACTCTTCATAATTAAGGTTCGTCAATGATTACTGAGGAATGATTCTTCATCGATATATATATCTTGATTTGTTCTAAATTACGGTCATGAAATAATTTGATTCTAACGTCTGGTCTAGATATGCCGATATGAAGAATGTGGAGAATCTTAAGATTTTTGGAGTTACCACGAACAGGTATTTGAAGCAACTTAGACAAGACAACTATCGTATATGTCTATATGCTGTCTCATTTTGGTGCTTAATGTCGACAAGTGCGTTCTATCTTATTTGAAAATTATATATATTTAGTCTTCTATTAACCTTATAATTAAATATCTGATATTTAAAATTCTCATAAATAACTTATTAAATTAAAAATATTTATTAAATAATTATCAATATTTCATATTTTAAAAATAAATTTAAAATTTAAAATAAATATAAAATTAAAATAAATTGAATAATTACATTTTACTATTAATAATTCTTATCCACAATTAATACTAAATAGTTAAATAGTATTTATTTAGTTAATAATAAAATAGATTATAGAAAATAAAAACTCTAATATTTGTAAGTTTTACAAGTTATGCAAATAAGAAAAAATAAAAAAAAACTCGATTAAACATATTTTCTTACTAAATTTGAAAAAAAAACTAAAAATCATAATAAAACCAAGCTGTCCAGATCAAATATGTTTCAAAAGTCCAGTTTTACATAAGCAAGTTGCTTAATCAAACAACTTACAACGAGGATTACAACTGTTAACCATGACATGACATTTAACTCCACCTTTTTCTGGAGAAAGCAGTAGAAATGGAAAAAAAACATGACCCTAAAGAAAAGGAAAGCCCGCCTTCAGCGCATTTACACAGCTAAATGACAAGAGCTAAGTTGTAATCTTGGTCATAAGCCAATTGAAAGCAAAGTTAGGAGCTGCCTGCCCTATTTTTCTAACCATATTTTGATATCGCAAGTGGGATGATAAGCCAACTCACATACACTTCTGTTCCCAAAAAAAATAAATTGAGATGGTAGGTGAAACATTGCATCAAGATCTGATCTTTCATTATATGAAACGCACTTGCTCTTATATCTTTACACCTGGTGACTTATCCACCATCATGAATTGGACTTTCTGACGAAGGCTTTCACTATCTGTATGACTTCGTTACCTAAAGTGGCGTTTAGTTCAGCAAGGAAAACAACTTCAATTGCTACTTCTCCTTCCTATTTATTAAGTTCTGATAGAGGGTCCTTATCAACAACGGCAGAGTCTACTTTTGTGTCTAAAAGCATGAACATCTTTGGCAAATTGAATTGGAATGCCAATCTGATACGTTAAAAGTTTTTATTGTTCATAAACCAATTCATGGAGGCAGACAACGACTATTTTTGCTAAAAACTTCACAAGCACTTGTTTTGCTGGTGCCCCAACTAAGGAAGCGATTCGTCTTCTCTAGGATTGTTTGTTTCATTATGATCAAATCTCCATTTTTAACCAACATCTTTGTACTTCCACTATCACTTGCCACTCGATCAATGAAATCTAATGCCAACCAACGACTGTCTTAGAACTGCAGAGCTCATGGAGGACACAGTTTAAATGGGATTTTTTTTTTCAGTGAAAAAATTCATTAAAGCTCAAGATCGAGCATCAAAGAAACAGAGTACTGGACAATTGTATAATTACAAGGAAAGGACTATAAAACTCATGCTAACCAATTACAAACTCATTCGAAACTCCATCTTCTTCTAAAAGAGGCTGTTAATATCGTTCCTGTAACATGGATTTGCAGCATTTACTTAATCCCACAAGAAGAAATCCTATAAGCAAGTTCATTACTATCTCTTTTCAAGTTCTTCAATAATCTATTATTTCATTCCCTAAACAGAACAAGTTATACAAAAATTGATATCCAAGTGCTCTCCTCTTTTTTTTATTGTGAATCTTCCTGATAATGGCAATACAACTCCATCATAAGCTGCATCTTGCTCCAAATAACTCTGGAATATACACATTGAAAAAACATATGACTAATGTATTTAGAGCTAAGATTGCATAGTATGCAAAGCTGATCATTGACACTATAAATTTTGTCTTTAGTTGGCAATTTGTGTCTTACAAACATCCTTTCCACACAATATTAAATCATTCAATTCTAAGCTGCTGTTATTTGATAGCAATAAGGAAGGATTGATTAGTAAATTTGCTCCATTGGCAACCAACACAGTTTAAATGTGATTGATGTCATTTTCGTGGTGATTGATTATACGATGACTTTAGGAGTATATATCGCTGAGTTCTTACAGGATTGGATAGAGATTATAGTATTAGACGATGGAGAATTCCACCCTAACTATTGCTAACTCTTCCGCAAGTGGATCGATTTTATCCACTAGTTGGGCGCTAACGCCAAGAACGCTTACGTGTATCCCTTTAGATGCATCACCAAGTTTTATCTTTTTAGGTGCTAAAGATCCTCTCTTTTGGGCGATTGTTTTTTAATCACTATATTCGATTTACGTGCAAGGGAAATTTTTCATGCTATACACTAATCTGCGCATGCTCTTATTAGGTTAGCAAAATACAATTTGATATTCACTGTGAACAACCTTATTTGCCTGAAAATTAAGAGCATAGCAGAAAACGGGTAAATGTTTTATCAAAACCTTGCTACTTAGATAAGATAAGACATGATAGTTTGTTCTTATAAATGCATAAAAGTCAATTTGCAGATTACACAAAAAGAATACAAAATCTCGTAGCTGTCGAGCATTACACTCGTTGCCTGGTTTGGTTGTTTGTTGACACAGATATTATATATTAAATCAACCAGGTCACCATATCTGACCAAATTAGCAGTAGGACCATCGTTAATAGTCATATTCAAACGACCGCTGAGACAATGAACGACCAAAGTCATCTTCTATTCTGCATATTTTCAGGTTTAAAACACTAGGAACCGTTCACGGCCAGCAAACTTGTATCCATTATTCAACATATGCGGGGAAATTCCTTATTTCAAGGGTTATCTTTGTTAAGAAATCAAGAAAAAAATCAAATTCAATACGGCGGCTAAAGATGACTTCCGGTTTAAAAAATGGTCAGCAGAAAGCAGTGCTCCAGACGTCTACACTTCTTCCACGAATATGGCTGCGGACCTTTTCGTAGTTATCCAAATTGTGTGTATACTTTCTACACTAAGATACCAACTGGCAAGCAATACTCATTAACGTACGGTTGACACAAAATTAATGTTGCTGCGGAACAGCTTGCTTTGGACATGTATACAAAATTAATCCAAATTATGTGCCTTATGTGGGAAATCGAAAGTCAATCTAACTTGATGATCATTAAGGGAAGATATTTCCTTCAAGAAAGCTGCCGTCGAATATGACAGACTGACAATATTAAATCAAGTAAACTGGTTAGATGGTTTTGTCTCAATTAGGGATTAGTATAGCAGTGGGTCCAATCCTAAGAGGCAAAATAAAAAAATAGCCCCTAAAGATTGGCTTGGGGAATGGCATTTCATTTAAGATAATTAATTAAGCAATTGGTGTCTTGGCAATCATGATTTTATCCTCGACTGACCTGGAAAATGGATTAATTATACTTGCTCAAGTTGCTTTCTACATGATATTATCACAAAATTTAAAGAGTTAGATGATGTGTTTCTGTTATTATGTTATAACTCTATTTTATAAAAATCTATCTATTTAATAAATAAAGTCCACAATTGGACGACTGAGATTGCACCGAAACTGTACATCGAAAACAAAAGATCTTAAGTCGTTTAAAAGATAAGGTTATGACATGTAAAGAATAGAGCAACAAAACTAACTTACTTAAATCTTAATTAGGGAAGAACAGTACAAAAGCTTGCTTGTCAAAGTCTATAAGGTTCTACTGATGAAAGACAAGTTTATTCAATTGTTAAATTCCAGTGTTCTCCAGCTGGTAGACGCAGAGGCAAACTGTTTTGTATGCACTGACAGGAGCAGTAGATTATGATATTATATGGTTTTTGATTTTATATATTTTTCTCCTTAAAATTTATCAAAGTAAACTATATTTTGTTGCAAATATTCACATTTGGCATAATCCATACACTTCTATAATAATAGAGTTCTTCTAAAATCAACCTTTACCCTTGCAGCTTGATTTGTCAATCTTTTAGAGAGCATTATTAAATTATCATCAATTTGATATAGCAGTGACTTGTATTTAAAAAAGAAAAGGATAACTTATCTATCTCTCAAAAGCATACATCTCGATAAAACTCAAGAATTGGAACAAATGTGTTACTGGAATTCTGAATCTCTTTTCATCAAACATGTGATTCTCACTGACCTTCATGATTTTGTCTTCTTAGCAACGACTGTTTTGCCAATAGTTTTATGGCTTCACTGAAATTATTTTAGGGTGGAATTGGAAGCTTGCATGTTTTCGAACTGAACAAGGTTTGTAAGTGTTTTGGTACAAGTTTGACTGTAGTCCGATATGAAGTGTACTTTATTGGGTCAATGAATGTGGATTCGAATGATGGAATTGGACAACGTTTCTAAGTGAAGCAAATGTTATTTTAGGCGTGGTATTCAGAGAGAGGAAGAACGCTTTGGCTGCAATATGACAATATAATACGACAGCCGACCTAATTTGATTCTCTCATTGCCATATCAAAAGTGATATGTGAAGTATATATGTATATACACATAATGATCATAGCATAAACGTGTCTAAGAAAGAATTCAGTTTCTTTATATATGTACTTAATGGCGAGTATGTATATAATTCATTATCTATAAATAATCAGACAATTATAAATTCTTTTCACATTGCAAACTATTACTCTATATTTGAGTCCAAATTCTTATCATATAAAAAAAAACATTTTTTTTGCCATTTCAAGTTGATTTATGATACACTATTAATTTTGAAGCTTTTAAATATTTTTGCTATAATAATAATAATAATAATAATATATTTCTTTTCTATATGCAAAATTTCTTTAAACAAAAGAGACATAATAATTGAGGCATTATACATAAATTAATTCTTAATTAATTGCTTGTGTTATAGTGAAATAAAATAAGAATATCATAAAATATATATGAGTTTAAATTGAAATATAACCTGATTAGGTTGATACAATGTATCAATTTATAACATAAGAAATCATATAGCAATCACAAACTTCAATTCATATAACAATAGAAAATCAAGTTACAAATGCAATGAGCTTGTTTGTTTCAAACTTCCCTAAGAATGCCTGACCATATGAGGACTGCAAATGAAGTGGGTTAGCTTCTCATCGGACCTCACCTTCAGTTTAGCAAAACCTCCAAAAGAATTATGAGAAACTTGTTAGATATTTTTGTAATTTCCCATAAATTTGGACAATATTTAATTGTATTTTTTATTTTTTAAATAATTTATCGGTTAATTTACGTAATTTGATCAGATAAAGATAATAAAGTGGCTCAATAAATGATTTAAAGCAATGGGTTGAAGAACAGGCGAAAAATAAATCCTAATCAGTGTGGACTATATCGAGCCTGTGATGGAGAAGCCCGATATGAAAGCTATATATATAAAGGTTGAGGTCTCCTCAATTGCTCATATATCAATCGTAAGTATAAGGATTCTTTGATCCATTAAGAGAGCTTACATTTTGAGAAAACTATAGAAAGGCATTAATCATGTGTCCGTGAACTTTTTCATGAAAGTCCCGAGAGATTGGAGTTCGTTTTGACCTCGAAAATTGCTTTGAAAGTTTAGATGGAACCAAAACCAAGTATTCCGCACTTCCTTCGTTTTTAACCCTTTTATAAATGATTTGGGACATGTAATAAGTTTTGTCCTACGTGTTACACGTAGTATCAGAACGGTTATGTTAACGGGTTGTCGGAGGCAAAGGTTTTTTGGTTTTTATCAATTATAGTTTTCATCTATTTTTGATTCGTTTTTCGATTTTTTTTGCATATATGATTACGCAAAAGTGGTATATATAAGGCTAGCTATAAAAATGGGTCGAAAACAGGCCAAAAAGTGCAAAAAAAAGGCTCCGAAGTAGCCAAAAATTGCCCTCCCTAGCACCGTCAGGCGCGTGCTACAGTATCGCCATTAGGCGGTTAAAGTTAGCTCGTGCGTTACATGTGCCAACCGCATCCACCCACGTGGTTCTACGGGATGACGAACACGTGTTGCACTTGCAACGCACATGCCTCACACGGCCAGATACCCCACGGGCATGGACGGGCTGGCGCGTGCATCGCTTGCCCGACATGTGGATGGAAGGGATCAGGACATGTGTCAGCATGTACAGTGCATGCGCCATACAGTGCAGGAGCGTATGCGCGTGGGCTGTGCGTGCGTGACATGTGCTAGACGCATCTAAAGCGTGTCGGCCAACGAGTATGCAACGCACGCATGCCCCATGGCCAGGAGCAACGTGACGTCGGCTGACACAGTGATGCTGACGTCAACAACTTAAAAAAAATACAAAAATTTCATATTTCCTGTAAGGGTGCCCCGGGATGTTTTGGGTCAGTTTCTGGGTTCGGAAAATTTGTAAAGTAAATTTTTCTATTTTTCTATATTTATTACATTTTTAATAAATTAAAGTTTAACTCCAGTAAAGGAATTAAGGTGTTCTGAATCTGATTTCGAGTGAATTTTAATGTTTTGGACATCACATGAGGGAGATACTTCAAGTTTTCATGTTTCGGGTCTCATGTTCAGTGTTGGGGATCGCATGATAGTTACTCAGAAAAGGAATTGAGATATTTTGAAGCTATTTTTGAGTAAATTTTCGTGTAATGAACTTGCCATAAGGGAGATACATGATGTTCTCATGTCTCGAGTGGTTGATTCAGTATCTGGTGATGCATAATAGTCTCTCTATTGAGATTTTTTCTTTACGAGAGTGTTAGTGTCGTTATTTTCTATCTTTTTGTGCGTTAATTTTCTTTGTTCTTGAGGTTTGAAGTTATACTTAATGGAA
>JAOSBL010000001.1:21763906-21775946 GCA_027568915.1 Erythroxylum roraimae | reverse complement strand
GGTTTTTAACAAGGCTTTAATTAAATGGTCGTTTGATTAATTCCTTGGACTTAAGGGGTCCCTTAAGGTTGATTTTTTTTTAAACTTAGTGGAATTCATCCCTGGAAATTTATTTAGAACCGTGATAGCCAAGCACATTTTCAAGAGGATTTTTATCAAATTAGATTTCAATCAGAGCTTTCATTAATTTCAATTTTACAAAATCCCAAAAGACCCTTTCTTACAATTTGCTTAAGTTTTAGTCAATTTACTTAATTTTGATCACAAAACCAAAACCCCCTTTTTATTAGCTTTAATTGCATGTTTTTGACTTTAGGCTAGCTTTTAGACCAATTTTTCGTCGGTTCCAAAAAGTGAGACAACCCAAGGTTCAGCTTATACTACAATCTTGGAATTAATTATTTTTGACCGATTTCCAAGGTAGATCTTAGGATTGAACGACGAGCCGCGATCAGAGGCCTTGGTCTAGATCTTTCTATCATGAGTAGCCCATTTGGATCGTCTTGATCTGGATCACCGTCAAGAGGGTGATAGTCATGAGAAGGTAAGCACCGAGATTTGGGCTTTGACTTCTTCTTCCTTCTCCGTTGTTATCTTGGATCATTATCATCACTATCTGACTCAGGGTTGAGACGGATCTCACGATCTTGTTCGAATATGGATGGGTCGACATGCCATATAAAGTGTCCATGATGATGACTGACATAGACATGATCTCTGTTAGATTTAAAATAATGAATAGGAGGATCGTCTTTACCTTTCGTATGAGAATATACGGGGGGCTAGATTTGAAGGCTTATAGCCCTAGTTGATAGATCTGGTTGTTCTGTGGGCTGGATCATCAAGATTGCTCCCTATGTTGAAGAACCAGACGTGTCGTCACTGGGCCGTGCATAGATAGATTTGACTGAGCCATCTCTTAGTGTCTTCAGAATAGGAGGTGTAGTTGTATGAAAAGAGTATCGATGAGGCGTGTGATATACCTTCTGGTAGTTGGTAATCCATGATGTTGGCGTCAACTTTTCAAGCTCCTGAGAAGGCAACTGCTTTGAGATCTGGATGATAGTAGTTTGATCATTAGATTGATCAGCAACCATATAGAGTGAAGAATTTGTAAAGTTTAAGTCCAAAGCATGAATCTGTAGACGACAGATCATCTGGTGGTGAAGAGTAGCCATGATGGCTGTAGGATCTTGATCTGCTCCAGTGATCTAGATCTGAACTTATAGACGTTCAGACAAAGTGGGATCATCCAACCTGATGTTGAAATCAGGTGCTATGGTCAAGATGACACTTTCGTTGTTTAGAGAAGTTAGCAAGGTACCAATAAGAGCATTTTGGTACGTTGTGTAGGCAGTGTTAAGAAGGGATATCCTGGCTGTTGCAGGAATACCTTTTCTTCCATGTAAGGTAAGAACAAATCGTATAGCTCCAACATATAGATGTGTATGGTTATGCTCTCTCCATAAGGTGATCAGCTCCTTAAGGACTTCAAGCTTTACGTACTGTTCTGCTGTTGTAGATTTGAGACCACATTGTTCCAGTTTGGAACTTTGGATGATTTCTTTCACACGAGGTCTAGTAGTAAATAACACACTACGAATTTTTCTCGTCCAAGAATGATCACGAGAATATATACTATATGGATTTAACAATGGTAAAGAAGACTCACAAACACGATTTTCTACAGGCGCATGAGTAATTTCTACTAAATTTTCAATTTTGTTTGATAAAACACGCTTCACACTAGAAGGCAAACTAGACAAAGACAAATGTGACGATAAATGAATTGGATTTGAAGAAGTTTTCATAATTTCTATGAAACTCTCTTCTAACTGCCTTTCTAATCTGAATCAATGCTACCCGCCTGTCAAAGATGCGAAGGTTGGCTATGTTTCCAGGTAAACCACAAGCAGTAGTGGAAAACCCTCAGCAGTAACAAGGTTAGTAGGATTTCAAGGTGATAAACACCAAGAGGTACGCGGGCTATTTTAAAAATAGACCTGACTAAAACAAAAGACCACTTAGGGTTACGAGATTCTTCCCGACTTTTTGTTCTGGCTTTGATGCCACTCAGGGACCCCGAAGGGCACACGGGAAAACTATGACAACACTCTGGTTAACTCAATGGTTGACACCTCTCTAAACAACCACATCTGGTTGACATCATCAACTAACCAAAGTCGGATTGGAAGTATGTATCACTACAGTAGCTGGTTTCAATTATCGGAGCTAACAACCCTCAATGCCTGTCCTTCGGCTAGATGGGCACAAATGCTCACGTGTTGGAACCCGTTCTCGAAGCTCAAAATGTTGGACCTCGTTACCCGAGCCCAACTATTCGGAGTTAAAAAGCATAAGTTGGTCTCCTTGTAGGATCATTCCTATGAACCTTCACTTCCTTTTTATCAATCCTTGAAAATCAATATCAAAGACTATCACTTGTTGTGGAAGGGTAGAAAACGTGTTAGGAATCCAATGCGTCAAGAGTCGTCTCAATCGGAAGTCGGACGAAATAATCATGGCTAAAGAATCCAACATGTTCATGTCTTGACTCATATTGTACCTGTCTTGGCACAATTACCATAATTTTTACTACAGAGGTCGAATTGATTTCGTGGAGATCCACAACTTTCAAGAAGAACTCGAAGTGAGATTCAACCTCTAAAAGGATCAAAAATAGAACAGAAGATATTAAGACGATACAGAAGGTCCGACTAAGACGAAGCCAAACTATGACGAAGGGAACTAAAACGAAGTGAAACTAAGACGGAGCGAATCTAAGAAGAAGTAGAACTAAGACGGAGCGAATCTAAGACGAAGCAAATCTAAGACGGAGCAAAACTAAGACGAAACAAATCTAAGATGAAACAAATCTAAGACGAGACGAAACTAAGACGGAGCAAAACTAAGACGAAGCAAACGAAGACGAAGGGAACTAAGACGGAGCAAAACTAAGACGAAGCAGACTAAGGCGAAGTGAACTAAGACGGAGCGAAACTAAGACGAAGCGAATCTAAGACGGAGCGAAACTAAGACGGAGCAAAACTAAGATGAAACGAATCTAAGACGAAGCGAAACTAAGACGAAGCAGAACTAAGACGGAGCGAATCTAAGACAAAGCAGAACTAAGATGAAGGGAACTAAGATGAAGCGAAACTAAGACGAAGCAGACTAAGGCGAAACAGAAGTCAAACTAAGACGATCTGCACAAACATCAAACTCAGCCTAAAAAACAACATAATCATACATAAACAAACTTCTCGAGTTCTCATTCTCATTCCCAAACAAATTCAATGTTTGGACAAACTTTGCTACATGTCGACTTACACATCAAACTTAATACAAAACACAAAAGATGATCGTGTTTGATATGCCAAAAAAAACTAGCCCAAAAAGGGTTGAACTGACTAAATTTCAAAAGTTCTAATATCTTGAAGTTTCTGAAGCCTTGCAAGGATCACTGATCTTCTCGATCTGCACTTGAGGAGGGAAGGAATGGGGTGAGCTACACAGCTCAGTGACTAATATATTTATAGCCATCAGTAATTAGCTCAAATTCAAGCATATGTATGCATATATGTCAGCAATTCTAGTACTCATACTTTATTCAAGCAATTTACACATTTACCACATTTATCTCAATACACAAAACAACTCATAACATATAACACCCAATATGCTTCATATTGAACAATTCAATTATGCAATGCATAACAAACGACTCGAGGGTTCCATGAAACAGAATGAGAAAATCGGAGTTTACCCCATGAATAGAATGAGTCTGAAATCGGAGCTCATACGCCACAAGCGAACAGCCGGGAGAAGGCTCTTGTCAACGTGCACGTGACGAACAAAATGATTTCACTCTCGCCCAAACAGAAGCACATAATCATGCTCAGAATCATTTTATCAAAATGATATGCTTTCATGCCTTTTCTTCTTCTTTTTCATTTATACAGAATGCCATGACAGATATTAAGGCACAACAAAATCAGAATCATTTTAAATTTTCAACCAATCATTTTCAAACAATAATCACATATTCAATCAAAATGTCATGCATCTTTCAATGCATAACATAAAACACATATTCACATATAGGTAAGAATTTTTCCAATCATACAATAACTATAAATACATCACCCACCTAGTTAGCTTGCGAAAACCAAGTCAAGCTTGTCTTTCTCTTTGTTCTTGGGTAAGATTCCCTTAGTCCCCTACAATAACCAAGGTTCCAATCAAAACAACATTCCAATTAAAATCCTAACTTAAAAGAAATTCATACAATTTCAACAAATACAAATTGAACGCAAATCTAACCTACCCATAACCCATCTAGTTAGAAAACCTAAGATCTAGCGTAGAAATCCTAAAATCTATTGGGTCCTCCTAATCCATCTTCTTCTAACAAAAACGCCTTTTTGTTCTCTACCTTAATCCCTTTCTCCTTTCTAACTGCTTCTTCACAACACCACCCATTCCTTTAACAAAGCCAAAAAGAAAGGATGGTTAACCTACCTTGACAAGTGGATTTCTCTTCTTTCATTCTTTAACCAAAACCTTTCTCTTCTCTCTCTAAATTTTGTTTTCTCACTCTTCTCCCTCTTGAAGTCACGTTTTTCTCCTCTTAACAAGCAAAATAGCACATCCTTTTTTCTATTTCTACTCTTAATAAGCCTAAAAAGTCCATCTTACCCTTCCTTATAAGCTTATGCTCTTTTATGCTCAAGTGATCTCCCATAAATGTCCTTAAACATCCTTATTACATCAACACTTTACTTCCATTTATCTATTCAACAAATCCTACTAACCTTGACACCATTATAGTTCCAAAATTAAATCTATCTAAATTCCAAAATTATTTTGAAATCATGCTTACCCAAAGAAAAATTTTCCAGGGTCCAACATCACGTCTCTTAGGAACCCTACTTTCACTTACATACTCTTACTCGTCATTCCTCGTTAATGCTTCTGACTCAAAGCAGCGGATATGTTTAGAAGCAACAGTTCCCAGACTGTCATAGATTTTTTGATACACAAGATCCTCAATTGAGGCGAGTGTAGAACATACTCATCCAGGCACTGAGGAAACATGATTTCAGGGCTTAAAGGTTTCAGAGACGAGAAGAGTTTAGAAGAAAACTAACTTCTTCATTTTTTGAATAGGATTTATTGTTCATAACATTTTCCCTCTTTACAAATTAAGAAGAACCCTGCTTTTATAAGAGAAGCGAGGGGTAGGAAAGTAAATATATCTAGAGACAAAAAATAACAAAAGTAACCTAATAATTCACCTAACCTTATAAAAAAGGAATCTACTTTAGCCAAAGTCTAAAGTTCTACAGTAGCTGGGTACAAAAGTCCTAAAGTACACAGTGCTACTTTACAAAAGGTGAACAGGAAGATGATAAGATGGAATCTTCAACAGTATGTTGAAGGTGATGTTTGGCCATCTTTTATCATTTTGTTTTATAGTGCCAAAGAGAGGTCAGGGTCATCTGTCAATTTCATGTCTCTGTCAATATGCTCAATCAAGTCATGGATATTTGTTTGAGCCCAATTAGAACGTCATGATCTTGAAACATAATCAGAGTCTTGGATTGGATTGGTTGATGGGCTGGAGATAGTATTGAAGAAGAGATGATCTAAATCACTTCTGGAATATGTATCACATTGTCAATAACAGAAGCCCATTGGCTGATAGATTGATTGGTTCGAGCAAAGCAAGATCACCATAATACGGTCCAAGGGAAGTGCACAGTGAGGAATATGCAACATCATTAGTTTGATCCAACTGACCGAGAAGATGATATAGTTTTTGAAGAAAAGAATCTTGATCAATAGACCATGAAGTTGTGGGGCGCCATTGCTAGATATGATTGAATGTGCACAGTTGTCCAGATTTACTCATCACATAGAGTCGGTGGATTAGATAAATAACATAAGCTTTTTTATTTTTCAAAAAAGATTCCTATAAGTGATGATTGGTCAGAATGTGGGACTTTTCACATCTTCGTTTGTCAAGAGGTTAGAACCATTCAAGGAATATGCATGAAAAGGATCTGCACTCAGTTGGCGCTGAAAGATGCCGATACAGATGTATTGGAGAAAAGGCAAGGGAACAAACACATAATGCTGACATAGCCCATAGATGCCATAATGTAACTTCATTAATATCATCATAAAGATGATAAATCATTTTGTACGGTGCAGTTAGATCAAAGAAATCAGGGACCGGCAAAATATTTTGTTTAAGCAACACAAGGTGTAAATAATAAAAAAGACTCTATGGTAACAGTAGATAGAGGTCTTTTACAGAGGTCGGAGTTTTGGAAAACAAGGGAGGAAACTCCTTTGGATATCGCAAACCGAGAAAACTCCATTAACCAAAAGAAAGGAATAGGGAGTTTATGTGCAGAAGAAAGAAAAAAGGGTGGTTTGGAAGATCTATAAAGATAATCTGCAAAGATGTTCTTATAACCTTTGAGAGATGTCGGACACTGAATTTATAAGAAGAAAACCACTCTTGCCAGCGCAGTAGCTGACTATTGGGAATCTTTTTCTCATTTTGTTCTAGAATTTTGGAAAAAGAAATATTATCCATTTCAATAACGAAGTGATAAGGAGTGAGGTGGATGGTAAACTTTTCAATACCTCGTTTGGCGACAAGAATCTCCTTATACGAAATATGATAGTGACATTCAGATGGACTAAAAGATCTATTAGCATGTCCACAATAATGGCGTTAGTCATTGACTTCTTCAAGTAGGACAGCACCCCAATAGGTATCGCTAGCATCTGTTTGAAGGATACATTGTCCTTGGTCAGGAATCTTCAGTGGTGGAGGATTCTGACAGATTTGCTTAAGATGCTTGACAGCTATAGTCTGTTCCTTTCCCCATGTTGGTGGATTCTTGCGTAAGGGCTTAGATAAGCATGATGTGTAGGCTACCACATGTGGTATAAAATCTCTGATATAATTAACAATCCCTAGGAATTGTTGAATCTGTTTCACAGTGAGATTTTCATCTGGAAATTGCAATAACTCCTTTGCAATATGTGGGCCTGGCTGATAGTAGTCTGGTCATTAGACCGATCAGCAACCATGTAAAGAGCATCCGAAGTAGAATTTGGAAAGTTTTCTGCAGTAGACAAAGCTTTCTGCAGAATCATGCTTTGGACATAAACTTTTCAACTTATCTAAATGCTTTCTTGTAAGATGACTAAATGTTTTCTTGTAAGATCACAAGTTTCCATTGTTTAAAATCAGTACATAGGTACTATTTCTCAAGGAAGCTGTTATATTTTTCAAGTTTGAATTAAAAGCAAGTTTTTGGCAACTGTTCACCCTGAAGAACGTTACAAGACTGCATTCTATATTCCCAATGCTCAGTACCAATGGACTGTGATGTCTTTTGAACTCAAAGTCGCACCATCACTGTTTCAAAAGTCCATTACAAAAATCTATAAGCCTATCCTCAACAGTGTCTTGATCTACATTAATGACATTTTAATGTTTTCAACGACCCATGAGAAACATCAGGCCCTTCTGCAAAGATTTTTGAAACTTACATAACAATATGAGATCATGCTTTCTGCCTCGAAAAGTACTATTGGTACAACAAAAATAGAATTTCTTATAATGCAATTCAAGGATGGATTCTATCAGCCAGGCCTACATATTGCAAAAGAGTTATTGCAATTTTCACATGAAAATCTCACTGTGAAGCAGATTCAACAATTCCTCGAGATTGTTAATTACATCAGAGATTTCATACTACATGTGACAGCCTACACATCATGCTTATCTAAGCTCTTACGCAAGAATCCACCAACATGGGAAAAGGAACAGACTACAGCTGTCAAGCATCTTAAGCAAATATGTCAGAATCCTCCACCACTGAGAATTCCTGACCAAGGACAACGTGTCCTTCAAACAGATGTTAGCGAAACCCACTAGGGTGCTGTCCTACTTAAAGAAATCAATAACCCACACCATTATTGTGGACATGCTAATAGATCTTTCAGTCCATCTGAAAGTCACTATCATATGTCGTATAAGGAGATTCTTGCGGTTAAATGAGGTATTGAAAAGTTTACCATCCACCTCACTCTTTATCAGTTCGTCATTGAAATAGATAATATTTCTTTTTCCAAAATTCTAGAACAAAATGAGAAAAAGATTCCCAACAGTCAACTACTGCGCTGGCAAGAGTGGTTTTCTTCTTGTAAATTCAGTGTCCGACTTTTCAAAGGTCATAAGAACATCCTTGCAGATTATCATTCTAGACCTTCCAAACCACTCCTCTTTCTTTCTTCTGCACTTAAACTCCCTATTCCTTTCTTTTGGTTAATGGAGTTTTCTCGGTTTGCTAGATATCCAAAGGAGTTTCCCCCTAGTTTTCCCAAACTTCGACCTCTGTAAAAGACCTCTATCCACTGTTACCACTTTTTTTTTTTAATTATTTACGCCTTGTATTGCTTAACAAGATATTCTGCCAGTCCCTAGTTTCTTTGATCCAACTGCACCATACAAAATGATTTATCATCTTTATGATGATATTGACAAAGTTACACTATGGCATCTATGTGCTATGTCGGCATTATATGCTTGTTTCATTGCCTTTTCTCCACTACATCTGTATCGGCATCTTTCAGATCCAACTGAGTGCAGATCTCTTTTATGGACATTCCTCAAATGGTTCCAGCCTCTTGACAAATGGAGATGTGAAATGTCCCACATTCTAACCAACTATCGCCTATGGGAATCTTCTTTGCAAAATAAAGAAGATTATGCTATTTATCTAATCCACCGACCTTATGTGATGAGTAAATCTGGACAACTGTGCACATTCAATCATATCTAGCAATGGTGCACCACAACTTCATGGTCTATTGATCAAGATTCTTTTCTTCAAGAACTATATCCTCTTTTTGATCAGTTGAATCAAACTAATGATGTTGCATATTCATCACTGTGCACTTCTCTTAGACCGTATTATGATGATCTTGCTTTGCTCGAACCAATCAATCTACCATCCACCAAATAATAGGCTTCTGTTATACTTGTGATACATATTCAAGCAGGTGATTTAGATCATCTCTTCTTCAATACTGTCTCCAGCCCATCAACCAAGCTAGTCCAAGACTCTAACTCTATTTCAGGACGATGACCTTCTAATTGGGCTCAAACAAATATCCATGACCTGATTGAGCAAATTGACAGAGACATGAAATTGACAGATGACCTTGACCTCTCTTTGGCAGTATAAGACAAAATGATGAAAGATGGTCGCATATTACCTTCAAGATACTGTTGAAGATTCCATCTTATCATCTTCCTGTTCACCTTTTGTAAAGTAGCACTATGTACTTTAGGATTTTTGTACCTAGCTATTGTAGAACATTAGACTTTGGCTAAAGTAGATTCCTTTTTAATAAGGTTAGGTGAATTATTATGTTACTTTTGTTAAAGTGTAATGATTTTGTCTCTAGGTAGATTTACTTTCCTACCCCTCACTTCGCTTATAAAAGCAAAATTCTTCTTAGTTTATAAAAAAGGAAAAATGTTTTGAACGATAAATCTTATTCAGAAAATGAAGAAGTTAGGTTTCTTCTAAACTCTTCTCTTCTTTGAAACCTTTAAACCCTAAAATCATGTTTCCTCAGTGCCTAAGATGTAGGATGAGTATGCTCTACACTCGCTTCAATTGAAGATCTTGTGTATCAAAAAATCTATGACAGTCTGAGAACTGTTGCTTCTAACCATATCCACTGCCTTAAGACAGAAGCATTAACGGGGAATGACGAGAAAGAGTATGTGAGTAAAAATAGGATTCCTAAGAGGCATGAGCATTTGTGCCCGTATAGCCGAAAGACAGAAGTTGAGGGTTATTAGCTCCGATAACTGGAACTAACTATTGTAGTGATACATACTTTTAATCCGAATTTGATTAGTTGATGATGTCAACCAGATGTGGTTGTTTAGAGGATTAACCAAAGTGTTGTCCATTGGGTTAACCAGAGTGTTGTCATAGTTTTCCTGTGTGCCCTTTGGGATCTTGAGTAAAAAAACCAGATGAATACAACTCATGAACATTCGATACTGTTGGGAATGCCAATCAGCAGTAGCTTATTATAGGAAATTGACCAAATTGTTTCGGTTTCTTTTAGATAATAGCATATTACAAGGCATGTCAGCAACCGAAACTAAACTGTCAGCACAAGCTTCCGCTAACAAGCTTAATGCCTCAACTCAAAGTTTATGAATCCACCAAAAAAGCAACTGCTAGAAATTGGTTCATCGCCCATACTACTCACTCAAACAAATCGTGTGAATATTAATACTATCTTCTTGCAAACTAAACTATGATCCGTAAAGAGAAAAAACACTTGTACGAAATTAAGTTGTAATGACCTGTTTTCCATAAGACTAGTTCCAATTATCACATCTCATGATGAATCAGAGAGGTGCTAGAAACAGGGACTTTAGTAAGCTCGTTGTTTTAATGCTTAACAATTCTCCGGTCAGTGTGCTTTTGAAAAGGACCTAAACAAGGAGGGTAATATCCCAAATTCGTGAATAATCCCTGGTACTTGATCGCTTTGCCATTTTTAAGAAAAAGCAGAATTACGGAAACTACATTGACTATTTGGAAAACAAACTCCAATAACAACTTCAGCGAGTTTGTGAACCCAAACAATGATAGCAAAATTTCCTCAGTCCATGAATGGACTGTTGGGAAAATCGGATAATTTTTTCCTCTAAGGTAAGCAACTAGTGAAGTGAATCGATTCAGTAATACCCAGGAAAGATCGCCAAACGGACTCCTAAGACAGTATTACCATTTCACGTAAAATCCCAGGAAAGGATGGAGGGGTCACAAACGGTGCCACTTAAAACCCGACCTCCTAGACAGAAATTACGTGCACGGTGTATTTATCACAACTTAACCCGTGTACACACACGAACAGTAAATACACCCAAATAATTGAACACAACACTACAAATATACCCGACGAATAATATTGAATACTATAAATGTGAAAAAAATAAAAAAGATAAGGAAAGAACACACCCGAAAATTGATAACGGAGTTCAGCCAATTTTGCCTACTTCTCTAAGCACCACTTAAGGCAGTCTGCTCTTATTAAGAAGAGAATACTAAATTTGATATGTATACAAATTTTGAGTATTTATCAAATTTTGGGATGGTTTTGATTAGGAGGGGGAGGAGTTATTTTATAACTTGAAAAACTCCTCTCATCTTCATCTCTTCCCAATATGGGATAGGAATTGTGCCACTAACCAAAGTCAAAAAATACAACAAATCTCCACCTTGGCACAATTTCTGGTCCCACCAAATGCAAGCATCATTCATCTTCCCAATCAAACAAAATAACCTTTGTAATGCTTCCAATTTGCGCCCTCAGATGCCAACTCAAATGTGCAGGATATTAACCAAGTCTAAACAATGTTCAAACTTGGCTTTTGTAACCACCTTGGTCAGCATATCTGCAGGATTCTCTGTAGTCCGAATCTTCTGAAAAAGTATCCCCTCTTCTTCCAGAATTTCCCGCACAAAGTGATAGCGAACATCAATGTGCTTCGTCCTTGCATGAAAGACTTGATTCTTTGCTAAATGAATAGCACTCTGACCGTCAGAATTTACCTCAAGTTGTTTCTGACCAACTCCTAAGTCTTTAAGCAACCCATGAAGCTAAATTGTCTCTTTCACAGCTTCTGTAATAGCCATATACTTTACCTTTGTTGTAGACAAAGCCACCGTTGACTGTAAAGTAGATTTCCAACTAACTGGCGCCTTTGCTAAAGTGAACAAATAGCTAGTTGTAGACCGTTACTTATCTAAGTCACTTGCATAGTCAGAATCGCAATATCCAACTACACGTTGACCAAGTAATTCATCCTGCTCAAATGCTAAACCAACATCTACGATATGTAGGATATACCGTAGAATCCATTTCACAGCTTGCCAATGAACCTTACCCGGATCATGCATGTACCTGCTTACAACAC
>JAOSBL010000001.1:21722013-21732499 GCA_027568915.1 Erythroxylum roraimae | reverse complement strand
TTACTTGTAACTGCTGCCCTGAACTTGTGCGGCTGATTACTTATCTAATATTAATACTTCAGCTGTCATTTTTTTTTCTGAGTCTTCTTCTGGAATACAAGCATTTGTTGAAGTCATTTGCAGGTGTTCGTGACAGGTAGCTTAATACATAAAAATTATACTTGATAAAGACAAAAAGGTTTAACTAATTTGAATTATGAAAACATTAAATCATTAATAATGTGGACTTTTTTTTTACTTGTGATTTAAAGGTTGATAGAAAGGCAGACTGTTATGAATATCTTTTGAGATAGTGACATGTGATTAATCTAAATCCTTAATGTGTGTGTGTGTGTGTATATATATATATATAAATGGGAGCTATCATTTTTATATAAAAAATATATGCAAATTTAATAAGAAAAATATATATTTTTGTAGAATAGGTCTTTAAAGTGAAATAATGTAAATCTCTCGTCTTTTTCTATTTAACCTTTTATTTTCATTTATTTTATTATTTTCATTTATATTTCAATATGGTATCAAAATTAGGTTTATATTTTCATAATCATAATTTATTCTAGTTAAGTGTGTTAGAGTCATATTATTTTAAAATTTTCATATCAGTAATCATATATGCTAAAGCTTTATTTATAAGTAACTTTATTTGCAAGTATTTTCCAAGCTCTCTTTTAGTTTACTAAGTTATTTTCTAATTGTACTAGTCTTGTACTTAGTATTTTTTGTTTATTTGCAAGTATTTATAAGGAACTTTATTTGCAAGTATTTTCCAAGCTCTCTTTTAGTTTATTAAGTTATTTTCTAATTGTACTAGTCATGTAGTTAGCATTTTTGTTTAAGGTTGACTTGGTTGAGTAGAATAATAATCAAATGCCATACGCGGTTTGTTGGAAAAAGGTCCAAGTCTATACAGTTGCTATCAAAGCTCTAAGTTGAAGATGTCGGGAGCACAAAGTGAGATCACCAACGTTGAAGGTTCTAAGCAATTAAAGAAAGAGAGGTCATCGTCTAGAGATGCATGCCATGGTCAACATGAACATAAAGCTCGTCAAGGTGGAGCTTGTAATAGTTGAGGTGCAAGAGAAGTTCGAGGAGATAGATCAACGTATTGAGGGGCTCAAGAATGGGAATAAGAAGTTTTATGGTGATATGCAAGATGCCTTGCATGTTGCTACGTATAACTATGTGAAGGCCTTGAAAGAAACTCTCCAACTCGAGATTGCACACCCTAAGGAGGAGCTTACAAAGGTTATTGTAGAACTCAAAGAAGCAAAGGAGGAGTTGGTCCTTTGCAAAAGGACCATTGCTCAAGAGGGAAACAATGTTGTGCCTATGGTGGTCTCCACTCCTTCAAGGGTAGACATTCCTAAACTAAAGGCATACCGTGTGTCAAGGAAAGCGAAGGAGATGGACAATTTCATATAGATCTTAGAGCAATATTTCAAAGTTTTTTGCATAGAGGAGGATGCCAAGAATATTAGCAATACTACTCTTTACCTTAAAGATGTCGGGTTGGTATGGTGAAGGAGGCGATATATCAATATTGAAAGAGGTATTTGCACCATTGAGAAGTAGAGTAAGTTCAAGAAAGAACTCAAGAGCCAATTTTATCTTGAGAATGTCAAAGAAGAGGCAAGAGTTAAGCTAAGGCGTCTAAAAAAAAGGAAGCATTCGAGAGTACGTGAAAGAGTTTTTTGAGGTACTTGTGGAAATTCTCGACTATCTAGATAAAGAAGCTTTCTGCATATGAAATTGGGTAAAGATGCAGATACAAAGACATGTTGCCTAAGATATTACTAGGTTATCTCCATTGTCAAGTCCTTGATTAAGTTTAAGAAGTCTGAGAAGCCTAAATCTCGCAAGGACAATAGTTACAAGGGGAAAAGTGAACTGGGAAAAGGGGGGGGAGGGAGTGTGGGGGATAGCCACCAAAGTAAGGAAGTCTTCATAAATCAAATTTAAGAACTCCAAAGATGATAAAAATAAGTCTACTCTTAATGGTTTCTTTTGTGAAGGACCATATAAGGTAAAAGACTACCATAAGAAAGCAAAGCCCTCCGGCTTATTTGAAGAAAAGGAGGTGCAAGAGAAACAAAGGGAGGAGGCAAAGATTAGCTCTTTAAATATCTTTAGTACCATTAAAGCAAAGTTTGAAGTGTCTAAATTCAATAAGGGATGTTTATATGTCAAAGTTAAGGATGGAGGTGAAGTAATGAAAGCACTAGTAGATACCAAAGCTTCTAACAACTTCATACAAGTAGAAGAAGCAAATCGGTTGAGCATCAACTATAGTAAGGAGCAAGGGTGGCTCAAAGTTGTAAACTTAGAGCCAAGAGCTACTTTTAGTGTTACAAGGAATGTCAAGGTACATCTTGGAGAATGGTGTCGTCTAATGGATTTCTTTGTAGTTCCTATGGACAATTATCCTATAGTACTTAGAATGGAATTCATAGATTGTGTTAAGGCCGTACAAATTCCTTTTGTCAATACCATGTATATTTTAGGGGAAGAAAATTCATGTATGATACCTTTATCAGGTGAAGGAAGTTTATCCACCAAGTAACTATCTACCATGCGATTCTTTAAAAGTGTAAAGAAGAAGCAGCCCACATATTTGGTAGCATTAAAGGAAGAAGGAGTGGAATCTTCACTAATGGAGTTACAGAAAGGAATATCTAATTTCCTTAAGAAATTTAAGGATGTGATGCCTTCAGAATTACCGACGAAGCTCCCACCAAGATGAGATATGGATCACAAGATTACGTTGGTGTAAGACGCCTAAGGAGTTAAAGAGTTGAGGAGGCAGCCTAAAGAGTTGTTGGATGCAGGCTATATCTAACCTTCAAAAGCTCCATATGGCGTACTTTTGCTTTTTCAAAAGAAGCACGATAATTTTCTTCAGTTGTGTATCAATTATCGAGCACTTATAAGATCACTGTGAAGGGCAAGTATCCCATCCCATTAATTGTCGACTTGTTCGATCAAATTGGTGAAGCGAGATGGTTTATTAAGCTTAATTTAAGATCAGGGTAATTTTAAATAAGGATCACAGAGGGAGATGCACCAAAGACTACTTGGGTTACGAGGTATGGTTCCTCCAAGTTTATAGTAGTGCCTTTTGGACTTAGTAATACACTTGCCACATTTTGCACTCTCATAAATTAAGTGTTAAAATCCTTTTTGGATAATTTTGTTATGTGTTCTTTGATTATATTGTGGTGTATAGTAAAATATTAGAAGAGCATGTTATGTACTTATGACAAGTTTTCTAATCTTAAGGGAAAATGAGCATGCGTAAAGAAGGAGAAATGTGCGTTTGCTCAAAGGTGTAAGCTATATATAATTGGGAACTACTAAAGAAGGTACCAAAATTAGGTTCCTTGGTCTCGTCAACTACTATTAGAAATTCATCAAAGGTTATTGCTCCCTCGCTTCTCCACTCACTGATCTATTAAAGAAGAACAGAGCGTGGAATTGGGATGCAAGATGTGAGAAGGCATTTGAGGACCTAAAGAAAAAGGTGATGGAGGATCCAATGCTAGCCCTTCTTGATTTCACTAAGCCATATGAGGAACATATTGATGCCTCCGATATTACACTTAGTGGTGTTTTGAAGTAGGATGAATATGCAATTGCTTAATTATGAGAATCGTAAGCAAAATGATATTTAACGTCATTACACCGTCTAAAAGAGGGAGATGACCGCAGTGGTGCATTGTCTGTGACTTGGAGACATTACTTATAAAGGTGTAAGTTTATGGTAAAGACAGATAATGTTGCCACTAATTATTTCCTCACACAGAAGAAGTTGGCCTCAAAACAAGTTAGATAGCAAGCATTTATGGTGGAGTGTGACTTTGTGATGGGAGTACAAGTCCATAAAGGCTGTAACACCTCACTCCCATCTAACACATGTACGTGCGCCCTACAATCACACGTGCACATGCCTGAAAAAAGTGGCGTGTTAACTATCTCACCTTCACTTTACTACATGGCATCATAAGTAAAATAAAAAATAACACATTTTCTATAGTCCAAAATTTTCCTCTTTTCATTTCATAAACTATAATTTACAATGTAGCATTAGATCCATCATTCATATGTATACATTGTCAGGCTATCAAAGCTCATAGTTCAGTTTACAAAGTATGCTACATAAATGAGGAAATAAACCAAAAACTAGAAACTAATCTTCAATCCTCAGCTGACTGACCTTTGAGCCATAACTTGTACCAAAATGCAGTCTTAGCAGCTAAGTTGTCGCTCTGTCTCCATCCTAAAATTGTCAACGTTGCAATTGTGATGAGTTTTACGAACTCAGTGATGTAACCATCCTCGATGGTTCACCCAATTCATACCACATAACAAGTCATATAAGCAAACAGTTTCACATCTTTTCATATTGCAAATTGCACCACATAACATTTATTCCACATACCCAATCTCATTTAAGTACATGTTCGCATTACAATTCGATCAGTCAATCACTCAATCACATTTATTAAGTGTATACATAATGCATATGTGACCCACTTTCGATTATTTCGTTGTTATGACTGAGTGCCTAAACTGTCCCGTATCCATTGTGGATACCGGGCTCATTGTTACTATCCCTTACCTGTTGCGGATACAGGGTTCATTGTACATATTGAGCCTTTAGCTCTATACCACATTCTGGAGCTTTAAGCTCATTTTCGGTAGCTACTCGTGTCACAACTATTTTTAACTAATCATGCATTCATGTATGAAATGCATCACATTCATATTCAATCAATTATAATTTCAATCATTCCCATTCTCAATCTCAATCCCATTCAATCACATTTTTAGTCCCATATACATATATCATTGGATCTTAGTCCGGCATTCAACAAACATGCTGAGTAACACATATTTCACCAAATTCACATCCAGGAACACTTCAATATCACATTCATCAATCAGAATCTTCAGACCTTCATGTCTAGAATCAGTACAAACAATTCATTCCACATTCAATACATAATTTATAGCAAACAAATATTAAGTGAGATCGTCTAAGTTACTCACAGTACGCTCCAGATAGCTATTACCTTGAAGTTCCGATAATGTCTGGATGTTGTCGTTCAATGTGGTCCTCTATAACACATAGTACATAAACATATCACTATTTGCACAATTATGAATTCATTTATGCACATTCATGTATAATGAATACGTACAATGCATGCTCATGACAATTCCGAGTTCCTTATCATATTCTTGTCGCAAAACTCATTCATAAATTAATACTCAATTGATCAATCCAGATTTGTCTAAAAACATACTTTCGGGTCCACTTTGCATGATTATTCTTATCAGGAAAGTGAAGTAATTTGATAGCACTTCCTTCTAGAAGATTGTTATTCCATGTCTTAAGTTTCTAATGACACCAAGATCATACAATTTGGTTCATTATCCTATGAGTTATGCTCAAAATACTACAGACTAAGTACATTTGAAATTTTGGCTAGGGCATGATCATGCATTCAAAGTTGTACAACCCATATCTCTCCATTCCAATATCCAAAAATTACAAACTTTAGACCAATTGAAAGCTAAGAGAATAAGCTACAACTTTTGTGAAGACACCTTTCTCTGATTCGGCCTACATCAATAAGGTTTATTTGATAACAACAGGACATGATTTCTATCACGGGTAGTGTTACAGCCTAAGTTAAGACTCAATTTCAAGCCAGATTTTGAAATTCTTATAAACAAATTAAAATTCGACTTCTTCAAGACTATATGTCTCTAGTTTAATCTGAATTAAGAATCAACTCATTTGGGAATCTACAGATCAAGATATAATCAAAATACTGAAGCGTGTTCAATGAAAATATTCCAGTTTATAATATTCCAGCAGACTTCCTCATTTTTATCTTAAATCCATTAATCAAATCTTTCCCGAATGAATTCAGATGGCTCTAAATTTTCATGGAGATGAAGAACAATGTGTTATGAGTCTATTGGTTCAAGTCTCATGTCATTTGGATGTTAGGAGAAAAATTTATAATAAACAGAACAAAGGATGTTCAGTAAAAATACTTTAGTTCATATTCACACTTCAAAAAGCAAAATCATACCCGCAAACCATCACCTTCTACTTCCTCTCTTCTACTATGTAATCCGTTATTTCTAAACACCATTTCTTTCTAACTTATACTCTCCCACATATTCTACTTCCATTTACATTCAGCTCACTATCAAGACATCTCAAAATTCAAGATTAAACACAAACATCAAAACAGAAATCATATACATATTTCATCATGTTCTGCTTTCTCTCACTATTGAATTTTCTGTTATGTTTTCTTTCACTACTGCATTTTCTGTTATGTTTTCTCTCACTACTGCATTTTCAAGTCTTCTGCACTTTCACTCTTTTTCTACATTTTTGTTCACACTTTCGACATCTTTTTAAACCCACTAATTATCACTAAACTGTGCATGTATCTATTTCTACACACTAAAACATCATCAACACAAATCCTTTATAAAAACCCATAACTCTTTCGGTGGATGGGAAATAACGAAAATAAAGAGTAACAACACAAGATTTGGATTGAAGTTCTTACTTTGATATCAGAATCCAAAGTCAAATACACAACTAGAAGCAATTAGCTGATTTGGTGATGGATGAACAAAAAGAATTTTGGTGTTGATGTATACGGTGAAGAAAACACCAATAGCTACATTAATTTCTGTTTTAGCCTAAACATAACCACGTGCATGTATAAGTTCCCTCCACATATCACTATTGCATGTAATACACTTGTCACCCAAATAAGACTGCCACATGTCACACTAAAATTAGTCCATTTATCTCTTATTTCCATATTTTTCCTAGGCTAAAATACCCCAAATTTTTGAAAATTTCTTAAAATTTACCAAAAATTCTGAAATAATAATGATACTCTCCAAATAAAATTTTCAACACAAATAATCCACAATTCACATTTTAATCATATTTATAAATCAATTATACCCGGAAAATTTCAATGAATGCATGTACAATTATTTTAATGAGCCAAAAATAAATATTCACATGTTATGCCATATGATGCATGAAATGCACTTCTAATTTCTCAGTATACTCTCATTTACACTATTCTGGAGTCCTAGCCCCTAACGTGGGATATTGGGACATTACAAAGGCCAACTTGGTTGTTGATGCCTTTAGTACAAAAGGGGAGCTTGTTGCCATCACAAGTCCAAGATTTCCTTTAGTTGACTAGATAAAAGAGGGAGCCCAGGAGCTTAGTACAGTTAGCTAGATGTATGGAGACATGACAATTTTAGCTTTAAGATGGCATTTTTATCACAATAGGTGATAGGATTTATGTGCCTAAATGGAAAAGGTTGCAAGGGAGATCATTAAGGAGTGTCATAACTCCAAGTGGGCAAGACATACTGAAGTAACTCGCATGTTGACTCTTATGGAGCACGCATATTATTGACGCCAAATGCACTATGACATTGAGCTCTATGCAAAGACATGTTTTGTAGCAAGCTTCATCAGAGACAAGAAGAATCAATGTCGTTCAACGAGTTTGCTAGAGCCATTACATATTTTAAAGAAGCCATGAGAGAGTATCTTTATAAATTTCATTACATGCCTACCAAAGTCTGAAGGATGTGGCAACATTATGGTTGTGGTAGACCGATTTATCAAATATGGTGTTTTCATGCCCATACTAGTGAAATTCACAGTTGAGGATGTTGCACTCTTATTTTTCAAGCATATGGTGAAGTATTGGGGTATTCCAAAGGCAGTTATTAGTGATCATGATACTTGCTTCACGAGAAGATTTTTGATGGAGCTATTTAACTTAATGAGGTCCAAACTCAACTTCTCCACCAGTTTCGATCCCCAAATAGATGGGTAAACAAAGAGAGTGAGTGCACAATTGGGGTTATGCCTGTAGCACTACGTGAATGCCAATCAAAGTGATTAAGCAAAGTTGCTCGATATTGCCTAATTTTTGTACAATTTGTAAAAGAGTGAGTTGATGGGAGCTAGCCCATTTGAAATTGCAACCAACCAACAACCAATGACCTCACATACTCTTACTGTCACATATAAATATCTAATTCCTGTTGCATTCAAGTTTGCCAAAGGTCGACGCGAGAAGATTGATATGAAACGAGCACACTTGAAAAAGGTCGTGAAGAGAATGAAGTAGGTTGATGCTAATCAGAGGCACGTAAAGTTCAATAAGGAGACCTAGTTCTAGTGAAACTTCTCCCTCACCAAAACCAAAAATTTGCTAAGGTGTATAAAGGGCTAATAAGGAAATTTTCCCTATAGGAAAGTGAATTGGCAAACTCGCCTATCATTTAGCATTACCCTCTCATTTAAAGATGTACCTTGTATTTCACATAAGCCTTCTTAAACCTTACAATGAAGATAAAGACGACCCTAGTAGGGGCGAATTCAAGAGAGCCCTTATTGCCATCATTACGATGAATGAAAAAGAAATTGAAGAGATATTGGTACATTATGTTATACCAAAGAGAGGTACTCATATAAGTTATGTTAAGTACTTTGTTAAATGGAAGGGATTACCTAATAGTAAAGCAAGCTGAGAACATGAGCTCACAATGTAGAGCCAAATGATGACACCAAATTAAGTGGGAAAGAATGTCACATTCTTTATGTTTTAAGGCCCATATAAAGAGGCTTGGCCTAAAGAGTCTTTTAAAATTCTCCTCAAAATTTTAAAAGAGGAAAGAAGACTCTACAAATTTCTAGAATTTTGTGAAGTCTTATGGAAGACCTTGGAAGCTTTTAGAACATGGTGGAAGCTTGCGAAAGCTTATGAAACATTATAGAACTTTATGAAAGAATGTAGAATGTTGTAAATAAGTACACGATATACATGATGTATATAGAATAATATAGAATATTCTAGAGAATCAATGTAGACCATTAGATCAAATAGATTATAATTATCCATTTAGCGAATGCAAGACTATAAATAGTCCTAAAGGCTTTATTTCTAAGCCTCCTACATCCTACATCCTAAAACATACATCTAACATTCAAGAAGAAGCAATTTTTACAAGTATTTTCCAAGCTATCCTTTAGTTTCTTGAGTTATTTTCTAATTGTGCTAGTATTGTAACTAACATTTTTTTTTATAAGGCTGACTTGATTGAGTAGAATAACAATCAAGTGTCATACGGTTCATTGGTAAAAAGTCCAAGTTAGTGACAAACATTACACTAGTAATCAATATGTTAACTATTTTTTATAAATAAAATAATCATTATACCTTAATTTTTACAAACAAAATAATAACTATACTTAGATTCATACTTATATTAAAAGGAATGTTAGTAATATCTTTTGAGATATACCATCACATGATCAAATTATTTAATTAATTCTAATTAATTTAAATATTTAATGTGATCATATTACGTTATTTTGATTTGTGTATATCTAGTTCTCATGCTAATTGTAAGAGTTTTGCTAGTGTAAGAGTGTTTGTACTTTGTAAATAAGAACTATCATTTTGATTTGAGTTTTGTAGGTCTAGTTGATAATCTAACATAAAACTTTGTCTACAAATTGGAGCTATCATTTTTATATAAAGAATACACACAAATCTATTATGAAAAACGTGAAGACATAGGCCTTTAAAGTTGAATGATGCAAATCCCTTCTTTTTCATTCACTTATGTTATTCTTTTTTTAATGCACATCTAATAAATTTCTAAACATGAAATATAATTTATAAATTTTATATTTCAAATACATTATTTAGTAAGCTAACGATTTATAACTAAATGATGTGTATAATTTAATTGTTATTTATAAGCTCTAATTGATATTTTAAACTGAATCATAACTAGGTTTCTATTCTTTCAAAATGATACTCCATAATTGATACTTGTTTAAGTATTTGACCCAATTGGATGCACCATTTTGTTAATAATTGGAACAAAGTATTTGCATGGGCTGCAATGGCTGGATTTGCTAAATGTTGATAGCCATGTAAGAGAAATAAGGTAATAGGACATGCATAAAGGGGGAGAAAAGGGAGAATCATGCTATCAGTCAGACTTATAAGGCTTGAAGTAGTTTTCGGTACTTATGAAACATGTAGCACTTTGCGTTTGGTGTAATAGTTACATGTTTTTTGTTTAAACAAGAAAATGGTGCGACGACTATTAAAAATTAGGGATAGACGACATGCATCAACATCTTTTATAGACGACCGAGCAATCTGGTCCTACACCCAAGTATAAAAGAGTAACTCATGGTGTGCATTTATTTGTACGTGTCATTACTCATTCGTACCTTCAAAAGCTAAGTAAATAGCCGCAGCAAACCCTTACATACCAAAACCATGATACTTACCCCCCGTTTGGTTACTGTCACTGGGGTAGGGGATGGATGACAGGACAAAAGAATCCTGTCCTTCGGCAGTGTTTGGTTCTCTGACTCCTCGCTTCTGTC
>JAOSBL010000001.1:21684627-21706733 GCA_027568915.1 Erythroxylum roraimae | reverse complement strand
AGGAAGAATGGCTTTGAGTCTATTAGCAAGAACCTTGGCCATTATTTTATAGATCACATTACAGAGGGCAATAGGCCGTAAATCTTTCATACTACTAGTACGACAGTTGTGGAAAAATTAAATTATAGCATATGTAGAGCCTACTTGAAATTAATGTTTACTTTATATATCTTGTTTTATCCTAGGGTGAGTAAGAAATATGTTTTGTAAGCCACCCTAAGCTCCTTGCCTTTGTATTCATCCTTTTCATAGTGAAGCTCTCTTCTTCTCCCTATGGTTTTCTCCCCGATTTAGGGTTTTCATGTAAAATCTATGTATTGTTTTGTTTCTATTGTTTGCTATCGTGTTTTGTGTAACACCCCATTCCTATCTGACATATGCACATGCGTCCATCGGATACACATATACATGCCTGACAAAAATGACACGTTAACTATTTCACCTTTACTATACATAACATGGCATCATAAATTAAACCATCAATCATACATTCTCTAAAACCCAAAATGTTATCATGTTATACCAAAAACCATAATTTGCATTGCATCGTATAATACAATATCATCCTATCATCCATGTTTTACAACATTAGCTTATAAGCATAAACAACTCAGTATACACTGAATACTATAAACATGAAAGAAGCAACTGTGTCCTCAATCCTAGCTGACCGACCTTTGAGCCATATTTGACCGTAAAAGTTACACAAAATATCCTTCTACAGAATCTTAAAAGCTAGGTTGTCTCACTCTCGAACTTGAAAAGCAACGGTGTAATTTTGATGAGTTTTACGAACTCAGCAAAATAACCATCCACGATGGTTGACTCATGTCATAAAACAAGATCAGTTATAGCATGTAATTATACAGTTCAATTCCACTTGATAAGTATCAAATACTATCACAGATAAATCATTTCTCAGTTAAACAATTCAATCAAATAACAACATTCACACAGCTTTGCAAATCATTCAATGAATTCAAATTATATGCGGCTACTACATGTATGAGACTCATATTCATTTTTATATTGTTGTGACTGTGTGCTTTTACAGTATCCCGAATTATCAGGCTCAGTAAACATAAAAAACCATAAGCTTCAATCACATATGTGAGAGCTTAAAGCTCCTTTCAGTAGCAGTCTCAGTCTCGATAGCACCATCAGTCACAAATCCTTTATATTACTTGCATTGGAATGAAATGCATGCCACAATTCAGTAATCAAATTCAATCATTTTCATTTGTAAGTATTATGACAGTTCAACAGTCACAGTATCAATCATAATACAGTAGTCATCGGACTAGGTCCGACATTCAACTTTTCAGTTGAGAATCAGAAAATCATTTAGGTAGTCGTATTCACATTCAAGCAGCACTTCTAATATCATTTCCATGTATCAAAACACCTCGGAAAATATTGTCTGGAATCTAGTACCTAGTCAACACATTTCATTACAGTTTAATAAAGTAGCAACACATTTCAATAAGATACAAAACAATAGGGTGAGACCTTCTAGGTTACTCACAGTATGCCCCAAACAACTATTGCCTTGAAATCCCAGCAATGTCTGGATGCTGTCGCTCAATGCGCTCCTCTATACATATAATACATACACATATCACAATATTGCATAATTATGTATTCATTAATGCACATTCATGTATACTGAATATGTACAAAGCATGTTCATGACAATTCCAAGTTTCTAATCATTAATCTTATCACAATAATCATTTGGATATCCACTTTCAATTGATTAACTCAAATTTGTCTAAAGATACACTTTCGAGTCCATTTTGCACAATTATTTTCATTAGGAAAGAGAAGGAATTTGGTAACACTTCCTTCTAACAAATTATTCTCCTATGTCTTAAGTCTCTATTGATACTAAGATCATTCAATTTGGTTCATTATTCTATGAGTTATGCTCAAAATATCACAGACTGTACACATTTGAAATTTTGGCTAATGCGTGATCATGCATTCAAGTTGTACAACCCATATCTCTCAATTCCAATATCCAAAAATTACAAACGTTATACCAATTTAAAGCTAAAAAATAAACTACAACTTTGTTGGAGAAACCTTAGCCTAATTCGGTCTACATCAATACAGTTTATTCAATAACAATAGGATATGATTTTTGTCCCTAGTAGTGTTACAGCCTAAGCCAAGACTTAGTTTCATGCCAATTTTGAAAGTCTTAGAGACAGAATTAAAATTCAACTTCTTCACAAAAGTTGTAGAAATATGTCTCTAGTTTAATCTTAATTAAGAATCAACTCATTTAGAAATCCACAGATCAAGTTATAATCAGAATACTAAAGCATGTTCATGAAAATTATCCAGTTCACAACATTCCAGCAGAATTCCACACTTTCATCCTATCAATCATTTTCAAACCAATTCAGATAGCTCTAAATATTTATTGAGAGAAAGAAAAATGTCTTAGGAATCTATTGGTTTAAGTTTCAAGTTATTTGGAGGTCGGATGAAAAAGTTTTAGCCAAGAGACTTAAAGTGGTTTAATAAAATACTCTAGTTCATAAACTCATACATGCAAACCATCACCTTTTCTCTCTCTAAAACGCAGATCTTTATCTTCTTCACTGAAAACCCAGATTTTTTTCCACATTTCTACTCTTTCTTTCCATTCCAAACTTATAAATTTTGCATTACCACACCCCTTACAATTTCTAAACAGATCAAATGTGAGTTTATATTGTAATCACCAACAACCCGAAATCTCACATTCACGTTCTCTCTCTACTGCGTTTGTTTAAACTTCTGCACTTTTCTATTTTTGTCTTCCCTCATCAGTCCACATTTTTCTATCATCTCAACCCTTCTTAAAACACAACACCACATTGCTCTATGTTCTCTTTAACTCTAACCTCAGTTAAACCCATAACTAACAATACCTAAAAATTTACACATGCATAATGAAAAAAAAATAGAGCATGTTCATCAACTTTACTGCATATTTGTTTCTGCGCATCATTTAGTATTCATCAACAATCTCATTTCATCACAAGTTTATCATTTTATCGACTCTATATAACGACCTCACCTACATCTTCATTTAAATCCATTTCTACCAATATGCAACAGATTCACATATGTACAGTACAAAATAAACCTTCTATCAGTACAAAAACATTGTAGATTTTATACATAAATTTTCATAACTCTGTATCATTCTCATAATCAAAGACCAGTTCCATACAGAACCTAACTCTTTTCCTAGCAACTTACCTACTGTTCATATAGCTCATCTCATCATCACTGCTAAACCGTAAAATATCGTCAAAATCACATAACCTAAAACCTTCAAATTTCACTTACTTGATTTAACAAGCTTTCAGTTGTGTTAGTGAATCACATGTACAGGGTAATCAGCAATTAAACTCCCTATCAGCAGACTATCAGTCTTACTAAATCAATATCCACACTTTTCCACAGAACAAGTTGGTGTTTAAGATTGTTTTTATCTATCAATACCTTCGATGCAAAGAAACAACAACAGAGGAACCAAGTTCTTACTCTACGTGGCTTTTTGCATGTTTGATACGTATCATCACTATTTAACGCTTCCACTTGTCACAGTTTAACTGGTTTATTTATTTTTATTTTTTCTTGATCCAAAAATACTCCAAATTTTCATAAATTTTCCCAAAATTTACCAAAAATCTGAAATAATCGAAATTTTCTCCAAATAATTTTTCAGCTCAAATAATTCACAATTTATTTTTAATTACATTTTTAACAATCAATTATACCCAAAGAAGTCAATGAATGCATGTATAAATAATTGTAATGTGTAAAATCAATAATATCGTGTGTGTGTGTATGTCACATTATGCATAAGCATTATCTTTCCTAATTTCTCATTAATCTCTAATAAACACCATTTTAACCCTAGTTCAAGTGACAAGATGTTACATTTTGTCTTCACAAACTGGTATCAGAGCCAGGTTCATTGATTGCATCGATGGCGACCATGAAGTATGATATTCCACTACTAGATCACAACATTAGGTTCTCGTTGTCTTAGGTTAAGATGAGTGTTGTACTAGCACGGATGGATTTAGATGACGCATTATTAGGGTTTGATAAGACGTCGTCATCTTGGACCATGAAGGAGAAACAACGTAAGGATCGCAAGGCTCTATCACAGATACATCTTCACCTCTCGAATCAAATTCTACAAGATGTTTTGAAAGAGAAGTTTGCCGCTTCGTTATGGTTGAAACTGGATCAGTTATGCATGACAAAAAGCCTAACCAGTAAATTGCACTTGAAGCAAAGGTTGTATTCTCACTGCGACAGAAGGTACATCCATTGATGATCACTTAAATGTGTTTAAAGAGATTGTTTCTGATTTAGAGACTATGGAGGTAAAGTATGAGGACAAAGATTTGGCTTTTATATTGTTATATTCACTGCTTGCATCATATTCCACTTTTAGGGATACTATTTTATATATTGATGATACTCTAACCCTAGAAGAGGTATATGATGTGTTACTTTCTAAAGAGAAGATGAAACAGCTTGTTTATGGATCTGAGGCTCTTGCTGTTCAATGGAGCTTATAGGAAAGAAATCCTAGTGGTGACGGAAGGGGTAGGTCGAAATCCAAGCATAGAAACAAAGTGTACAACTACTGCAAGAAGAAAGATCACGTTAAGCTGAGTGCTGGAAATTAAACAAGAAAGAAGAAGCGAATTTATAGGGAAAGCAACTTGAAAAATACAGTAAAGATAGCGTTATACAGGATGCATTCGGTGCAATTTCTAACGGCAGGTCTAATTCTAACGAAGAATGGATTCTTGATATAGCTTGCACGTTTTATATGTGTCCCAATTGGGACTAGTTTTCAACATATGAAATGGTGTTTAAGGGTGTTGTTATGATGGGAAATAACACTCCTTGTAAGATAGCTAGCATGGGAATAGTCATAATTTGGATGCTTGATAGTGTTGACAGAACACTTGTAGATGTAACATGTCCTAGATTTGAAGTGAAATTTAATTTCTTTGAGTACTCTGGATACCAATGGGTATAGGTACACTGGTGAAGGTCGAGTTATAAAGGTTGGCAAAGGTGTTGTGATTGTGATGAAAGGGTAGAAACAGTTTACTAGTTTATATATCTTGCAGGGTTCTACAGTTGTTTGTGATGTAGATGTTACTACCCAATCTATAACTGATGATGATGTTACAAAATTATGGAATATATGAATTGGACATATGGGCCAAAATTGTACGACTGAGCTTAGTAAATGAGGACTACTTGACAGATAGTGTATTAACAAATTGGAGTTTTGTAAGCACTGTATTTTTGGGAAGCATAAGAGAGTTAGCTTTGAGAAAGGCATTTACAACACAAAGGGAACACTTGATTATATACATTCTGACCTTTGGGCACTAGCCAGGGTGACTTCTAAAGGAGATGCTAATTATATGTTGATAGTTATTGGTGACTTTTCTAGAAAAGTCTGGGTGTTCTTCTTGAAGAAAAAGAGTGGTGTGTTTGCGACTGTCAAACATTGGAAGACCATGATTAAAAAGTAGATAGGGTGATAAGTTAAGCATCTACGTATTGCTAATGGTTTGGAGTTTTTTTTTCTGATGAGTTTAATGCCTTATGCAGTACAGAAGGAATTTTGAGGCACTTTATAGTTCTTAGTACCCTATAGCAGAATGGTATGGCAGAGCAAATGAATAAGATTTTGATAGAGAAGATACGGTGTATGCTCTCCAATTTTGGTTTACGTAAGTCTTTTTGGGCTGAAGCAACAACTACTACGTGCTTCCTTGTTAATCGTTCTCCTTCAACTGCCATTGAGAAAAAGACTCCAGAAGAGGTATGGTCTGGTTCTCCTACTTATCATTGTAATTTGAGAATTTTGGGTAGTTCTGCATATGTTCATGTTGACAATGGAAAGTTGGAACCCAAATCCAGGAAGTGTATCTTTCTTGGCTACAAGTCAGGTGTGAAGGGATATAAGTTTGGGATCCTGAGAGCAGTAAAGTCATTGTCAGCAGAAATGTTCTTTTTTATGAAACTACAATGCTTAAGAGTTTGTCTTCTACTGTTTCGGGTAATAAAGATCAACAGAGATAAAAAATGCAGGTGGAGTTTGATATAGGGACAAAGAATAGACCAAAATTTGTGCCTTAGTCTAGTCCAAATATAAAAGATGATGTCGAGACATCCACTCAGTCACCACAGGGTTGTATAGCTAGAGACAGACCTAGAAGAGAAATTAAACCCCCACAGAGATATGTTTTGATTTGGTTACTTATGATTTGAATGTGGCAGAGGGTATTGAGTCTAAATAAAGAACCTTCTACCTATTCAGAGGCAGTTAGTTGTGACGACTCTGGCAAATGGAAGATAGCTACGCAAGAAGAGATAGAATCCCTTCATAAGAGTGATATTTGGGATTTAGTGAGATTACTTGAAGATAAGAAAGCTATTTGTTGCAAATGGGTATTCAAGAGAAAGGAAGGTATGTTAGGAGTTAAAAAAGCCAGGTACAAGGCCAAGCTAGTTTTAAGGGTTATAGTCAAATTCCGTGTGTAGATTTCGCAAATGTGTTTTCTCCAGTTGTAAAACATAACTCAATTTGACCTTTGCTATCTAATGTGGCTATGTATGATTTTGAGCTTGAGCAGTTGGATGTCTAGACAGAATTCTTACATGGAGAACTTGAGGAGAACTACATGCAATTGCCAGAGGGTTTCGTAGTTACAGGGAAGAAGGACCGTGTGTGTTTGCTGAAAAAGTCCCTATGTGATCTAAAATAGTCACTTAGACAATGATATAAGATGTTTGACTCTTATGATTACTCAAGATTTTAGACGATGCAATTACGATAGTTGTGTTGACTATAAAAAGGTCATTGATGGGTCATTTGTTTATTTACTCTTATACGCTGATGATATGTTGATAGCAGTCAAAGATAAATCAAAATTTGTAAATGTGAAAGCCCAGGTTAGTAGAGAGTTTGAGATGAAAGAAGATACTTAGCATGGAGATTTTGAGAGACAGAAAAGCAGGTAAATTGTATTTAACCCAAAAGGGTTATATTGAGAAAGTTTTGCATAGATTCAATAAGAAAATTGCAAAACCTATTACAACTCAATTAGCTACACATTTCAAACTTTTATTTGCTTTATCTCCTAAATCAGATGAAGATATTGATTATATATCACGAGTCCCATATTCTCATGTAGTTGGATCTCTCATGTATGCTATGGTGAGCACACGTCCAAATTTATTATATGCTATTAGTGCAGTTAATAAATACATGGTGAATCCAAGTAAAGAGCATTGGAAAGTAGTTCAGTAGATTTTAAGATACTTGCGTGACTCTACTGATGTTTGCTTGAAATTTGGGAGAAATAAAGAGGGGATTGTTGGGTATGTTAATTATGATTTTGCAAGTGATCTTAATAAGAGAAGATCGCTTACAGGATATGTGTTTACTGTTAGTGGTTTTCATATCAGTTAGAAAACTTCTTTGCAGACTATTAGGGCCTTATCTACCACTGAGGCCGAGTATATGGCGGTTACGGAGGCCGTTAAGGAAACTATTTGGTTGAGAGGTTTGTTTGTTGAACTTTGTCAAGATATGCAAGTTACCATGATTTTTTGTGATAGTCAAAGTGCTATCTTCCTCACTAAGGATCAAATGTTTCATGAGAAAACGAAGCATATTAATGTCCATTATCATTTTGTTTGCAAGATCATTGCTCGTGGTAATATTATGGTGAAGAAGGTTAGTACCTATGATAATCCAGGTGATATGATGACTAAGGCATTTCTTGTAACCAAGTTTGAGCACTGCTTAGACTTAGTTGATATTGCTTATTGAGATTAGCCTTTAAAGGCTTTTGGTGGAAAGGTTGGATAGTTTTTTGTTTTGAAGGTTGAAGACTTCTTACAATAGAATTCGTGTCAAGGTGGAGAATGTTAAAGTTTGTGACCCAAATTCTATTTTAATCTAGCTCAAAAAGTTTGCAATGCAATAGTTGTGGAAAAAATTAAATTACAGTCCATATAGGGCCCACTTGAAATTAAGATTTACTTTATATATCTTCTTTTATGCTAGGGTGAGTAAGAAATATATTTTGTAAGCCACCTTAAACTCTTTCCCTTTGTATTCATCCTTTTCATAGTAAAGCTCTCCTCCTTTGCCTGTGGTTTTCTCCCCGATTTGGGGTTTACACGTAAAATCTGAGTGTTGTTCTTTTGTTTCTATTGTTTGCTATCGTGTTTTGTCTTCACTATATATATGTGATTTTAGAAACATATTGAAGAGAAGCTTTAAAATTAATTTAAGATTATGCATTTATTCGAAGACGTTTTATTCTTTAGTTTCATCATAATAAATGATTCAATAGCATAGTCAATATTAAAAAATGAATAGGATTTTAATCTTTTAAGAAAAAAAAAGATTGATATGTTAAAAAATTGAGTTAATTTTGAAAATATAAAATTTCCTTTTTAAGTGTCAAAGAGCTGCCTGAACTCTGTGCATTTGTAGCTCCTTAAAAATAAGCTTATGGACTTGAAATCCACATTCGAGCATTGTTTTATACCTTATCTAAATCTGCTCAAAGTAAGTAAAATTTACTTATCCTTTTTAATTAGCAATGACATGTTCTAAAAAATAAATATTGAATTTGAATCTTGAAAGTTAAGAAAGCTCAAATATTTTATACTAAATATTTTAGGAGAGTAGAGGAACACGAGTCTAGCCATAATAAATAGGGTTCTTGATTATGAACTTCCCTGAATTATACTAAAACTAGTATTAAAATATTTTTTAATCTTACTAATTTAGGTTATTTTGTGCTTATTGGTAGATTTATGATATATTAATTGTATTTATCCACATTTCTGTGTAAGAGGGCGTATTTATGATATATTGGAATCATGATATATTGAATGGTTTCTTAACAAAACCTTTTTACAGAAACAACTTTTGGCAATCATTAATGCAGGTGTCATTTTGAAGAACTGTAAAGAGGATGATTCATGATATTGGGATGCAATATAAAGCATAAGAGAGAGAAATATGAATCATAAAGAGTGGGGGAATGTGGGAATGTATGTGTAACAATTGGCAAAGGACTTGAAAAACATTAAAACTTTATGTTAGTGCCAAAGGGATTGTGCTCTTAACATATTGGAAGTCTAGTGAGCAGCGTCTTCTTCCTCGCAGAATTTGGTGTACTCCTTTGGACCCATCAAGGATTCTAATTCTGAAGGATTGCTCGGCTTGACCTTGATTATCCAACCTTCTTCGTATGGACTCGAGTTGATCTTCATCACACAAATATTGTAAAAGCAGATAAACATAGGAAAAAATTTTTTACCGAATGCGGAGAAGACACAACATGTCGAATCACTGGTGGTTTTACCCTGTTTAATCCTATTGTTTTAGCTATTATAGACAGGATTGAACAGGATAAAATTGGACACAGGATCTAATCTCCGATCAACTAGCCAAGATTTTGACAGGATACGAAATCACTGGTGCTCGATCTAGTGGTCTTTTTATGGGGATTCTTTTTATCCTGATTCGACTCATTGGTACCAAACTACAACGCTCATTGAAGGGTGCTAAAGCTATAAATAGATGGCAAGGCCTTTCTTGGGGGGTTTTGTAGCTGGACATATCCATAACGCACTAGTAAAGTTCAGTTTGATTTCTCAATATGCATGGGAACCCAAAAAAGACAGGACAGTTAATCAAGTTTTTGCTAGAGACTTACCAAGCCAGGTGACTCGCTAAGCTTTGGATTAACCTCCACAATCTCGCCGGAGATTGGAGAGTTGACGTCACTTGTAGCTTTGACACTCTCCACTGCTCCAAAGCTGCTTCCTTTGGAGACTGCTCCGCCAGCTTCCGGCAGATCTACGAACACCACTTCTCCCAAATGATCCTGTGAGTACCGTAATGCAACAAAATTCATACTTCAATTCTGAGTAACTAAAAAGATAAAATTCTGAGAAAAAAAGAAATTGAAGTGCAATCCCTCCCAACAATGAAGTAATGAACTTGCAGATTCTTCGATTCAAAAGGTTTATATATATATATATGTAGAAATAGCAAGCAACTAGCGTTTTGCCCTTTTTTTTTAATCTTAAATTCTTCCAATGAGCTTGAACTCAAGCAGCACATTACCTCCCTAGTAGAATACAATTCCTTTACATGCTCTGTAACACTAGCCATAAAAATTTGGAGCTTGGCAAGGTTAAAATCTTTAACAACAAATACTGCAACTGATGAAAAAAAGGTCAATTTCTGTGAGACATTAACCTGAGCATGATCGGTGATGCCAACTGCAGCCACTGAGCCTTCATGCTTCACCCATTCATGTGAAGATGCATACTTCAACCCATCCACAACTACAAACATCCATGAAAACCACAATTGTATGACTCTCTCACAAATGTTACACCAGCATCGGGTCCAACTAAATTCCATAGTTATAATAATATCATTTACGCAGGAGTTGCAGAAGAACAGAACTGAAACCCGTTTTGGGATTCAAGTAAAGATGACAGCTTTGGAAGAACTAATACAATACTAGCCAAGTAAGAAACTGAAGAAAGATGTCAAAAATTTGTAGGAGGAGCAGAAGACTGACCCCTGGAGAAGCATCTTGAGAGAGAGAATGGAGTAGAGAGGTGAGGCTGGGCGGCAACAGAGACTCGAAGAGCATTGGCCGTGGAAGAAGCCCACATTCTGAGTGCCATGGCTGCTTTTCCTCCTTTTTTTCCTTCGGCTTTTGTTGTACCTTATTTGTGTAGGCTCCAAACGCTATGGGAAAATGAATAAAGGATGTCGCTTGGTCTATCTTGGATGAATGGTGGGCAGCAAATGACTCATCCTAAGACCTCTGTTCATAAATCCATTTATCATTATTGTTATTAAAAAGCGAATCTTGCAAAAAATATTGAGGTTATTCATTTGTAATAAGAAGATCACCAGATCCGGTCTCGAAGTAATTAGTAAAATTATTTCTTTGTAATCAGAAGATTAGTCAAGTTTTAGAAATAATTTTGTTGTAAAATAAAAAAAAGTTACGTATAATTAATATCTTTCTGACCTTCACAAAATCAAGAGCTTTTTATAATGGGGTTTATCTTTTGTGCTATTATTATTATGATTACCATATAATTTGTCATTATTCTAGAGATATAAATATAGACTAAAATGGAATGAATTTGAATTTAAATTATTTTAGCCTATGAACAATTATCAAATTTTAGATAATATTAATTTTATAAAAATAATTTAAAATAATTTTCATTTCATTTCATTTTAAAATTTGATTTTGATCTCAATTTAAAATATGAAAAATAATTTTTAATAAAAATTTAAAATTGACCCAAATTTCAATTAAAATAAATTTTATTTACTGATAATAAAAGTTGAGGCAGAACTGTTTTGCCTTTCCTAGCCATGAACTTGGTTTCATTCCATCCTTAACCAATGGCCTGTCTCCTACCCAACATGTCGGTGACATTTTAGTGGAAATTGATATTTAAGTCCTTGTACTTTTACCAATTGGACTATACCCTCCCCAAAAAAAAAAAAAAAAAAGAGTTCACTATTTCTTAGAATCAAGTACCTAGATTTGTGAGAACTCAAGGGAGAATGTTGCATTTCTAAATAGGAATGTAAATAGGTTGGGTCAAGTAGAAGCATTTCTAAATAAGAATGTAAATTGGTCAAATTGGGTCGGGCTAAGGGTAGCCTTTGGGGAATGTAAATAGGTTGAGTCAAGTTGGGTCGAAGCATTTCTAAATAAGAATACAAATGGGTCGGGCTAGGGTGGCCTGTGGCCCAACGAGCTAAGGGCAGGCCGCGTCAATCTAACCCATTATATGTTTTTTTTAAAAAAGTCAAAAATGATGTTCTTTTTAAAATAACGGTTAATCGTGTCAAATTTAACATTCCTGTTTCTAAAGCAATACGAGAAAAAAAAAATATTGATAGCAACCATTATTGGTATTATTATGGACAATTTAAAAATGTAGTGTGATTTAACATCTAATCCTTTTGGAAGTGCAATTAAGTAAAAAATAATAATTATGTACTCCTTAAAATCTTTTAAAAAATTAAGTTTATCTTTAATACAACTCAATGTAACTATTTTAATGAATGAATTAACATTAGTTTTCATATTGTACCTTTTAAGTTAATAAAATCATTTTATGTTTAAAAATATATTAAATGATTTCATTAATACATTTTTATAAATAATTGCGAAAATGTTTTTAATTAAAAATAAACAAAATTTGCATTTAACTTTAAAATTAAAAAATTAAAGATTTAAGTACATAGATATTTCATATTTGTCTAATACTTAATTTTAGCTCAACTTGAAATATTTATATATATACATAATTTTTTTTAATAAGTATGCGTGAAATTGGAATATTCTTAGATTCACGTTAGTTAAAATAATTTCCAAAAAGACTCGAGCCCAATGGACCCGTTTGTAACTTTAACCAGGGTCCGGACTGGTAGGATGACGATGAGTCTAATAAGGACAACTATATTAGTTGACTATTATTTATATAAGAACTAATAAAACCGTATTTCTAGGAGTTCTGTCTATTTAATAAATTAATATTCCCAACAGCGTAGCAGGCAGTCAACGGCAGGTTGATTACCTTTGTTTTTTGCTACAATGGCGGACTCTTTTGATCCTTTATTACATTAAAGTTGAAGATTTGTAGAGTGCATTTGCTTCGAGACATTAAGGCAATTGTCCCAAATGAGTTCCAACCAGCACATAGTGATGCTTCCGGTGATGGCTCATGGCCATCTCATACCTTTCTTGGCTCTAGCCAGACGTATCTATGCAACAATCGGTTTCACCATTACCATTGCCAATACTCCTCTCAACATTCAACATTTACGATCCACCTTGAACTCATCTTTACCAGATTACGAACCGCCAAGAATCCAATTTGCTGAGCTACCCTTTTGCAGTGTTGATCATGGTCTGCCACCCAACACAGAGAGCACCGAGAACTTGTCGTTGGAGCAGATTGGTAGGTTTTTCTGTGCAACTCTAGATCTCAAATCCCCATTTCAGCAGTTGCTTTCTGATATTACAGCAAAAGAGGGCAAGCCTCCGCTATGTGTGATATCGGATTTTTTCTTTGGATGGGCGAATGAGGTAGCTCACAGTGTTGGAACTGTAAATTTAACCTTCTCTACTTCTGGCGCCTATGGCATGTTGGCAGACCTGTCTGTGTGGTTGAATCTTCCTCATCGTCGAGTTGCGGATTCCTACGACTTCTCAGTTCCCGGATTTCCAGATGAATACCGTTTCCACACCACTCAATTGCACCAATTTATCAGAAAAGCCGACGGTACTGACTCTTGGTCTAAGTTTCTGCAGCCACAGCTTTCACTTTCCATGAAATCATTCGGTTGGCTTTGCAATACAGTGGAAGAAATCGAGCCTCTATCAGTGGAATGGTTGAGGAACTATATCAAGGTCCCTGTTTGGCCTATTGGTCCTCTTTTCCCGACACGATTGCTGAAGAGATCGTCGTCTACGGGTTCCAGCTTAAGCATCACAAGTCATTCAGGCAAGCAACCTGGAATTTCGCTGGAAAAATGCCTCAAATGGCTCGACTTACAGAGTCCAGGTTCGGTCCTTTACATATCATTCGGTTCACAGAACACAATCACTGCTTCTCAAATGATGGAACTAGCCACAGGCCTGGAAGAGGCCGGGAAGCCTTTCATTTGGGTGATAAGGGCACCTATAGGATTCGACAGACGAGGCGAATTCAAAGCGGAATGGTTGCCTGATGGATTTGAACAACGAATGAGCAATACAAAAAGAGGCTTGCTGGTGAAAAACTGGGCATCCCAGTTGGAAATTTTGTGTCATAAGTCAACAGGAGTCTTTCTAAGCCATTGCGGATGGAACTCTGTAATGGAGAGCTTAAGCCAAGGTGTACCAATCATCGGATGGCCAATGGCAGCCGAACAGGCATACAATTCCAAGATGCTGGTGGAGGAAATGGGTGTTAGCGTGGAGTTGGCCAGAGGAATTGAAGGCCATATCACTGCAAAGCAAGTGAAAGAGTCTATAGAGTTAGCTATGGACAAGAATTCATCAAAAGGACTCCACATGAAGAAAAATGCAGTTGAAATGGAGAAACAGATTAGGGAAGCTATTAGCGACGAGGGAGAGCAAAAAGGGTCTTCCATTAGAGCAATGGATGATCTTTTCAAGACCCTTATTTGCAGAAGCTTACAGAGCATCAATTAACTTTGGGGACTGAACTCTGAACATCAAATTCATCATCTGTTGGTATTCAATAAAATTTTGGTTCTATATACCCAATGTGTGAGTTTCTTAGACTTTAAAGTATCAGTTTGTCGACCTACTTTAAAGTAACAGTTTATTTGCAATTCTGTTTCAAGTCTTAAGACAGTAATTAAAAATTAAAAATTAAAAACAATATTAATTTTAATCAATTCAAGTAATTTGTCAAAATTACATAATTTTCTTCACAAATTTAAATAACATTAAACTTTCATTTCACATATTTATACTCTAAAAAATAATACAAAGTTCGTATAATTAATTAATATTCTAATTTTAAAATTTTAATAATATGGTAAGTTTTAATTTTTTGTGACATTTAATATATAATAATAGTTTTAGTTTTACTTAAAACTCATAAAGAAAGTTTTTATATTTTAATTCCAAATATTATAAGAGACAGCCCTGGGAAAAATAAAGATACGATTTAATACTCCCGGAAGATCAAATTTCACATCCAAAACCCGGCGATCAAAGTCATGACAGAGATCGAGGAAGATGAGAAGAGTAACAGCAACGATGAAGAAAGAAGGAAAAGAAGCGAAGAAGAGAAAATGGTAGAAATAACCCTTAAGGCTATTGGCCCTTCTCCTCCATCTCGCCTCCTTGTACCCTGCAACATCAAGGTAATCGCTGGTTTCATTGAATTTCTTGTAGATATTGTTAATTGAGTTACCTAGTTGCAGAGTCAAAACCCATGCTGGATCAGCTAACAAGAACACTGTAACGAGAAAGATTGTAGTTGTAGCTTGGGAAACGTGAATTCAGTTGTTGACAGTGATTTGGACTTGGGATTGTGGTCAACTTCAATGGTATTATCTATGTGTGTTGAACTTTTGTTTAGATGGGAAGAGGGTAAGGAGTATCCACGAATGTTTTTCCGATTATGGGGATGGGCTTGGTTAGGAAATTCTTGCTTGCCCAAAATGTTCTTATTCGATCAAGTGGTTAGAATTGATTATGAGTTGTGGGCATTGCTGTCTCATTCTTTTCAGCTGTGACAAGTTGTGGCAATATATCTGGAGAGATTCAATTTTGTTCTATGCCTGGATGTTGCACCGGAGTAAGGGTCATGTGGATTGAATTCAAATTGCAATTAGAAAATTTTAGTTTCATACTCCTGACTAGAAAATAGTAAAAATGATTTTTGTTAGGGTATTAAGATGGCTTTTTAAATCATTCTGTCACTCAGGTGCGTGATTTGAGAAAGTTGGTTGCAGAAAGTACTCATCTACCAATTGATAATTTGAGGCTTATATGGCATGGGAATGTATTACGTGATAGCAGAGATGACGATGATGTGCATCTCCAACTCAATGCTGGGGGTATAGCGCTTTCCTATAATATTAGCTCAAGTGCTACTTTTACCTATCTTCTTCCTTTTGCAAAAAGTATATCTATATATTTATATATACATAAATATATGTCTAGAATTATTTGCATGTAAATTTCTCTTGAACACTTACATGATTTTTGTTTGTTTTTCCTTCCTGCTTGTTGAAACTACATGGAAATATATATTGTAGCCTGTGAATGCCCCAATTTGAAATCCGGTAGTGATTGTGCAAATATTTTATTCAAAGTGATAATTAAAACCTTAAATAGTTTGAAGAACAAGGTTCAAGGGGAGAGCTCATGTCAAACTGCAGTGAGGATGTTTATCTTTGATGTTGTTTAGACTTAGCATAGTACAATAGGGCTGTAATGGCCTTCACAATTGTGTTGTGCCAACTTGTTTAAAGTTTACTGGGCAACCAAATGAACTTGGGATGTTAGATATGACGCCCAATGTTTGACTGGCGCTAAGTTGTGGCATGGAAATGTTGTTATGTGATTTGTACCTTCATAAATATGTTATGATCTATGTCATTTTGAAGGAGTTTAAGATCTCTACAGCATATAGTGGCTTTCTTGTGTATATCTCTCTTCGTCCATCTTTAACTTTTGTATGTTATTGTCTGTTGTAAACAACAAAACAGCTACTCCTATCGTGCCGAATTCTCCTCACAATAATGCTTGTATAATACTTCAATGTTTATGGTTTCTGCCTTCGATAACCATTTATATTCACCATAAGCTTCGTATTTTGCAATCTCCATCTCTTTGAAGGTTTGGCTATGTTAGTCACGGTTAATTAAGATTCTTGATAATTGATTGAAGTGTTTATATCATGACTGATGTGCGATTCTTAAAACTGATGAAAAAATTCAATTTAAACTAATTACAGAACAGAGCTTTTGATACTTAGAAATTAATTTCTTTCATCATGAAACTCACAGTAGTTTAATAGTGTATTGTTGAAGATTTATAGTTCTGTAGTTGAATCTCTTGAGGTTACATCTGAGAAACAGTATTGATATTTTAATGCCAATGAAGGGAAATCCTTAAGATAAATGATGTATGTCCTAATTTTCCGATATTATTCAATTAATATTTTATTTGGACAATGATATTTGCTTCACTCCTGCAAAATGTATTACACTACCTGATGTGTTACTTCTAGAATCAAGGGATTTTGGTTTATCGTGTAGATTCCCTGATGGTTGCTGTCAAACCAAAGCCACCGGCTAAACATCTCCGTGACGGATTTGATTTTGATGATGATGATCTGGTAAACCCAAATAATCAATGTTGATGAACTGATTTTAAATGCTTTGTAAATGAGAAATCATGTCTTTTAAAATTTGTTCTAAATTTTTACTCTTCAGAAATTTCGGTTGCCAGAGTCAACGAGTCGGTGGAAGAGGAGGCTTTACATTTTTCTCCATGACAAGTTGAAGCTTCCAGGTAAGCAGCTAGCTTATGGTGCATCACTTTAAATTGGCTTCTGCTGATTGATTCTTGTTTACTTTTTCGTTCATAGATATCTTTTTGATGGCACTTTTCTCCCTCTCTCTCAAGATGTGGGCTGTAATTATTTTATGGTTCATTTTGGCACCATTTGCCAGTAGATGGGATCTTGGACCTCTATATGTAAGTTGCTTTTATCTGTTGGTTTTCTTAGGTTTTAACTGCTATGTTTACAATGCATATTTCTGGTTCCTTTTGTAGCATAGTGAAGCAATCTCATTTCAGTTGTTGTTAACTTGTTATTGCTTATTTGCCTACTTTTCCCATGGTAATTTAGATTTCCCAATGTCCAATAAGTACTCTTGATCTGGTGTTAAAAGTTTCTCTAATATGCACTGTTAATTCTTCTTTTCGTTTCCTTTCATTTTCTTTTAAGCGCTCGAATAACGAGCTGGTGTTTGCAATAATTACACTATGATAACAATTTCATTTTATTTCATTTTCTTTTGGTTTATTGATTGTTTTAATTTTTTTGTTCCTTTTCCTTTCCTTTCCTTGGGATTTCTAGGGTTGGAGTTGGGTTCAAATGCAGTGCTTGAGTCAAACAGACTCAAGCTGAGTTTCTTAGCTTTTATTTAGCAGTTCCAGTATCACAAGCCTAAATTTTGTACTTGGTTCAGCTGATTTATCTATTTTTTTTTGTACTAAAGAACTTTTTTAGTGGATTAGATTGTGGCCTGTTCCAACGTGTTTACCTTGCAAAATAGGTAAAAAGATTCACATAAATTAAAGCAATCCTTTGAAGTTATAATTATAATTTGTCTGCCTACCTTATAAGAAGTAAATTACCATTCATTTTGATGTTGTATCAGAAGTTTAGGATTTCCAAATGCAACTGTCATAATACCATCAATATGCTGCTTTTCACGAATTGTACTTTGGTGGGATCATAAATTGGTAGTGGGACGTGTATCTCCTGAAATTGTTTTACTTGAACAAGATAGGACGAAGAAAAATCTTGCGTGATGCTGAAGAAAAAACTCGATCATTGTCTTGTTAATATGAAAAAATATCTTTTGTTTGCTTCCTCACTAATTCTGCGTCTTGATCTCTGGTTGCTAAATGATTTCAGATACTTGGGACAGGCTTTTGTATCATCTTCCTAAATCTTGGACGACGGCGAGCTGGTGAACTCAGGTAATGTGTGTGTAGATGTATGATATGTATTATAAGCATAAAAAGATGATGTTCATTTCCTTTTGGTGTTTAAATTGAGTAAAAAGATTAGATTCTATAAGGAGTGAGTCTCATGGAAAATGTCCCATATTCTTTTGGTGTGATCGGTTAAATTCATAGCCAAGATTAGGGATTTCGTTGGAATAATATAATAGGGGGTTGTGTGACTATTATTGGGAACTTGAAAGGGGTATATGAAAGTTTTTAAAATATAATAAATGACAGTAAAATCATATAGCTTTTTCTTTTTCTTTTTCTGTAAAATCATTGGTTGTCAATGGAAGTTGGTAACATTTTGAAGTGTTGTATTATACTAATTATTTGTTTACAGCTCCTGATTAAGCAACTTTGTCTCTGCTTCTGTTCATGTATCCATTTTCCTTTGTTGAATTGAAATTATATCAAGAATTTATGTTGGAGAATGTGAAGTAGTGTTCAATAATCGGTGTTATTTAATCCAGTGCATACTCTATATTCAACGAAGACTTTCGGGAGCTTCCAGGAACCCTTAATGCAGATCGCCTTGATAGAGACATCCGGGCTGGTCAGTTTTGATACTGAGCAATTTCGATCGCTGTGTTGTTTTACAGGTCAGGACTTTGACAAAATCTACATCTGCTGACTGCACATAGACTTGAGATTTAAAAATACCAGCAACTCATTTATTTCAGTTACCTCATCAGTTTTGTACTGCATATTTAGGACTTGTTATTTTCATTTTTTTCATCAATTGTTAGGGTAAACGACTACTCTTGTATAATGCAACCAAAGATACTTGTAAAAGTTATATATACATCCTCCTTATATATCTATATATATATATATAACATGACTATTTATTTCTGGACAAAACGTAGTAAGGAGGATGATCTGGTTTAGGCCAGAGACTGTATATATATACATATATAACCTTTGCTCGCTCTCTCTGTCCAATGTCGCTCAGCCCATGGCACAATCGCCACTCACTCTCTTCCTCCTCACTCTGTCTTCCCCTCCATTTTCTTCTTTTGCACCGCCACTTCACCGCCGAGCTTTCTGTGTCCGAGCTTCGGTGAATCCTAATGCTGATTCTCCAACGTTGTCGCCGCAAGTTGTGGTTACCAGAGAGCGAGGAAAAAATGCCAAGCTCATTAAAGCACTAGTATATTAAAAAATGTTGTTTGTTTGTTTATTTAATATTAGTCTCTTTATGTATGGTTTCTTTAAGTGCATTTTCGGTTTGGGGTGGAAGTCAGAATTTTGTGAGTTGAATACTGATTAATATCTGTATAATTGAGAATCAAGAGATTACCAATTAAACATCCATGTCGCTAGAATAAATTTACTTAGGTTGTTATATCCTCCAAAATTCAGGGAATAATTTTCTCATTTACGACATTAAGAACACCTATAAATTTATAATATCAACTTTTTGTAAATCACTGTCAATGTTTCATTGTCATTCATGCTTCATCGTCATCCTTAATTTTGTGATAAAATGGAAGGCAATATTTAGAGAATATATTCATCACTTAATTTGTTAAGCTCAATAATGTAATCGTCTGAAAATGTTGCATAATTTGATGTGATTGATATTATGAAAATTTGGGTATTACAAGGTGTAGGAAGGTGGCGAAGAGAGACAAGATAGTGAGAGGGTTACTTCTATAGTGTTGAAAAGAAGATGACAGAGGACATTGGCTGGGTCGACTTGACTCATAAGCCACGAATTTTGGAAGAGCAACAGAGTATTTAAAATTTAAGAAGAAACGACGATGTATTTCAATTAGACAGAGTAATATTAGACAGAAAATTTGGACTCTACAGTCAGAACCAAATGACTTGGAACCACTTATCCATTTCAAAGCTACTTACCCTAATTTTGAACTTGAGGATAAGTTTAATTTCAATGGGCCAGGCAATGATACAAATGGAGAAGACAAAATGGTAGTAGATGCACCTGTTGGAGATAAAACGGCAGCAGATGACTCTCAGCAAAGGACCAAACGTTATTTAAATAAGCCCACTTGGATGAAGGATTATGTGATGGACTGAATATTCTAAAAGAAATATATTATAAACAAATATATTATGTTAAATAAAAACGATGTACACAACTCTTATACCTGTACATGTAACAAACTTTGCTTTAAATATGAGAGTAATGAAAAGAAAAGCAGAGAAAGAACTACACAAACAAATCTTCTTCTGGAGAGTATCCCTCTCTCAAATCAGGGATAATTATTTTCATTGCTTCATATCAGCTAAAACCTACAGAAACAGAGGAGATAATGTCTGGAGACCTTAAAGATCATTTCTTGATTCTTATATTGGATGGTTTTCTTCGTGGGTCAGGGCTTTTGGGTTGTGATTTTTGAGTTCACTGGGGGTTAGCTCCCTGGTGTAGTAATAAGATTATCTACAACAAGAGTGATGTGATTGTCTAGGACAAGAATGACTGAGTTGCTTTGGCTTTAATGACCGAAGTATGTTGTTTCTTGTTGGTAGTACTCTGGTTTTCGGTTATACCATTACCCATTTCCTTGATCTTGTAAAACCAAGCATTATGCATAATATCTGATAAACCTATAGTTACCCATCAAGACTTCTCTTTGTCTCTCCCAACCTAAAAAGCATAGATGAGTCTTGATTCAGAAATGAGTGAATTAAGTTTGGGGTTGAGGGTAAAATTTAGGGATTATGAAATTAGGTTTAGGAATTTCTTAGGTAAAAATTTTAGTTCTATTAATTCAAGAAATTATTAATTAAGAAAACAATAATATTAATATCAATATCAATATTTTAAGTTTTTAAATATATAAATGAGTCTTACAGTTTAAGTTTTTAAATATTTATTGAACTTAATAAATAATAAATTACATGTTTGGAATAAATTATTTAATATGTTTTTAATTTAGAGTTAAACTATCTGATACTAATAAAGCGAAAACTTATCTTATGGTTGTGAAAAGTTTTCGCCAACTTCATTTATGGCTTGCGATGGCAAGTTGTTGATCGTAATTCCCATGTCGAATGCAATGTGGGACTAGATCAATAGATGTCGCTCCACATTCAAGTAAGTCATCTTTTATCAGACGAAGAAGAAGGAGACATACATTTTGCGGTTCGAAAGTCGCATACAAATGCTGCCATTTTATCTAAAGTTGCTTTTGAGAAAAACGCTCTGGAAATGCTACAGTAGATTGCTACAGTGCACTCGTAAAGATCCTCGGCGTCGTCCGTGGGGACCGCCTGCTCGGCAACACCAGCGTCGCCCTGTCGCACGCATCATCAACGCCACTGTCGAAATCTTATTCGGCAGCTTGCCTCTCAAGAGCTTCACTTGTCTTCCGGGGGAGATCTGGGCAGTTGACTCTGGATCTGCGACCGCGACACCGACTTCGACGCCTTCGGCTTCCACCCTCCAGCCTTTGTCGACGCTCCGGTGGCTCTCATCTTCTCTTCTTTGCTTACTCACGACTCGGGAAACGCCATAGAAGAAGCAATCGGAGGCTTGACGGTGGCCACTTGAGACGCTGGCAGAAGCTTCCCTCTTACCGATTGCCTCTCTCGTTGTTACGGTTTTTGGGTTTTAATTCTGATACAGTGTAACGTTTTCTATAACCAAAAAACCAAAAACAATTTTCTGAAGACACCTACTTGAAGTTGATCTGTGGATGGCCAGTCCTCTAGGGACCCCTTCTTTGCAGGTTATGGAAG
>JAOSBL010000001.1:21606344-21619350 GCA_027568915.1 Erythroxylum roraimae | reverse complement strand
TACAGTTCTAGAAGAACATGATGGTTTAAAGTGTTTTTAGCGCTTGTTTTGTCCACTATAATCTGATCAGATTTTAGTGAATGCTCATTTTTCAGATAGAAGAGATTAAGAAGCAAACTTCAGTTCTTGAACTGTATCTTGAACAAAGGGGGGTTACTCTACCAAAAGGATATTTGTCTTACAAAGTTATTCTTCCCAACCCAAGATTCCAGTACGTGTTTAAACTTGTCAATCATTTCGCAACTTTGCTCGTCTCGTCTCTAAAAGAACTAAAAAGGAAAGGAAATGGACAATCAAAGCAGAGAAGCAGCAGAAGAGAAAGAAGGAGAGCATATGGAAACGACAGATTCAAAGAGAGGACAACGGGATATTAACATTTCAGTTAATGGTCAGAGGTGAATCCAAAGTTAAGCAATGAGAATGTTTAAGATTACTTCTGGAGAAAACAAAAATAAAGACGTCTCCTACATTACCCGTAATATACATTTCAACACATAATGACTTCTTGTAATCCTCTATACATGACTTTGCAGCCTAAATGGAATGATGAGCTGCTGGAGATGTTCAAGAATGAATATGGTAGAACTAGAAGGAAATGAAGAATACGCTTTGGAAAGGAAAAATATGACTACTTATTGAATGTAAATAAATTGATATAGAGAGTACTGGATAATCTCACAGACAACCACACCAGTAACAAAAGATAATTCGAGGTGCCTAAACTTCAGGAATATATTTAAAAATAGAAAGATTGCACATCCTAATGACAATTACTATAAACCTATTTAGAGACTTGACTCCTAGAGACCTAATTATAGATAATAATAAATCCTAATTGTAGATAACAACAAATAACCCGCTTCTACTGAAAATCGGAAACTAACAAGTAACCCACTTTTACTGAAAAATCTGAAACTACCAACTCTTCCTATTTTTCCTTTAATAACTGCTAATTAATTACATTATCTGCTCTTGACTTAGTCTTCTTGCCAAAGTATGTCTTTAGTGGTCTATCAGTACCCCTCCCTTGGAAAGTCACCTTGTCCTCTCGGTGAAAATAGAGATATCATTGTTGTAATAGGTCATATGATTCCCAGCTGGCATCTTCAGAAGGACGGTTCTGCCATAAGATAAACAATTCTAGATCTAATTCATCACCAACTTAATCCAACGGTGAGCCAACACTTGTTGAGGTTCCACATCAAACTCTCAATTAGAATTCAAAGATAATGGAGCTGGCGAATTGGTGGAGAGTTGTCCCTTAGCTTCTTTAAGTAGTGAGACGTGGAAAATAGGATCCACCTTGGTGATAGTAGGGAGCTCTAGTTCATACGCTACTGGACCCCAATGTTTGAAAATCTTATAAGGACCAAAAAATCGAGGCGAAAGTTTCTCATTCATACGCCTAGCTAAAGAATGTTGCCTGTATGGGTGGACTCGTAAGAAGACAACATCACCAATTTCAAATGATTTTTCTCTACAATTCTTATCCACATGTGCCTTCATCCAATTTTGAGCTTTGAGTAAATTGTCCTTTAAAACCTGTAATATAGCATCCCTTTCAATAAGTTGCTCTTCCAATTCTACTATGTAAGTATCGTTGCGACAATACACTTGTAAGGTGGGAGGGTCACGATCATACACAGCATAGACAGGAGTAGTGTTTGTCGTCGTATGGAAATTGGTGTTGAATGAAAATTCTACCTAGCATAAGAAACGACTCCAAATCTTTGGCTTCTCACTCGCAAAGCATCTGCGATAAGCCTCCAAGCAACAATTTACAACTTTTGTTTGTCCATCTAATTGTGGGTGGTAAGTTGTGCCCATCTACAACCTTGTCTGAGTCAGCTTAAAAATTTCTATCCAAAGGGAAACTGGTAAACAATCTATCCCTATCTTATAGTATGCTTCTTGGAACACTATGTAACCAGACAATTTCCCTGCAAAACACATTAACAACTATTTTTGCAGAATACGGGTAAGTTAGTGCCACAAAATGGGCATATTTAGATAATCGATCCACCACAACCAAAATAGTATCATATCCATTGGATTTCGGCAATCTATTAATGAAGTCCATTGAAATGTCTTCCCATACCCTCTGTGGGATCGACAATTGTTGAAGCAAACCCACTGAAGATAATGTCGCATACTTGTTTCGTTGACATAAGAAGCAGTTTTAAACATAATGTTTAACATCGTTTTGCATATTTGACCAAACACACCAGCAAAAAGCCTCTTGATTGTTTTGAAAAATCCTCCATGTCCACTAGAAGGGGTATCATGTGCTTCAGCCATATGCTTCTCCCTTAAAGGCAAGTTAGCTGGAATGACAAGCTTTCCTTGAAAATAAAGGCGTCCATTTTGGCTAGAATAATCAGGAACAGATTTGGGATCTTTCTATAATTGCTCTATAATTCTTGTAGTTACAAGGTCTTGCTGTAGGAGTGTTGGAAGCTTATTAAATTCTATTGAAAAAGGAACTGATAACGACATAAAATGAGGTTGACGGGATAGAGAGTCTGCCACAATATTCTTCTTTCTAACACGATATATGATGGTAAAATCAAAGGGCAGAAGTTTAATTAAAAGTCGTTGTTGTTCACTGGTAGCAATCTTCTGCTCCAATAAAAACTTCAAACTGTAATGATTAGTCTTTACAAAGAAATACCTCCCTAGAAGATAATGCTTCCATTTTTCCAAAGAAGGCAATAGTGCAAGTCACTCCCTATCATATGTAGATTTAAATCTGTTTGAGAAAGAAAATCCCTTACTGTAAAAAGCAATCGGATGGCCCACTTGTGATAAAATAGCTCCTATCCCTTGTGTCGAAGCGTCTCATTCAACAATGAATGATTGGGAAAATTTTGGAAGCTTTAAAATAAGTACAGATGTGAGTAACAGTTTGAGTTTAGAGAAAGCTTCAGCAATCACCACATTCCACCTGAAAGAATCTTTCTTGGTCATCTTGGTTAAAGGACGAGCTAGAATTCAGTAAACTTGGACAAATCGATGGTAGTAACTAGTGAGTCCTAGGAATCCTTTCAATTGCTTGACATTTTGGGGTTGTGACCAGTCGACAATTTCTTTGATCTTGTCTGGATCTACCTAGACTCCTTGAGTAGAAATGACATCACTAAGAAATCCCATTCTTTGTTAAATGAAGGAACACTTCTTTCTATTAGCAAAAATACAGTTTTCTTAAATGAAAGAATCCTTAAGTTTTCTTTATTTTTCTCAAGGTTAGGACTTCTACACCAAAATATCATCAAAGAAAACCAAGATAAATTGTCGAAGATGGGGTCAGAGTAAATTTTTCATTACCGACTGGAATGTAGAGGGAGCATTGGTCAAGCCAAAGGGCATGACTAAAAACTCATAGTGACCAGAGTGTGTTTGAAATGTTGTTTTGTGGACTTCTTCAGGTTTCATCCGAATTTGGTAATATCCAGAGCGAAGGTCGATTTTGGAGAAGAAAGAGGCTCCATGTAACTCATCCAGTAACCCATCAATATTTGGAATGCGATATTTATCTGCAATGGTAATCTTATTCAAACTCCTGTAGTCAACGTAAAATCTCTTACTCCCATCTTTCTTTCTTACTAGCAAAACAGGCCTAGTAAACGGGCTGAAACTTGGACGTATTAATCCTTCGTCAAGTAATTCATTAATCAGATGTTCAATCTCATTTTTCTAGTAAAAAAGATATCTGTATGGTCGAATATTTGGTGGTTTGGCATCAGGTAGGATATTTATGGCATGGGATTGGGTTCAGTTAGGTGGGACTCCATGTGTTGTTTGAAAAATAGTATAAAAATCATCAAGTAGGTTTTAGATGTCAGGAATGATGTTCTCTTGGTTTATTGGAGTTTCAAGTTGTTTAATAATTTAGCACAATACTTCTTGCTTCTTGTTGTGGATTAGCTTTTGCATAGATTTGAAGGTTGCTCCCTCGGCTCTTGGCTTCACTTCTTCTTGCAATTTGTTCCTCTTTCCCTTGTAATTAAATATCATGAACATCTTACTACAATTGGCTTGGGCAAGCCATCTAATCCCCAATACCATGTCAACTCCACTAATCAAAAAAGCATAAAATCTTGAGTGATCTTGAGATCTGGAAGCTGGATCTTAACTCCCTTACATAGTGTGTTATAGCTAATTGTGTCCCCATTGCCTATCTGCACTCTAAAAGAAGGGACTTGAATTAATGGAAGATGAAGGTCAGTGACTACCTTGTCCGATATAAAGTTGTGGCTTGATCCACTGTCGATCAAGATGAGGATATCCCTCCCTTTAATTTTTCTCCAGATTTTCATAGTAGTGCTTGATGTATGGAGAGTAAGAATTACCTCGAGTTGCCAAAGAAGACCCAGCCCCACATGTTTGACTTCTGCGAATACCCTTTGTTACTACAAGTTTTTCTTCATATTCCAAGGCTAGCCTCATGACTCAATATACATTCCTGGGTTTTTGAATATGCACGTCAAATCGAAGTTCTTCTTTGAGACCATTTAAAAAAACTCCCAATAAACAGTGTTCTGGACAATTAGATACTCGTATTGACCTCCTAGCAAACTCTTGATGGTATTCTTGAACAATTCCCGTTTGTAAGATTGCAGAAAGGTGCTCGTCAGGATTGACAAACTCAGCTGGACCAAAATGCTCATGTAGTATTCTGACTAACTCTTCCCAATCATATATGATCCGATTACTGTTGATCCATGAAAACACCTCCAAGGCTTCCCCTTCCAAATACATCGAAGCCACATCAACTTTCTGATCTTTCGAGGTTTGGTAATGTCAAAAATATTTTTCTACTTTCAAAATGCATCCCTGTGGATCTCCATTCTCAAATCTAGGAAAATCCATCTTTGCAAGGATTCTTCGGGAGTGATGATCTTCCCATTCAGCATATGCTTCCTCCTCTTCAGTAATAACATTCTTTTTCTTCGGAGGTCGATTGGATTCTCCACTAAAGGTCTGTCGGCTATTTTTAAACTTTTGTTGTGCTACCTCTTCGATTCGATTATCCAACCTCTACAATTGCGCTGTTAATGAAGCCAATTGTTGCGAAAGAGCATTGAGTTGCTGGAGTACTATTTCGAGAGACTGATCAGCTTCTGTTGAAGTTGTGTTTGGATTTGATGGTGGTGGAGGTGGTTGTGGCGTAGAAGAAGAGTTGCGGGTACCGATGACCATCGTAGAATCATAAGGCTCTGATATCAAATTGGTAGAACTAGAAGGAAATAAAGAATATGCTTTGAAAAGGAAAAATACTATTGTTTATTGAATGCAAATAAACTGATATAGAGAGTACTAGAGAATCTCACAGACAACCACATCAGTAACAAAAGACAATTCGAGCTGCCTAAACTCCAAGAATATATTTAAAAATAGAAAGATTTACACCCTAATGACAATTACTATAGACCTATTTATAGACTTGACTCCTAGAGACCTAATTGTAGATAATAATAAATCCTAATTACAACAAGTAACCCACTTCTACTGAAAATCTGAAATTACCAACTCTTCCTATTTTTCCTCTAATAACCGCCAACTAATTACATTATCTGCTCTTGACTTAGTATTTTTGCGAAAGTATGTCTTTAGTGGTCTATTAGAATACATCAGTACTGTGTACGACTGCTCACCTTCTCTTTATCATTATCGATTGTGTTCAAGAGATCAGTTTTGGTCCTTTCATCTGATTGGTCATATCAATATCTGACAAATCAGGAAGTGGTCTTTCATGTAGAGAAATTCATAGAGCCATTTCCAGATGGAGACCCTGCCCAAAACCTGATAAAGGAGCTTCTTTCTCGTGCAACCAAGAAAGCTGGAAATGATTACTCTTCTATGAGGTTCTTTCAACTGCTTAATTTGCACGCACTCCCAGATTCAGTACTTGTTGTAGGAAGTTGTAGAATGCTTGCCAAATGAGAAATCAAATCCTGGTGAGCACTCGAGATGCCTTAATGCACTCTTTATTTGTTTGCTTGTTTACTATGTAAAACACAAGCTACATTTTCTGAAGATCTAGTTTTAAACCTTTCATATGCTGAATAAAATGTGGGTTTCATTGCCAAATTGTCATAAGATGGTTTGTCGATTAATTACCTATCAAAAAGTTATTGTTTCCAATTCTAGAGTGTAGCGCTCAAATAATTTTGCTCTTGGCAAAATTTTGTCTCCTTTTTTTTTCTACTGGGGTTTGAGCTATATCTTCGGTTTAAATGTAGAACAATTAAGAATTGGTTGCAACCTATGGCTTTAGCTAAGATTTCTGGATTACAGTCGGGCCATGAGCCGGTTCACGTTCGACCCGACCTCGACCCATCACTCAGTCGGACTGAACAATTTTGACCCGTAGCCCGGTCAACTCGGGCTAAAATTGACAATCCTATATGTCCTGACAACATTATTGTTGAAGTTAGAATAACAATAGTTTTACAACACTCTCCTTCTAGCAGCAAAATCCCTGCTGAAATGGCGATAATAAAAAGATGTCTTTTCTCCAAACTTTGTTTTGATTTAATGCTATAAGCAGCTTTTTTTCATATTGAACGAATCTGTACCAACCAATGCTCTGGTCGTCATTTGTGTTGAGAGGAGGAACCCAACAATCCTTTAACATGCCTCTCAACATCCTTCTTCACAAGAGAATGTGGCAAACGTTCTATTACCCCCACCCCAAAGGAAAACACAAGGGCCCTTCTTGCAGTCTCCAAATCTATACCACGTGCTTGGAAATAAAAGAGTTGGCTTTCTTCTAGGTCACTTATTGCAGCTCCATGGGAGCACTTTATACCGTCAACGATAATTTGCGGATTCAGTTTCACAATTATGGTCCCACGAGGTTCAAGAAGTAGGCTTCTTTTTAATTGCCCTGCGTCTGTCTACTGTGCATACCTGCAGAATACAAGTATACGTCTTGATAAAACATACACCCCTAAATCATACTCAAGTTATGAGCAAAGATAGAATAATTAATCATATGAATGATTAGCCAAATTTGTATGATGCAATGGTTCGAGCAAAACTATATAATGATGAAATTATGAAACTGTAAAACATATGAATGATTTTGATGCAGTTAAAATTAGGAACTTCATTTGCGATAAATTTAAACAGTAAAACTTCAACTAAGAGCATTGAAATAGAACTTTTTTTTTGTAAGAAAAAAGCGAGCAAAGCTTATAAAAGCAAAAAATACCTAACATAAGAGACTCCTATTAAATCATGATCAATCCATCTACCAACACTAGGAGGGATGTACCCTAAAACGTGAAAGCCAGGAGGAAAATCAAAAACATGATGGGAAAGAGAGTCAACAGCAAAGTTTTCTTCTCTGTAAATGTGAGTGAGTTTTACATTATTAAAGCGCTTCAGTAAATCTAGAATTCTGTCAACAAGAGACAAACACTCTGACTTTACTTGAACAACACTAGTCAACGCGTTAGGAGCAGCTCGGGCTTGGCCTGCTCAATTGTTACTCCTACGTTGTTTAGTTCTGACCATTTGAAGATTAAAGGCCCAGCTCCACCAAGTTTTTCTTTGGGCTTTTGCATAAAAATCTCATATTCTATTATTGGGCTGTTGGGATTATGAATTTTCGAAGTATCTTCATTGTCGTATGAATATGATACCATGACATGCTCTTCATGTCATAAAATCAACTTAGGCTAGCTGTGGTATTTACAGCTTTGTCAAATATTTACAAGGTTAGATTCATAGTTTATAAGTAAGTAAATTTTTAATTAACTATCAAAAATTTTAATTTATTATAAATATAATTTATCATCAATTTTACTAGTATAAATGGTCACATAAATTGAATTTATTCATCTCAAATAATGTAAATTTCTAATAAGTGAAATATTTAATAAATTAAAGTTTTAAATATAATCATTCTTCATAATGATGAATGATAGTCATTTAAATTTTTATTTTAATTATGAAGGATGATAGTCATTTAAATTTAAATTTAAATTATTTATCTTTTAATTTAAAGCATAATAATTAATTTATTAAGAGTTTCATATATAAGCTAATTAAGATTGACCCAACTTATGTGGGGCTTGATATTAACGTAAAGATTAACTGAGTTATTAACTTTTAGACCATATTTGTAATAAATTGTAACTTCTAATATTTAATTAATATTTCTTATACTTGAATTAATACTATTATATTTCCTTCTCTTTTAAACGCTTTTTGTGTGCATATAATAATAACTCTATATACTCATATATATGCATAGTGATAATTGAGATATAAAGAGTCAAGAATCTAAAATTGCACGACTCATTTATAAATTTATCAAGTTAAATAATAAGATGGCAGAAAAACAATTTCCTTCAAAAAGAAAGTAATTCTTTATCCAAATTGACCATTTAGCTCTTTAAATTCACAATAAGTTAAGTATGTTGACACAATAAGTTATTATTACTATGTATAGTAGCTAAAAACTTCCGAGAAAAGTAAGAAAAAGAAAGCAAACATGATGGAAATCTTTAATTTAGCGACCATACATTTCAATAATTATTCATTGACTTTCCATAAATAGTTAAAGGAAATTACTTTTTAATGTTACCTCGAACTTTCACCGGATCATCCCTTGTTAATTCATATCAAAACCCTTGTAGACTTGACTTCACCAAAACGTAAAGAGCATTGAGTCTGAATACGTCTAATAATAATTCAGTAGTTTCTTCCACCAAACACTCCTTATAAATAAAAATCTAAAGGAATATACGAGACAGGAGAAAGAAAATTCAACTTTCAATCGAGCAGTTTTTGCTTTTTTTTTTCAATTTCTTGGGATCAAAAAATAATTTAAATATTGAAATGATAAGGAATGAAAAATGTAGATTTATACTCGGTCTAAGAGAAGAAACCAGGTGTGTATGCATGAATAAGAGGAACATGATGAGGAAGACATGCACAGGTTTCAATAAATACCAACTGTTGGTTCAAATAAAACATGCATGGACTTTGGACTTCCAAGCACAAAAAGGAAAGAAAAATGGGTAGCATCAAATAATAATATTAGAAAGTTGGGGGCATATTCAAAAAGCTGTTGTACATATGGGGGGATAAATTATTTGCATCCTTTAGAAAGAAATATTACTCTTTTAGTCTTTTTCTAATCTTAATTTCAAGGCACCGATGCTTGTCTGCTCGAAACGACGACTGCACATTGTTTGACCAATCTTGAGAGTTTATTTATGAAATAAAATTGACTGTATTATGCATCTTAGTCATCGAGTGAATCACACATGTAAGCATGCTCGTAAGACTCAAAATTATCATGTTACACAATCTCAAAGAGGTCATTATAACGTGATCTTTTGTTCTGTTGTTAGTGTAATTAGGGTTATCGAATGTCGACAACGTTAATCTACTAAACATTTGTGTCTGCAACATGTCTCATACACGAGTTCAAAGAACTTATTGGGAAAATTAAGAAATGATAGCCAGAGGAGATCTCGGGATATTGTTGATAATCGTAGTCTCTTTTGTCTTGTTTTGTTTTACTTTTTGCTTAATAGTGTTCGATGGCTGCTCTCTTTTTTCCGCTTTTTTTTTCCTCTCCAAAGGACAAAATAATGACAGCTTAATGACTAGCTAATCACAGCCAAAAGTGGGGCAATAATAATAATAATACAATTCCCTTTCTCCCTTATCGCTTTGGCTTACTCTTGAGATATGAGTGTGACATAAAATGGTTGTGTGCGGCCTAGTGAGCTCTAGATGTACACTTTGTTCAGTTTTATCATTATCACTTGCAATCTCTTGAGATCTCCAAGAGTACAAATGCCAACCACTGATGTGGGAAGACATCTTCATCTTGATTTGTGGTCGGTACACTCAAAATCGTGCAACACGTCAAACCAGAATGAATATTCATTGAACTCATTTGAGAGTGTGATAATATATGCAGAACTTCAGTTTATAACAACGACATATTTGCGTATGTACTTTGTTAGCATGTAGAATTTTTGTTAATTATATGAAGGCTATTTTTAATACTTTCTTATATGAGAATTTGAAAAAAGAAAAGAGAAATTCTTTTAAATAACATTTTAGTATTACTAAGAATCATTTATTTTTATTAATGTATTTAATAATTGTACAATTTTCTTTTTGACATTCCATTAAACATTCATCTAATTTTTACTAAAACTAACATAATATTAAGATTTGCATATAATCAACTCTACATTTGATTACAATCAAGGGTTTTGAACTTGATGATGGTTCTAGTCAGAAACCAACCACTATGGGAATGTTTGACCTGAATGGCTCTCCCATCCCACTCGCAATTATGTTGAAAAGGGCACATATATGTAAGAGCACCGTTGGTTAAAAGAGAGGGGAGATGGTGTTAAAACCATGGTCCAAGAGGCACCAACGGGACAAAGGAACCGAAAGCATTGGAAAAACAACGACAAGGGATAAGGGTTTTGTTTTTGGTCTTCTCATTTTTTTTCAGTTCCCCGTAAAAGAAATAGCTTTGTCTTCTTATTTCTTCTATCAACTATTATTAATAACTAGCCAGTTTATTAGACATCATTACATTTGCACTTTTCTCTATTCATTTGATTTCCCATTTGATCTGTATCTCCATGTAACTATTGTGAAACACCTCATCAGCGAGACTTTTGGAGACCCCTTTTGGGTTTTTATTTTTTGGTCAATTTTGCCTTTATTCCTTCCACTTATATTATGGTGGGAGAGAGAGACTCGGTCCTTCACTTCTGATTTGTGAACTTCTTTTATTGTTGGTTTTTACATTTACATGCATTGAGCATTTATTAACAGTTCCCTTCTGTTTGAGATCTCAAGGGTTACTATCGTAGAGTTGGAAATCTACGCAATGCACTTGCAAGAGCGGTGAGGCACTTTGCATGGCGTAAGAAAGCAATTTCTTGTCTCCCACTTTCTTCCTTTTACTCTTAATGACATGAATAGAAGTTCAACTTCAACTTCTAAACTTGGGAATTATTTGGTGCCACCCAGCTCAAAAGTATTCATTTTACAATTGACTCCCATAGGGACTATTTTAAGAAAAATAGTATTGATCCATCCCCATTTTCTAATCCACACAATGGTGTTGTTTAATGGAACTAACCTTTTAATGAGTTATGACAAATTATTCAATGCAAACTTGCAATTTATACTAAATTTCTTGACTATATAAACACATGATTGTTATCATATTCCAATAGGTAGTTAAGTGGGATCTTATTCTATGAACTCAATTATAACACGACCAAATATGGTGTAAAGCATGACTCGCATCATGTACTATCATATCCTAATGTGACCCATTTAGCTTTTTATAGCTTTGGGTTGGGCAGTCACAATAAAGTTGGATTTACCAAATCAATGAAATGAGAAAGGAAAGGTAGAAACTATTAATTAAGCCTTAGGCATAGAAGCATTATAATTGATTAGTTACTAATTAGTTAATTTTCTTGCTTAGTGATCTTTGTATTTGACAGGTGGAAGCTTATCCAAGCAACCCTTTTTAACTCGTACAGTTTAAAAGCAAAGAACGTTCAATTATATACAATACATAAACGCTTACCTAACGCTAAATCCTAAAGCAGTCTTTAAAACATTGCCTTTTTCTTTGTTCCATCTTTAACCCAACTAGAAATTTGTGAGTTCATACTCCAAGAGAAGACAGAGTTCCTAGTTAGTTGGTCCTACCAAATGGGAATTAGGATGTATGAGTTGTCCAATTAGGAAGTGTACTTTGCGTCTACATGTGAATTGAGGAGGAGCTATAAAGCATAAAAGGAACAGCTCCTAATAATAATAAAAAGTAAAAACTGAGGCAAGCCTCTTTTGAAGAGCTTTGCTGACACAAGCACTAAAGTAAAAGTGTTTTGTCCGACTCAGGATGATGTGGAAGGAAGGAGGTTATACTATCAAGAAGCCACAAAATTCCCCAATCAATGCTTGCTCCTGACTGCTTTGACCCACTCTACAGTTGTTAGTTCCTAAAAAGTGTGGTTAAAGTTAATGACCTCATCATCCATAAACTTCAAAAACTAGTGGTCATTACTTGGTGCTTCTAGGATTATGCAGAATCTTTACAAGATTAGGCCTTGTTCTAGTGTCTACTCTAAGTACATTACCCATACCGTAAACATCCTATGTAAGAAGTCAACACTATTAGCATTGCTTCGTGTCTTATAATGTATGGGGGCATTACCTAAATTATATTTTTCATTTTATTACATTAGAGTGATTTTTTTACTTTAATTTTTTGTATTTTAAAAATCATCTTTGATCTAAAATACATTTCTGCAAAATAATTTGTAACTCTAGAATTTCTCTCTAAGCTAATATCGTTATGGTTAGATTAATTTTAATTTTAATTTTAAATAAAAATAAATTAATAAATATGATAGAAGTAATCATGTGATAATATGATAATTTTTAAAATAAATAAAATCATAAAATTTTTTAATTATATATTTTTTAATAAAATAAGATTTTGATTCTATTTCCCATAATAACAAAATCAATCTAAGTGACGAAAAAGAAAGAAAATAACATCAATCAAGAGTTGATGACAAGAGAGGGTCAAGATGAATTAGGCTTGATAAGCAACGGTCATCAAGAGAAACTGGCGGGAATTAGAACTGTTAGGTGTGAACTGGCTCAACTGATGTGGGCCAGTGCTTGTGGAATTTTGCGGTTCGCTTCAGACAAGCAATCTACGCACCACTTTCGGTGTTCAAAAATTTTGTTCCTGTCGCCACTCTCCCTAATCCCATATATAAACGCTCCTTTGCCACCTCTGTTTTTACTCTCCCCAGCTCAGCTCTCTCTCTTTCCTCATTCATCGCCCATTCTTCTCTTGTTTTAGCTTACTGAAATTCTTTTAGTGCCTTCCCAGGCAGAATTTCCGGTTTTTTCAGAGATTTTGAATGATTTTCTCTTCTGGGTATTGCAACAGGTTCAAATTTTGGAAGTTTTAAGTAGT
>JAOSBL010000001.1:21548725-21564828 GCA_027568915.1 Erythroxylum roraimae | reverse complement strand
TATATAATTTTACTCAGTAGACAATACCTCTAATCTCACATAATTGTCTTTCCACTGTTTTATTTGATCTAACGGCAGATCTTGCGTACAAGCGGAGGCTTCATTAAGTTAAATCAGTTATATAAAATATTTAAGGTTTAAAAGATTTAATTAGTATTAGACTGTTATAAAATTGATTGAATATTGAATAAAATTAAAGAATTTGAAATATGATTGAAAGAGATTGTTCTTATTCATCTAAGAATTTAAATTTTAATTAATAACTAAAATTAATTGATTTATTTTAATTTGTAAGATTTTATTAATTTACAAAAATTAAACAATTAACTATTAAATCGGTTTTTAATAATAAGAGTTATTAAATTAAATTAAATATAAAAATAAAAATTGAAATAAAAATTAAATAATTTAAAATTTTTATCAATTATATTTTTTAATAATTACCATTATCAGAACTTCTCCATCATAAAACAAAAAGATAAGCCATGAGAGCTTTAATCATAGAACAAAAGGAAAGAATATCCAAATGGGATCCAGTTGAAATTCGGGAAAAGGGCAAGAAAAGAACAAGACCAATAAAAGGTGGTCCCTTGGGGTGTTTTGTTACTTTTGTAGTATGCTTATCCATGGACCAAACTCACGATTTTTTAAATAGGCTTTCTCTAGATTATCAAATCCAAATCTAACATTGCCCATAACTTCATCAATGCCTTTCCTTTCATCACAAGCTCTTTTGTCTCAACCGACTTGCCCTTTTTCTTCTTCCTGTATACCTTCTGTGCGACTGTGTGTATGTTTTTTATCTGAAAAGGATATACGTAAACCTTAAGTAACTAGACAGAGAAACGACACCTCCGAAATACCCTATAATAGGATAGACAGACAACTCACAAACGAGTTTTGAAATAGATGAATACCAAATTCAAGAAAATGACAGACAACTTACAGGTGAATTTTGAAATAGATGAATACCAAGTTCAAAAAAATTGGCGTAATTAACTAGCAGGTATACATGCTTAGCTTTCACAATCCAATCTTTACCTATACTATATGTATATGTATACATATCGATGTATCTAATAAAGAAAGCTATTTGACTAAGTATGGAAAAAGTTCTAGAGATGTGACGTCAACAACTTTTTCCATATTTACACAAGTTTTTGATGGTAGGATTTGGATTAGGCAGCTAACCTGGAGACGTCAAGAGGATTTGGATAAGGCAGCTAACTTTGAGAAGTCAACTTTCTGATACCTTCTATCATCTAATTCTTTTTAACAAAACATATCACGTGTTTGTTTTATATATTGTTATTAGTGATAGATAAAATGTCTCCCCACTAAATTAAATTTTTTAATTGAATAATGTTTGAGGACAGTTAATTTCAATAACTCGTACATAATAAACTCGCATATAAAATAATGTAGGTCACATTAAAATAAAATTAATTTTGGTAAGAAAGTAATTTTATTTAAGTAATAATGCTAATCTCTAAAAAAATTTTATTTCAAAAAGTTGAAATTTTGAGTCTCATTGAATATATTGTAATTCGTTTTGATTTTAAAAAGGATAATTGGTTGAGATTAAAAACATATTAAAAGTTATAAAAGTTATTCAAATTAAACTTATTATTTAATTTTAATTTATTAATGTATAATAATTTATTTAGTTTACATATTAACCTTATCTAATGGAAAAGATCTAATCTTTAATAATCAAGCTAATCGTCATTGGTTGAAATGCCGGCTGAAGTTTACGGAACAGGGGAAGTGAACTATTTTTTTTTTTTATTAACGGGAAGTAAAATACATTACAAATTACAAAATAGGTCTGGGGACGCTGGTCCTGACAAATCTTTTAAGAGGAGACGTTGACACTTAGGGGTGCATTGGGAAAAAAAGTAACACCAAAAAAAAGAAACAAGGAAAGTGATCTTCTTCTGTTGCAACTTGTAACTGAATACCAACAGTTTCAAAAATTGACACAAAAACCTTTGAGAACCTCTTCAGTCTTTACATCTAAAATCCTAACAGGCAATGGAGACGGAGTCAGTTTGGACGTCTATTTTAACAACACTACAATGGCTGTCAGCACATGTCCATGGGCCTAAGGTGTTGAAAGGGCATAATTTAAGCAGGATGTAGGGCCAGCGTCAGAAATGAAACTAAAGGGCATAATGTAAGCATGACGTAAGCTAGCGTCAGGATCCTTTGTCCATTTTATCTTGTTCTTACCTTGTGTTATGAATCTCAGCTATTTATTTATGTGAGTCTCACGTGAGTCCTATATAAATGAATGGTTGAAATTTATAGGACAGGATAAAATAGACAGAGGATCCCGTCCCCTAAGTTAGCGTACTCTGCCCCATAAGTTGAGGGTTACAATTGCATACAACTGGATGATTGGAGCAGCAGGTGTGAGAGCTAATCATAGTTTGCCAAGATGACAAGGGAGTTCATTGGACCACCGGATAAATATGAAAATATGAGAGAACAGTCATGCTTTTGTTCTTGATCTGTGATGTGGTTCAATCCAAGCTCTTCATCTTCCCATGAAAAAGGATGCCTGTGGTTGAATGCAACACTCACGTGCATGCAAGGTTTTACACCAAAGACAGAGACAGAGTTGTAGGACCCAAGAGTTCCTGTCAAAGTTTGAGCTTGATATGCAACCAACTCAGTCAAGCTAAACCATAACCACCGTGTTTACCTATGCAAAAAGATGAATAAAAATGGAGCGTTTACATGGTAAAACTTAAAATCTCCCTCTTTTAACTACCCAAAACCAACTTTCTTCGCTGTGCTTATCATTCTTTCTCCACTTAAATCCCTCCCTCCCTCTCTCCCTCCCTCGCTCCCTCCCTCTCTGCCTCTCTCTCTCTCTCTCTCTCTCTCTCTACTTCATCTGCAAGTTGATAAAGGTATGTGCTTGCCACACTCTTTAACTAATGCTTAACTGGAATTCTACGCTTATTTAGTGTCCGCAAGCTTTTGCTTTTCCTGACACACACCTAATATTGCCCTCTTGTATGTTTTCTACACATGAAATTACTAAATTGGATTCTAAATTCTTTATTGATCATATATTTCCTTAAATTACTACGTTAAAGTATACAGGAATTTTTTTAAATCTTTTTTACTATATGTACCTATGAGAATTCTCAATATAAATCCAAGTTCTAAAAATTTGCAGATTTCTGCTGTTCAAGTCATATCTGCAGTGATATTGTGGTATAGGTTTGGTAGATGTTTGGTTGGATACAGGCTTGTCAAGAATGAGAGGTTGGATTCCCTTATCCGTCCCTGAAGCTGTATGATTGAAGGAAATTGAGAAAGAAAAGCGTAGTTTTGTGAGACACTACAATGCCAGTTCCTCTTGCACCCTATCCTACTACTCCTCCACCATCATATACACCACCTGCCAATGGTATCTTAAATCACTCAATTCTTATTTCTAAAATAAGAAAATGAGAAATGGTCATGGCCTTGATGATTCAAAGTTTCAGTTTCTAATGTAACATAATTGATGGTGATGATGATAGTTTGACATGGTACAAAACTGGAATGTGAAGTGTGATGGTGATTTCTAGTTATAGTGTTAAACTTTTTTTTTCCTTGTTTATCAGGAGCACAGAGCCAGCTTGTCTGCTCCGGATGTCGAAACCTCTTACTCTATCCAGTTGGAGCAACCTCCGTCTGCTGTGCTGTTTGCAATGCAGTCACAGCTGTGCCACCTCCTGGTATGAATCTTTTACCTACTTCGACTCACTAACTAGCTTTCAATCCACTGTATCAAAGTTAGAAAATGCCTTCAATTCCATTCTTTCTTTGCATCACTAGGTCATTAAATCAATACTCAGTTTACTTTATTTTTTTTACTTGAAAAATTGTTGAAATCCAAATGGCACTCTTAAATAATATTTAGTTATGTCCGAATAATAATTTGTATGTGGAACTTTGAAAAGGGACCGAAATGGCACAGCTGGTTTGTGGAGGCTGTCACACCTTGCTCATGTACATTCGTGGAGCAACAAGCGTGCAGTGTTCTTGCTGTCACACAGTCAATCTAGCCTTGGAAGGTAGGAAGGAACTGTATTTATTTACCTCCAAAAGGAAGAAGGGAAAAGAAAAAGATTAAGAAATATAAGAATGAAAGGGGTATTTATTTATTCTGACAGCAAATCAAGTGGCACACGTCAACTGTGGAAACTGCAGGATGCTATTGATGTACCAATATGGAGCCCGATCTGTCAAATGTGCTGTCTGCAACTTCGTCACATCCATTGGGGTCAGTACCTGTCTATTTGTCTACGTTCAAACTTCAAACTAGACCAAGCTGCTTCCATTAAAGTTCCCCCCTTTTTTCTTTTTTGTATCGACCCTTTGATGGTATTGGTACTTCTTCAATAAAAGATCCACTGCTTTTATTGAGTGATGCAGGCCTCAACAAGCGCCACTGAACACAAATTCAACACTACTTGATTGAAGAAGAAGACAGACGACGTTACACACCTAAAGGTTTTTGCATATTTAAAGAGTATAATATCCTGTCCAGTGAGCCTCAACTTTTGAGTGAAGGCAAATTCAAGGAATTTCCTTCTGTTCTTCACATGTATAGAGTTACAATCCTTCTTTTTTCTGCGTGACCTTGTTAATTACTATGAATAAGCAGTTTTGGCAGATTTGGAAATGAATTGTGACGTATTTAAGTTTTGTATCAGAACGATGTTTTAGATTAAGAGTGCTGCATAAGACTCAGAAAAATCTTGGGATAAGATAAACTTCATTTTCTGATTGGTTTGACATGTGTGTTCAAAAGATGACATCAACATCACGGCAGATAAAAAAGATTCATTTAAGATACATTTGTCTTTTGAATTGTGTACGCAAACAAGAATCATGAAAATTAGAGGACGGAAGAAACAGGGGACCATAAGAGATATTTCAGATTATGAGAATAATCAAAGTTCGCTTTTCTGAGACAGCTGGTGGCCACGATATGTTGAATAGAAATAGGTGGTGTGTCTAAAATATGTCGACATATTAGCCTAGCGGGTTAATGAAGGCCTAAACTTGCTTAGGCCTTCGTCACCAAGGCCCACGAAAGACCGAGACCTCAAGGTCAACAAGTCACCTTAAAAGTCAACAAGTCATCTTCAACTACCTTCCAATATTTTGTATGTATATGTATGTTTCCAGCCACCAATTCTTACGAAAAATGACAAAAACTAATGGATGGTTAAAGGGATAATTGATTAAACTTGTAAGTACAAGCTGCATCGAATCCGTTAATAACTTAGCTTTCAGATTAGCGGGTGGTAGAATCACCAGAACCATGATTGGAACCACTGTTCCTACTTACCACTTAGGAGGATCAATCTACTTGATACACAACAGGTATCCATCTCATACCATTTGGCAGTACCATCACTTCCCACAAGATTCGTAAATCATATCTGATCAACGTAGTCTAGAACCAATTTTAGTATCAAAACTAATCAGAAATTCAGCTATTGATGATACAATAATTGGGTGCAGGGTTCTACAAAACACACCTCAATGAAAATTACATATCTATTCAGAAAGAAACAAGCTGGATAAACCCAAGCACCCTTCAACTGAACTTTCCCATCTTAGATGTAATGTCGCCACTGTTCAGTTCAGACGTAGCAGTAGCAGTTCAGTTACATTGTAACGCGTGCATTAATCATACCCACTGCAATCTACCTTGATATTCGACACACTGTTGGACCTTTCCATCCTCGGACATTGCTTGTTTTGTTACTTTAGCTGGCCGGGTTTCATACTTCATTTTAAACCTCGGCATTGGCTTTTGATGGTCATCATGATTCCATGTCTCTGGCAAAACCTCATCAATGAACTCATCAGCAACATCTCCGTCTTCATCTATCCTGAGGCGCTTTCCATACCACCTTAGACCCTAAACACACAAAAATAGTGACTGTACATATCAGTTTTGCAATACAAATACTAAGCTTGACTTGTGGCAAAGTTCCTAATATCGATGCACTGCACATGCTTTACAAAGTCATACAATGTGATCAGGTCGCTGACTAGCAGTTGGTAAAAAGATGCACAATTTTGTGGATCAAAAGCTTCAATAATCAAGAAGCTGTCATCCCAAAAGTGTGTTGCAGATTCATACAACGGAAACCAGGTTGTTTACAAGCAGTTCATAAAAGATAAACAACATAATGGCTCAAAGCTTCAATAAGCACTAGGCCATCATGCCAGAAGTGAGAGATTCAATTAATCAACCGGGAAAAGTATAGTGGTTGACAACTAACACAATATCCAATCCATCCATGTTAGCTAGAACGAAATTTAAAGAATGTCAAACTAAATCCTTGAAAACCTTAAGCCAAATTTTCTGGAAGTTCAAGCAATCCACAGCAGCACTCATATAACAACCCTCATTATGCATTTGTTCACAAGCACAAATACACAAATGTGTACAATGTGCGTGTGTGATGTGTGTTTGTGAGAAAGAGAGATAGAGGGGTATTATAGACACATTGGTAAACCCAAAATGTAAACAAAGGTAAAATAAAATGAGTCATATGCTCCCAGTGATGTACCAAGCTACTTTGAAACAAGCCCAAATTACACATTTTTGATCTTAAGGAACTCAGTTGAGACTGAGAGGTTTGAGTGCAGAGTGACAATAGGCAATACAACACAAAAGAGCAAGTAAATAAGCAGTTTTGCAGAGAAATATCGGAAAGGATAATAAGAGCGCGTGGTGCTGTAAAATCCCAAATGGCAATATGCATCTATGATTAAGCATGTATACCTTTCAGAAAGCAGAAAACATATTACCTAACCCAAGAAAAATAGAGGAGCTACTATTGGTCATGAAAGTACAGGATAATGAATGTGCAAAGGGTGCAACCTGAAGCTCTGGTATGAGGAAAGCTTCTAAGTAGATATCCAAAGGGGAAACTGCGGCTATGATCTTAGTGGAATCCTGTAAAAGAAAGCTGAGCCACTCTTTTGCAATTAAATGTTCACCAAATTTCTAGCCTCTTGTTCACGTGTGGCAATTAGTCATTTGAATTAAATTGTATCTTCATTGCCACCCCAATCCCCTCCTGCTTCTCCCCAACACATCACCCTCCTACCCCAACCTACCGCACCTCACCTTCGACTACCATGCTTAGTCAATGTATGATGGTAATTCACAGTAAACAAGCAGATATTAGCTTTTAGCTGTTAACTAAAACAAGTGAAAAAAACTCTTCTACTTTCCCCTTTCTTAACTTTCTTATTCCTTTCCTATGTGATTATCAAAAATGCTACTATTCCATAGAAAACTGCCATAATAGTCCACTATTGATGTGCTCTAGATACAGAACATTCCCCCATCATAACTACCATCCCTAGTGGCTAAGAACGAAGTTTGATCCATACAGACTAAGTCTCATTGCCAAAAACAAAATCAAAACAGGCCTTGATGCAGCACGCTCTAAGCTCTTAAATTGAAAAAAAAAAACCCAATATCTTAAACCCACTGTAGAAGCCTCGTTCTATCTCCACATTGTAGCTCATTATTATCCCATAGTCAAACAGTTCAGTGCGATTGCATTTTCTATACTATCTTGGTATAACTCAACCACTTTCATAACAGAAACCAAATAAGGAAAAAAAAAAGAAAGGAAAAGAGTTCAGCTGTTGCTCTAACGTCACAGACAGACAATAGAAACAAACTAGCATGAATAGCCAAATAACACGGAATGAGATTAGATATCAATATACACAAGCAGATTAAACCAATCATTTCCACAGTGTCAGTGCTACACAATTTGGGAATTGTGCAAAATCAAACACCACTGCTAGTGTTGCAACAGAACCACAATGATCAAGACCAATCAGGAGATTGTAGAAGTAAATGAGAACGTCACAGCATATAAGGGGACAACATTATGTTAATCATGAAAAAAATCCATTAAAGCTCCATCAAACACGAGGATAACCATCTTAGCACAGAAGTTTACAGCAAAAACATTCTGGTCATAAAGATGGTATAAAGGTACCGTAGAAGTTATGATCCTATGAGAGACCAAAAAAAAAAAGAAAACAAACCAACGGCTGATGTAAGTCTGATAACGGAAAGTCTTAGAAAACAAGTAAGTGAAACTGATGTAAGCCTCCTAACAGAAATTCTTAGAAAACAAATAAGTGAAAACGAGAAAATGAAAACTGACAACAAGCCATTCATACGTGCAATGAAGTTTATTCCAATGCACTAATAAAGTCATGTACTGCACATACAAACTACGTGTATCTAAATAGAGGGAACTCATCCTTTAGTTGTTGCTCTTTTGTACAGAAGACGTTACTGCTATTGCCTCGCCAATATCAACAGACACGAGTAGTGTTTCTATTTCGAAGTACCACAATAGGAAACAATAAGTTCCCACCCCCGAAATTGAACCCATGGGAATTAAAATGTTAAAACAGCCTTTTTCCCTTATAAAAAGATGTGATCACAACAGTAAATCACTAAAATTGAAAGTATGTCAAAGCCATCACTTCCTTGTTTCCCAGATTCCGATATTCCAATCCAAACAGTAACTAAAAAAGTCAAACTTGATGAGATAAAAGAGAGAAAGAAACAACGAGCAAAACAATTCGCCTTGGAGAGGATTAAAAAAGGCTCACCTGAACGCCGCCATCGCCGGAGCTACAAGGGACAAGAATAGGGCCGAGATGGGGACGTTCAACAGCAACCTGGACAGGAACGCTGAACCCTTTACGAGGAAGCCCAGAATCTTGAAACTTTTGATGAAATTGAGGTTGGCCGTGATTCTGACGATTCTGATCTCCTTCACCACCACCACTACCACCTTCTTGTTGATTCCTCGTTTCCTGTCCTCCGTCGTCCCTAGCAAGCCCCAGAAGCCCAGCGATCCTCCTAAAGAATCGCATTCCCAACAAAATCAATCTATACTCAACTGTAAAATGAATCACAAAACCAGACAGAGCAACAGATTGAGAGAAAGATTGGATTTTTGTAAAGGGAAAGTATGGTGCTTTCTTTATTATAAAATGCGTGGGGTTTAGAGAAGAAATTTTGTAAATGGAGAATCAATGTATAGAAAGAGGAGAAAATGAGAAGTAGGCATTGGAGCATTAAAGCATCTTTGTTAAAGATGGCTTTTGGTATGCTTTTTCACTTCAATCCAAAGCTCATCAAATGCATCTCCAATTTTAGATTGCCTGTACTCCATTGGCTGGCATTTTCATTTGCTTGACTCTTTTCTATTTCTTTTAAAATTATTATAAATTCTGGTTTAGATCTAAACTCTCGAAAGTCAATAAATAAAAGTTGAGTTTTTTAATTTCTAAAAATTATTATAAATTAATATATGAACATTTTGGTTTGAATTTAATCTTATAAAAGTTAATATATTAATTTGAAATTTAAACTCGAACCAAAAAAAAGTCTGATAAAATTTTAATGAAATTATTTTAATTTGAATCTATTTAAACCAATTAATCAAAATATTATTACTTTAATTTAAAGTTTAATATAATTAAATTGAAAAATAATTTATTTAATTACTAATTTTAAATATATATATATATACACTTTTCTTATTTAATAATAAAATTAAGACAAATTAAGAAATTTAATAAAGCATAATATTTTAGAAAATTAAACTATATAAAAAATTAAGAATATATTGAAGCTTATATTTTTATCATCAATATTAATTAAGTTATGCCTAAATACTAAAATATGGCTTTATAATAATTTTAATTAATAATTATAAAATTTAAAATAAGAGTATAATTTTTCAATTAGCATGAAAAATTATAATAAAAACTATTAATATTAAAAATGTCAATAAATCGAATCGGGCCAACCTAACTTCTTATTGAATGGCCCGCGGAATGGTCCGTTATTTGGCCGGGCCATCTTTACTTTTTTACGAAAAGACTTATAACATAACGTCGTTTTTGCTATTACGAACGAAGCATGAGCCAGTCCAACTTATCCCGTACTTAATCCGACATCGACTTGTAACCCAATCGAAGTGAATTTTTTAAGCCAATGATCAGTCCATATGGTTGAACCGGCCGGGTCAAAATTGTCAGGCCTAATTAACATTATCATAATGCAGCAGTTGGTTGAAAAACATGATGAGTTGGTGAAACGCACGCGCCGGAGGGAGAGCAAGCGCTGCGTTTGTTAATAGCTGGGTCTCTTTAAAAGTTTTCAAGTTCCGATTTTCCTCCGGAGCTACAGTATTTATTTGTAGAATCCTGAATCACTACAGTTTGTTGAGCTTATCAATTTAGTTGTTCAGATTTGGAGCATTATTTAATCATCACGGCCGCTTCTTCTTGTGGGACTTTGATCCACTGGATCAGAGATGCCTGTGTCTGCTTCCGCCATCTACTTCTTGAATCTCCGCGGTGACGTCCTTATTAACCGGCTTTATCGCGACGATGTCGGGTAAGTGATGAAAGTTTGATAATTGAATTTGCAAAAAATTTTCAAGAGTGAAATGAACCGAATTTGGAGTTTCTTGGGTGATTTTTTTTTTCAATTTTTAGGTATTAGTGTTTGATAATCATTCTTCCCCTTAATGGGTGCTGCTTTGTTGTGCCTAAAGGTTTAATTTTCAGCCAATTTTCCATTTTTTAATGCTTAAATTTTACTCTGATTGTTGATTTCCTTTGTTAAGTTTTTTAGCTGCCACTTTTTTGGTGATACTATGGCTCCACAAAGGATTACCTTTTAATGTTAAGCCTGCTCTATTGCGCTTTCTCTAAAAATTCAGTTAACATATTAGTGTTAGTTTGACTTGATATGCTAATGAGCTTTTCACGTTCCATTCCATTCCTTTTTTTAAAAAATTGTTTTTACCAACGACATTACTCATTGTATTTGATCTTGTACAAAGCTCTCACGTTAATTTCTTTTCAGCAGAAATATGGTTGATGCCTTCCGGATCCATATAATGCAAACTAAAGAACTTGGCACATGCCCAGTGAGGCAGATTGGAGGTTGCTCCTTCTTTTACATGAGAATCAGCAATGTCTATGTTGTGATTGTTGTGAACAGCAATGCAAATGTAGCTTGCGCTTTCAAGTTTGTTGTTGAGGTAGTCAACTTCTTTACAATTAGGTTTATTCTTCATTTTGGCATATCATTATTGTGACATGTAATGGACAGGCTTGTTTCTTTGTTATTTCATCTACAGATTATTTTGGTTTCAATTGGATGATTCAATGGGATTTAGAAGACTTTACTGTTAGGAACTCTAAATCAATCAAAATCGACCCCATTGTTTCTTATGTTCACTGTCTATGAAAGGCATGATATCTCAGTCTTGTTTTGCAAATGTTGAGGAAGAATTTGTCTTCTTTTCTAATTACGTCTTTTCTGGCCTTTAGGGTTGTTGTTGTAAAGCAATAATGTTGTGAGGCTTTTGGCTTCTTACCTGACCAGTATGTTGTGTTATATGCAGGCTGTGACATTGTTCAAGTCCTACTTTGGTGGGACTTTTGACGAAGATGCCATTAGAAATAACTTTGTTTTGATCTACGAGCTATTGGATGGTGTGTGCTCGGCATTGCATACTTTGTCTCACCATTGTTGTTTCCTTTAAGATTCTCAGATTTTAGTCAACTTCTCTATGTATTTAGGAATCACCCCGGCTTCCATTATGTGACAAATGGAAAGCCAAACCATTAACTTTATTTTTTGATTTGTAACACTATATGATTGAACAAATGACTGTTCTCTTATAATTGCAGAAATTATGGACTTTGGTTACCCTCAAAATCTTTCTCCTGAGATTTTAAAACTATATATTACTCAGGAGGGAGTGCGCTCACCATTTTCTTCCAAGGTTTGGTTCTCCTTATAATTTCCAACAAGTCAACACATTTGTAGTGTAAATTTATTTTCCATTGTTCTCTGGAAATTACAAATGTACGGAGTTGCAAAGTTGATGAATTTATTTACGTCCATTTAGGATTAAGTAGTCTACATTTTTTTGCTTATTTCTTTATTTTCCAACTATTGCAAATAATATGACAGCCTACAGATAAACCTGTCCCCAATGCAACGTTACAAGTCACAGGTGCTGTTGGCTGGCGGAGAGAGGGCCTTGTTTATAAAAAGAATGAGGTTAAGTGATCTTCTATTTCACTCTCAATTTATTAGAATGTGGCTGTTCTGCTGGATTTTCACATCCATTTCATGCAGGTTTTTCTTGATATTGTGGAAAGTGTAAATCTCCTTATGTCTTCAAAAGGTGGGTCTACTGATTGGTGGGTTTCCTTTAGCTACTTATTTTGTTTTGTTCACCACGTGGATTGTGCCTAAACAATCTGTTCACTATAGGTAGTGTTCTACGTTGCGATGTAACGGGCAAGATTCTTATGAAGTGCTTCCTTACTGGAATGCCGGATCTAAAGTTGGGTTTGAATGATAAAATTGGGATTGAGAAAGAATCACAACTGAAAAACCGACCTACCAAAAGGTAGATTTTTATGCCTTATGTTTATCATTTTCTTTCTATTATTTTTCAGCTAAAAAGGGTAAAAACACTATGGATACCTGATTTCAAGTTACTACTTAGATGATAAGTTTTTCCTGGACAAAGAGTCAGAAAGTGAACATTGACCTACTAAGATGTAGAAGAGCAGAAATTGCATTCTGTATCAATCTACCTTCTCTTTGTTATTTTTCATTTACCCATATCATCTTTTTTTTTTTTGGAGAAATACTTACTCATATTATCTTTGTTGTTTGATGCCATGAAAATATTAACTTCTTACCTTTCTTGAGTCTTAAATTGATCACTTGGGTCTGTAATTGTATTCTATTGTTCCTTCAACTTTTGTTGCTTGCTGTAATTAGAAAGTTCCTTGCTGAATCTTGAACCCTGACTATGTTATTCAAATGTATTCAAAATTAGTGCTTATTAGAAATGAATCTTGTCAGAATCAGATAAGGTATCCAAAACCACTATCTTCTTCTCATATTTATTATTTTCTACTATTTTTTTAATTATTATAAGGTGCTTAGAGTTTTAGCTTGAAATATAAATCTCCATTTTGATACTATAGATTGATGGTTCTTTTGATGTATTTTTGGCTTAATTCTTCTCTTTGCCAATGTAAATGATTCAGAATGATTCGGGGTTTTGTCTTCAATTACTCATGGAAATACTTCTTGGACTCTTTTGCTTAGTCGTTGTAAGAGATGTTCATTATATCTTACATATGATGGTTCTTCCACTATTGTCATTGTCCTCATTTGATATGATGATTTTTCCCGTATCTTCAATAAGATTTCGATTGTATTTGTTTTGCAGTCAAGATTTTGAACCTTGCAGTAAATGACTATACATAAGTTACTATTTGATGTTCTTTAATGCTCTTTGATTTGTTTGCGTTTTCAACTTTTTTGTACTGGATGTGTTAAATCTCTTGATTGTTAAATTTATATGATCACTCAAGTACATTTGTAAGTTAACTCAGAATTGTGTGATTGTCAAAGACTGCAAGATGTTATCTGCTCTCTCCCACCTATCCCCTCTTATTTCAATTATACTCTTCATTGTTGTGATATTTTGTGCAGTGGGAAGACAATTGAGCTTGATGATGTTACTTTCCATCAATGTGTAAACTTGACAAGGTTTAATTCAGAAAAAACCGTCAGTTTTGTTCCCCCTGATGGTGAATTTGAGTTGATGAAGTAAGCCCTTAATCTCTTGGCATTGTCATATACACTTGCAATTAGTGTTAAATTGTTTGCATCATGCCATATGCCGAGTTGTCAAGAGTTTTTCTTGTGGTGTTTCCCTTTTTCAACTGCAGCCTTTTCTTTATCAACTGTGACAAATTTCCAGAGAAGGAAATTGTTCTATCAAGTGATCCATATACTGAATGAATAAAAAGTGTGAAAGGTGGTTGATGATGAACTCATTAAATAGAATCACGAAGTGGTGGATCCCAGAAAGGATCTGATTTAATTTGATTTGTTTTATATGCTACTGTAATGGTCAGTCAATCAGGAGTGAGATTTTTTTTTTGAAAATTTACAGGTCCATCATCCCATGGCATAACTGTAACTTCTCTTTTTAGACTATGAAGGTCACTAATGAGGTTCCCAATGATGAGTCGCTTTTCTGGATTTTCATCATTGAAATGTATCATTCTTACTTAATCTTCCATCAGTTCTTAAACAAGATCGTAAAAATTGTAAACATATTTTCCTTCCTTCTTTCACTTATTTTTTTTTTTTCACTGTACTTGGCTTTTGTCTGAAGCATATAGTCATGCTGTGTTCCCATTATTCCTATTCTAATGGTTGGAGGTAAATCAACTTGTGGTTTTTGTGATAATTTCTCTAAATCTGAGCCAATGGTCTATTAGTAAAATTTCTCCTTTAAGATCCTTTTCTTGATTACCTATTTAGCAGTTTCTTCACTCTTGAATCGAAAAGGGCAATTTTTGTAATCCCATTTTCTTGTCTTGGCTTAATGATTTGTATATTTGAAGGTATCGTATTACTGAGGGGGTTAATCTTCCATTTCGGGTGTTGCCAACAATTAAGGAACTCGGTCGAACACGCATGGAAGTGAATGTTAAGGTTTGAAGTTACATTGTAGTGCAATGACTGCATGTCTTGGGTTTAACTGAATCTTAATGTTTGAAGTTGCATTGTAGTGCAATGACTGCATGTCTTGGGTTTAACTGAATCTTAATGTTTGAAGTCTTACATTGACCTGTGTTGCTATCAGGTGAAGAGTGTGTTTGGTGCCAAAATGTTTGCCCTTGGAGTTGTCGTAAAAATTCCTGTACCAAAACAAACAGCTAAGACAAGCTTTCAGGTGACGTCAGGTCGGGCAAAATACAATGCTGCAATTGATTGTTTGGTTTGGAAGTGAGTACAAATTCCTTCTTTAACTTTGACGTCTATGTTCTTAGTGTTCCTTGTAATTATTAGATTGAAATTAACCTCATGTCCATGCACTAGGCTTCAAAATTAAACTCAATTATCTTTGATCAAACATACTGATCGTTCAGCTAGTTCATTTTTGTTACCTGACTAATCATAATGTTAATTTTGTAATTTCTTTTATGAGAATCTTTTCCATGTTTAGATTTTTTTTTCTTTAATTTGGATATGGCTATTCAGTGGCACATTCTTGCAACAATTTCAGGATAAAAAAGTTTCCCGGTCAAACAGAGCCAACCCTGAGTGCTGAAGTTGAGTTAATTTCCACAATGGCAGAAAAGAAATCTTGGACAAGGCCTCCAATTCAGATGGAATTCCAGGTGTCTAATTTATTATACGTTTCTATTTAACCAAATAAAGTCTATTGCAGTAACGAGTATGCATTAAGTCATACATCAAAACTCTATGTTTGAGGCATGTCAAGATTTGGTATAGAGTTTGGGTCCGATTTTCAGATTATAAATGTCGAATAATATTCATCTTTTCTCGTCTTTAATTATTGGGTGTGCAGGTTCCCATGTTTACAGCATCTGGCTTACGGGTTCGCTTCTTAAAGGTACGCCATTTTTTAACTCAATACTGAATTTAGGTCGGTATCCAAAAGTTCAGCAGTGACATATAGTGATTGTCTGTAGGTATGGGAGAAGAGTGGTTACAATACAGTTGAGTGGGTTCGCTACATTACCAAAGCAGGCTCATACGAGATTAGACTGTAGATGGTGGGGGATTCTGTGGTAGAGAGACTTCTTTGGTGTAAATTTGAACACAGATGGTGATCATTGACGATATCAATTTGGGGGTTTGACCTTCTTGAAGAAAGCTGTGAACATATATCATACCTGTGTTGTGGTGAGAAGATGTACAAGTTGGGAGTTTTGTTTTCCAAGTTTCTGGATTCATTTTGTTGGTGTTGTATTTGTCCATACCAATATTTAAGGAAGCAGAGTAAAAGATTGAATCTTGTTGGAAGAGGTTTATGCACTTTTATAACATTATGAGATTGTTTTTTTTCAAGTATGATGGTAAGCATTTTTTGGATTTGATGAATTTTGCCCTTTTTGTTCTTTTGTTGTTGTTATCTGAATGACAAAGGTCCAAG
>JAOSBL010000001.1:21467985-21478629 GCA_027568915.1 Erythroxylum roraimae | reverse complement strand
TACATACTGAAAACACTCATTTCCAGCATTATCCTCCAACATCATTAGCAGTATCACCCAAATACAACACTAATTTCCTTATTTAACAATTCTGGCGTCCAATCAAAGTTCGGGGTCCAACAGCTGTACTGTGTTGATGGTCGATCTGGACGGGAATTCATGGCTATATTGATTCGATCGTCCACGATTTTTTCTAGGGCTTCAGCAGAGTGGCGATCGGCCATTACACCAATCTGCCGAGCGGGGGTTTGTTGCTGTTCCGGATGAGACTGTAAGATTTGGCGCATCAGTAGATCGGCCGCTTCCTCTATTTGTCTTTGGGTGAAGGAGATTGGCTGTGGTGCAGCAGGAGGGTTTAGGGGATGCTGGATGTGAGGATGTGAATTGGTTTCAGCGTTTTCCTCCAGGGCCACGCTCTGCGCTTCTTGCTCTCGGTCTTGTGATTGTTGTGGTTGATCATTCGGATGTGAATAATGTGGTTGAGTACTCGGGTTTTGAGGGGGTAGCTCATCTATGCTAGGGTTTTGAATGATGAATGGTGGACGGATCTGGGGAATATGATGCGTTGGTGAAAAAACGGCAGGTAGTCGCAAACCCATCCGTTGCAGCGCAAGCGCCGCAACAGCGGCTACATTAGGATTTGTTGCTGCCGCCTGACTTATCTGCGTGCTTCTGGACGTGGTGCCCTAACGCCCGGCCCCACGGTGGGCGCCAACTAGTTCTGTCTGATTTTGATGGGGCTGGGCGCTGCTGCTTGGATCCATGAGATTGGTTGACTTTGGCTCATAATTACCTGCAAAACAATAAGGCACACCGAGGGTTAACTGCCGGTAGGCCCCTTCGACGCTCAAGTTAGTCTTTTTGTGAGGGTTCTGGTGGCTGTGTATAGAAAAAAATAGGGTTTTAGTCTCATACCTGTGTCACAATAGAGTAGTACCTTATATAAGCAATACTTGCTAGGTTTAGGTCACCATTAATGAATGGGCCGACCGGCCTACATGCCATTCCGGGCCTGGGCCTGGGCCTAGCGAGACTGACCCAACCACCTTTTATATTTTAAATTGCTTTTTACTGTGTATCATGTTGAAAATCATGTTTAAGTTAAATATAACCAAGACTAAACAATTATTGTACATTATCAAAAATTTTAAAGATCCTAATACAAAATTTTTGGATTTTATTTGTATACATAACATGCTAAATGCCTATTTCTAATTTTATGATATCATATGTAGTATATTGGAAACAATCCCTCTATTAGATAGAGGTAAGGTTAAATATTATATATCGGATATCTCCAAATTTCGCATTTTAACGAAATTTTTATTGGATGTTGTTGTTATTAATATCATATTTAATAAGTTAATTGAAGAGATTATGTATATAATTCATTAAATATGCCGTATGTAAATTTTACACACAGGCACAAAGGCGCAAACACAGACACATGTACTCATATTTAACATGTTTAGTGAACAATTAGATAGTTTGAAGATTTTTTTTTTTCATTTAACAAATGTCATTAATAGTATTGATTGATCATTATGCTTATTAAAGCGTGATAAATAAATTACGTAATGATTTTTTTAAATTCATTTTTAATTCTTAAAATTAACTATTCGTTTTAATCTTATAACGTTTAAAAATTAAGTTATAATAATTTTTAAACACTATAATTATCTCTGAAACACTTTTTGTCAATTGAATGTGATAAGTATTAATAAAAATAATAGTTTAAAATGTAGTTGGGAGATTAATTGTTATAAAAAGAAATGAAATAACTGATGCTCTATTTCCTTTTGTCTGCATATTATCCAGCATAAAAGAGCTGTGAACTCCATAACTAAATGGGTAAAGGAAAATAAAGAACACACAAATAGTTTGTGGCTGTTGGAAGTCCTCTATGCTGTCTATATATTATGCACCTTGAATTGATTGAACGATCAAGCCCTAAGTATTGAAATGAATTAATCAGCATGCGATGCCTGATTCTTAATATAGTCATTTTATAATAGATCCTTTTCTTTTTTTTATTTGATTCGTTTAATTATTTCAATTTACGTCTTTAATGAAAGATATCATTTGATGTCCTTTTCTTAGACATGTATTTGGATGCATTCGCCATTTAATTATCATATGATTACATTAGCTAGTTAGTTGGCCAACAAACAGAAATTTTAAATAGCAACTACCAATGCCACATCCAACAATATTATAAAGTTCTTCATCAATCAAATTCTTTAGGAGGAAGGAATTATCAAAGACTATAGACTTGAAATTCAATTAAAACTTTGATGAACATTTCCTAAAGGTTTAGAAGAAAACTCGTAATGGTAATAAAGTAGTTATGCTTTCCGTAATATCACATCATCAAAAAATTTTAAAGGAAAATAAAGTTGGATAAATTTCATTAATTTCTTAAGTTTGTATAAATTATTTGCCTTTATATATGTTTAGGGCACACAAACTAGCATTAATATCATCTAATCACTTACTTAGAAAAAGAGGTTGTGAAGAAGTAGCAAAAGGAGCTTTATTAGGCTTGTGCTTAGGACAAAAGAAGAAAAGGAAGTTTTCTTTGCTCGGGCATAATGAGGGCACCATTTCCATTGCTTTGATCTGAAATATTAATATTATATCTTAGCAACTTTCGTCACACATATGTTCTGTTTCCCCTAAACCATTAATTAATACATCTAAACAGGGACACCTTGTTTTATATAATTACGCGCAATAGCATTAAAGCTAAGCTAACTAAAAGTCCACTCAACATATAATATCCTATTATAATCAACATCTTTAGTTGTTAATGGAGATAAAGCAGCTATTAGAGCCGAAAGAGTCCAAAGAAGAGGTCTCCTTTTTCTCGGAGGGAATAGCAATTTGCAATTGGGACTGTTTTGTTTTGCCTTGCCAAGAGTGGGATAGAATGTGCAAACCGCAAGAAATGCCCCTTTGCTAACTTTTGATTCTTTTGATTGAATGATGCAAGAGGGTGGGCTACTTGTGCCTACACTCTTTTCTCTCATGGACTTTAAACAACAAATGCCCATAAAAACCCTTGAGAATAGTGATGGTAAACATAAACTAGCTCCATTCAAACGTAACGAGTCACGTATGAGTTAATTTAGGTTTCAGATTAGGTGCGGATTTAGTGCTGAGCGACAAAAAAACAAAACTTTCTAAAAGATTAACAAAATATGAACAACAAAATAGTTTTTGAGTTTAACCAGCAAATTAATATGATAATAAAAACTTAATAAAGAAGCAAACACTGAAATTTACGTGAAAAACTCTTAAATGTAGAGGAAAAAATTACAGGTCAAATTGATAAACAAATTCACTAAATTCAAATACAAATAAGTTTAATATTTTACCCCATAACTATAAGTTGTCTAACAAAGTTTCAAGATTGAAACCCAAATCTGATATGTCAATCAACTAACACTCTACTTAATCCCCTAAAACAATTAAAAAAATATGAGAATATTATACCACTTTTGCTCTCTCTATTTTTCTACCAGTTTTAGTATTTTTGGCCGCTACTCATGATCAAACTTACGTCTTTTCATCTTTTATATCCTAAAATAGGTTTTCTATATTATCCACAGTCACATATATAGATGTGTAAGTGACCGTGTCTCTTCCAATATCACTTAAGTCGCAAATGTATACAATTATAGAAAGCTGCATGGTCATTATACAAGATCATGTATGTCATGAACATAGGCGTGTACGCGACTGCGTATGTTTTTCCTCCTCATATCTTTCTTCACATTGTTCTAGAAATTTATACGGTTGATTCACACGGTCGTGTAAGTTAAGGATATGAGTGTGTAGCACCTTACACAATTGTATCTCTCTTAAAAGAGCTTCATCTAACTGTTATTCATCTTGTCTTTACTTGTTCATTATTTCTACAAATCATAAAAGTGTCAATAATTATCGAAAGTCTCAAAATAATACTGGACACACAATATTTAGAGGATTAACTTGAAACTTGATTCAAAATTAGATTCGATTATTACAAATTTTTTTAAAATAATGCCTTTGTTTTGATTTAAGTCTCTTAAATTTACAAACCAAAATGAAATTACTTTAATTAATTAAATTAAAATTATATAGTTTTAAAACTATTCAGATTCAACTGGACTTTGAACCATGTAGGATCTGAGGCGGACCTGGTCGGCATCCTACATGAGAAGGGTCAATCATCAGCTAACTCGTGCAGTTCAAAAGGTATCCTTATTTATCCAAAGCGGAGAGACCGATGGTCTGGTGATTTGTGCTCGTCTGAGGTTTCCTGCTGAGTGTTCTTGCCTCATGCACGTTACCAAATTTAATACAAAGAAAGCCAAGTGGGAAGAAACAGACAGTGTACCTATTTATTTCTACTGAATTATAGGCCAAGAAACTGGGCTGACAAATTAATTTAGTTACTTAAGGTTGCTAAGTAGATCATACAATACATTGACTAGGTAACATATATAATGGAAGAGTAGGTTATATAACTTGGTGTTCCTCAAGTTCGGATTGGATCTTATGTTCTGCATGCAAGTTCCCGGTTCATGGATTTGCAAACTCAACCAGCTCTTGTCCAGCAAGTGAGCTTTATTCCCCAGGGCATTTATACAATTGAGAATATATAATTTCTGGTCAGTATCTTTGAATGCTTCACGTTGAATCGGAAAACCTTCTCTAGCATTAAAAATTCTTGTGTCTAGCTAGAGGATAGGGATTCATAATTTAGTAAAAAAAGGATTTAAATTGTGCTTCATGATTGTAATTGTAACCATAATATTGAAGTTTTAGGAATTACCATGAACTAATACTAGTTAGGCTAAATTGTGCCTCAGTATAGTTGCAAACAACCTTTTTAAATTGAAAATCTTAATTTGTCTTTTTTTTTCTTGTACTAAATTAAAATCTTTTCAATGTAGTCAGATCTTTTTAATGTAAGTTTTTAATCTCACTTTGCATACCTTCAACACTTTGATCAATAAGTGGATTTTATTTCATATCCATCTTCTATATACATTCTTAACTTGCAAATAGAGAATTTTGTGAACAGATAAAAATGGAAATCAGAAGTATATATGCTTTTTCTTTTTTTATAATTTTCTTGTATAGCTGTTTTTATTTAATTTGTTTCCTTTTTTTGTTTTTTCTGAATATTTTCTTTTAACTTGATTCAACGTAATGAATAATTTATACTTGCAGATTATTTCGGCTCAAATTCTCCTTTTTAGACTAGCGGGTACTAATCCAAGCCCAATCAAATTGCTATACTTTTACTACAAGCTATACAACAAAAGAATTTTAACCAATAACAACAAAAAAGTATATTAAAATGCCAAATTTGAGAAAGTTTAAAAATATGAGATTTTATCTTTAATTGATAGAGAAATTATTTCTGATATACAAAGAAGCATTTTCCTATTCAAAATAGAAAAAGAAATATCGTGTGTTGTGTAGTGTTTGGAAAATTGATAATAAGCAAATAAATTATAAATTATTGCGAAAGAAAACCAAAACTCTTCCAATTCTGCAGCAGATTTTTTTAGTCGCTATTGACGTTGCCTGGGGTGGCATAGGGTCGTGTATATTGATTGAGGTTGTTTATGTTGTTTGCGTTGGTATTTGTCTTTTTGTTATGGGCTTCTCTCTCTTGTCCTATAAGGTCTTGCTCTATTTTTGTGAAGTGCTTAGATTGGATTTCATTATATAATTTCAAGGATTGGCATTGGGCTGAGCCTGGCATAAATGGATCCGAACGCATTTGGAAGGTTTAAATTTTGATTGAGTTTGGACTAAACTTAATTATTTTATTTTTTTGAGTTTAAAATTGAAAAACAACTTGATTTTATTAAATAATTTCATTTATACTTGATATATTTAAACTTCATACCGGGTTGAATTTACTAGCCCGAGTTCAAACTTAACCTTAAATTTAAAATTTTAAAGAAAAGACTGAGAATTTAACTTGAAATTTTGTCTGAATTTCTTAAATAATTAGATTAAGTAATTAGAATTCCAATTATGTGCGAGGCTCTAAATTTAAATTTAAAGAGGACCAAATTTACCTTAGACTTTGCAACGTTTTAAAACATATGAATATGCAAGTTAAGTGTAGATATTGACTACATATGTATAAATTGTCCCAAAATTCATTTAACTTGATATGTTAAATTCAAAAGTTAAAGAGTTCACAATTTTAAAATAAGTTAAAAATTTTAAAGGTTGAGTTTAAATTATATAAAAAAAATCAACCTGAGTTAATGTTTATTTTAACTTATTATTGTCATCCAATATTTATTTTAAATTAATTGATAATTTATATAACATGGTATTATTTATATATTCTCACAACTTTAGATTTTATAGCTATTTATCTAATAATTTTTTATAAATTATGATTAATATCTAACATACATTATTATAACTGATTATATTTTGACCCATGGCATATGTGAAAGCTTGAGCAAAAGCTTGAAAGAAATGCGGATCCATGGGATTTCCTTGAGGCATAGGAGGAGGAGACGGTGGCACTTCATGTTGCACACTGGGTGCCTCAGAATCAGGAGCAGAATGTGTCCCCGTATCTTGTGGGACAACACATTCGTCCGTGCTCCCTTGGCGAGAGAGAGATCAAGTCATAGCTCTTCGAGTTCTCTTTCGAGGCAGCATAATCACTATTTCTATATAAAACCATTTCAAACCCTTAGTTTATGTAAAACAATTTCAAATCATGTAAAACAATTCAAAACAATACAAGTTATTCATTTAAAACAATGCATGTTCATCTCGTATCTTAAAACTACCTATATCATGCCTAGGATACTCCTAAACCTAGTCTCAAACCTAGACTTAAACCTAGTCGATCTGATACCATAAGTGTTGGGCCCCGTTTTCGGATCCCAACATCGAAGTCGTGAAACGTGTGTCTCTGATACCACAACATGTGTTGGCCCCCATTTCCAGACGGTTCTTATACTGAAACAATATTCTGTACTCAACTTCCATCTAGAAATTGAGATTCTTATAGACTGAATTAGAACTCTACTTCTTCTGACAAATTGCAGCCCTATATCTCTAGTTTATTTAGAAACAAGAATCATCTTATTTGGAGCTCTACAGCTCAAGATATCATCAAAATACCTAAGTATGTTCAGTAACATGCCCAATTCATACTCTTCCAATCGATTCCCTCAATTTGATTCAATCAATACCTTTTCAAAAATCAGGTCATTTGCAGGTCGGATGACAAAGTTATGAAGCTATTGCTTCAAAAATCAGGTCATTTGAAGGTCGGATGACAAAGTTATGATCAAAAGAGTCCAACATGTGTAGAGCTGGAAAACCCTTCGGGTGCGCTTATAAGGAACAAAGTTGCGATGTGCGATCACAAGAAATTAAGGTGCGATCGCAACCGAAGCTGTCCCGCATATCCATCCTATACGACATCCTAACTTGTAACGGTTATATCTCTTAACTACGATATCCAAAAATCACATACTATATACCGTTGGAAAGATAAAATGATAAGCTACAACTTTCATGAAGACCCCTCAGAGATATTTTGCCTCTAAGGTCAAAATTTTCAATCAATGTAGTTGTCCCATATGTCCACCCTATGCAACATCACAAACTTCTAATGCTCATATCTCTTAACTCCGATGCCCAAAAATGTTGTACTATATATCGTTGGAAAGCTAGAAAGATAAGTTACAACTTTTTAGAAGACAATTTTGATTAAATTAACCTAGATCATTACAGTTTTTCCCCCAAATTCAGAACATAAAGTTTTTCCTTATGAAAAACTTGAAAATGCAATGTATAAACTTGGAGAGTCATGAGCAAACTGGAGCAAATTTCATTAACATCAAAATATAAGAGTTTTATAAAGCTTTAATGGCATTTCAAGCCACAATACATCAGTTGAGTTCATAAACCAAAATACAAAATACATTTGAACTAGGAAAACTTGAAATGCGTCTAAAGCCTTGCATTTACAAAATCTAGCTTAAAATACAAAAATATGCCTAATTGGAGTGATGCCTTGACCCTCTTTCACTCGATCTCTTGCTATTCTTCTGAAGATGGAACGGAAAGGGAGGGGGTGAGCTTAAAGCTCGTGGGTAACAGTTTTATAATCGGTAACAAGCAAAAACTATTGAAATAATCATTTTCGTTGCAAAATTCACATTGAATCATGAAACACATAATTCCCAATTCTCACATTATCCAAAAATTCATAAGCAACTTAAATCATGCATTATCAAACTTTTCAACACATTTAAACACTTAAGCACATCAGAATAGGTTTTGGTGGATCCAAAACAGAACGTACTACACATTTCCTACAAGGGTCCTGTGTAGCCGTGAACAGAACGTGCTAACGCAATCCCACATAATGGTTTTGCGTAGCCGTAAACTTAGGGGAGTTCATGAAGGAGCTCGATATCACTAGCGGGTAGGCGGAAGAAGCCTTTTGTCAAAGTGCACTTGACTTAACTTAGGGGACTACCACAAACCTACATAATCATGCATTTCATAAGAATTTCGAGGACGAAATTCCCCCATAAGAATTTCGCCCTCGAAATTCTTACCTAAATCATTAAAGAGGTGTGCATACTTTTCCTTCATAGCCTCCAAGGGCTCCCACGTAGCCTCTTCTACATAATGGTTTCTCCACAGGACTTTTACTAGCTAAACTATGTTGTTCCAGAGAACCTTTTCCTTGGTGTTCAAAATCTTCACTAGAATCTCTTCATAACTTAGATCATCTCTCAAATGAACCTCAGTGGTCTGAATGATGTGAGAGGGATCCGATCTATACCTCCTTAATATGGAAACATGAAAATATCATGTATCTTAGACAATTTCGGTGGCAACGCCAACCTATAGGCTAGCGGTCCAATCCTCTCAACAATTTCATATGGACCCACATATCTTGGGCTCAACTTGCCCTTCGTGTCAAATCTCATGACTCCTTTCTAAGGATATGTTTTAAGAAAGACTTTCTCACCAACTTCATACTCCATCTCCTTTCGGTGTGCATCAGTGTAGCTCTTCATTTCATCTTGAGTTGCTTTAAGCCTTTGCTTGACTAAATTGATCTTGTCAACTGTCATCTGAGGTAACTTTGGCCTTATCAGTTTCCTTTCTCCTTCTTCATCCTAGTATATTGGAGTTCTACATCTCTTTTCATACAATGCTTCATAAGGAGCCATCTGAATGCTCGAATCGTACGAATTATTATAAGCAAATTCGACCAATGGCAAATGCTCATCCCAAGCACCTTTGAAATTCATCACACATGTCCTAAGCATTCCCTCAAATGTCCGAATGGTCCTTTTAGATTGACCGTCTGTCTGAAGATGAAGAGCAGTGCTAAAATTTAACTTGGTTCCTAGAGCCTCTTGTAAACTCGCCCAGAATCTCGAAGTGAATCGAAGATCCCTATCAGAAACTATAGAATCTGGAATCCCATATAATCTTACTTTCTCATCAATATACTTCTTTGCTAGCACATGGAGAGAATCAGTCTGTTTATTTGCCAGAAAATGGGCTGACTTCGTCAAACGATTAATAATAACCCATATGGCATCATGCTTCCTACTGGTCTTGGGTAAACCCATCAAAAAATCCATGGTTATTCTTTGTCACTTCCACTCAGGAATGGACAATGGCCTTAACTTGCCTAAAGATGCCTGGTGTTCAGCCTTGACTTGCTGACATACTAGATACTTACTTGCATATTCTTCTACATCCCTCTTTATGCCTTTCCACCAAAAATGCTCTCTCAAATCTCTGTACATCTTGGTGCTACCTGGGTGCATAGCATAAGGCACATTGTATGCCTCATTAAGTATCTTAGAGCCTATTTCCTACAACCATAAGTCTATCATCCCTTATTACCACTTCAGATTTCTTGTCATTCTGAATTTCTTCTCAGAGCTTGCTCAATTCTACATCCTATGCTTATAACTGATTAACTTTCTCCTTGAGTATCAATCTCACTCTGAAATTAGCAAGAATACAATTTGGTTCCTCCTGTTTCAAGCTTATTCTAAGCTTAGCCATTTCTTCCAATAATGGCAGATAAATTGCTCGAACATAAGCTATAGAGGATTTCCTACTCAAGGCATCCGCCACTACATTCGCCTTTCCTGGATGGTACTCAATCAACAAATCATAATCTTTTAGCAACTCTAACCACCTTCTCTGTCTCAAATTCAACTCTTTCTATCTCAATAAGTACTTGAGACTTTTGTGATCAGTAAAAATCTTCGTCTGAACCCCATACAAATAATGTCTCCAAATCTTTAAGCCAAAAACTATTGCTGCTAACTCCAGATCATGGGTCGGGTAATTCAGTTTATAAGGCTTTAGCTGCCGCGAGGCATAAGCTATTGCCTTGTCTCCTTGTATCAATACACAACCCAAACCCTTCCTTGAAGCATCATTGTAAACCGTATAACCTTCATCTCCTATAAGCAAACTCAGACTTGGAACCCTTGTCAATCTGTGCTTAAGCTCCTCAAAGCTTTTCTGACATTCATTACCCCAGATAAACTTCTGATTCTTCCTCAATAACTTGGTCATCGGAGCAACTATCATAGAGAATCCTTCAATGAATCT
>JAOSBL010000001.1:21433847-21444184 GCA_027568915.1 Erythroxylum roraimae | reverse complement strand
TATGCCATAACCTTGTAGTGTCTGAGCTATCTACGTCAGCAGCTTCAGTGATAGCTGCTCCACCAATAACTGTACTCTCCTGCAAGAAATACAAGTTATTTTGTCTTGTACCTTTCATCACCACCAGTGCCCCGTACACAGCTTTAAGAACTCCACCCTCCATGGTGATCTTGATACCCTTGGATTCCATTGCTCACAATGAGATAAGATTCTTCCTCATATCTGGTACATACTGAACATTACTCAATTCTCTGACTGTTCCATCGTGCATCTTTAAACAGATTTTGCCTATCCCTTGTGTTTTGCAAGCATTATTATTTCCCATTAAAACAACTTCACCATCCATCTCCTGGAAGCTAGAGAACCATTCCTGAATGGGACACATATGATAGGTGTGACCTGAATCCAAAATCCACTCGTTGGAGTGACCATCAGTAGATGAACTAGCCAAAGCAAACTCGAAATCATCATCTCCAGATTTTGCAACATTTGCTACAGAACCCACTTTCTCCTTCTCTTTGTTCTTCAATTTGGGGCAGTCTTTCTTCTAATGAGCCTTTTGGCGACAAAAGGCACATTCATCTTTAGCAGGAAACTTCTCTCGTGACTTTGAATTGAATGAGATTTTCCCCGCTTCCCATGTTTTCTTTCCTCTGTTCGTCCCCTTGCAGTGAGTGCCTTAGTTTGTGAATTGTGAGTCTTCTGTTCTTTCTTACGACACTCATGATTCACCAATGCCGCAGAAACTTCATCAAGTTTCACCTCGGATTTTCCATACAACAAAGTAATTGTCAAATGATCATAATCGTCAGGCAATGAATTTAACAAACATAGTGTCTTATCCTCATCAGGAATTTTCAGATCAAGGTTTGCTAAATCAACAAGTATTTTATTATAATCATTTAGGTGTTCTTACATAGGAATACCTGGACGATACTGAAATTAGAAGAGTCGCTTCTTCAAGAAGAGCCGATTTTCTGCGCTCTTGGTCATATATTTTTCCTCCAATTTCGTCCATAACTCCTTAGCAAAAGTTTCCTTCATATAAGGGTATTTCAGCTCCTTATTAAGGAATGATCGAATAGAGGCACAAGCATGGAGATTAATTCGTGTCCACTGCTTGTCATCTATATCTTCGGGTTTATCTTCCAGAACCATATTCAACTCTTGTTGATACAATACATCCATAACTTCACATTGCCACATACCAAAATTATTAGAGCCATTGAATTTATCAACCTCTAACCTTGTAGTAGCGATTAGATATCTATTGGATGTAGGTGTCGACGATGACGATATCGACTCCCTCTTAACGGGCTTGTTTTTATCTCCAGCCATCTACTCACTACTATTCACAAATATGTACTATTTGTAATCACTGTTCACATGACTGTAGCTCTAATACTATTCCAGTATTGTGGTACAGGACTGTAGCACCGACACTGTTCATGGGAACTGTAGCACTGGCACTATTCACTGACACTGTAGCTCCAACAGATTTTCACTCCTACAACACCCCAGTCGAAAGAACTAGAGCTCTGATACCACTTGTTTTGCAGAAACGTTAATAAATTTGGAGTGAAAAATAAAACAGCAATAAGAACACCAAGAATTTTATACTGGTTCGGCAATGCCTACGTCCAGTTTGGAGACGACTAAGTATTTCACTATAATCAATGAGAACATACAATAATGTTTATCACTCTATTCCTAAAAGACCCAAATTAACTCGAGCTCACACACTCCTACTAGGAAGAGAAAGCCAAAAATTTTACTAATGCTCCTTCCTATTTTTTTCTCTTCACTCTCTCTATTGCTGCTTCTCTTTTATAGAGAAGTCAATGGGTGAAGGCCAGCTATAAAATCTAGCTGGCCAACTTGTTGCACCAAAATCCACCGAAAACCACCATTTTTGACTTTGAGACAATACTCAACAAAGAAGAGAAGCTTTTTGGAGGATACGTGTAGGACTGGTTTCATTTGGTGGTGTTGCCTCCGAGGGAATGGGGAATCCAAGGATATAATGATCAAAGTGATGAGCTGAGCACAGGTGGTGGCTGCTAATGAATTGGCTCGAATTCAAATTTAAGGTTTCAGATAATTAAGATTTAGTTTTCAGATGGTGCGGTGTTCGACACATCAAAATGAGAAAAAAATATTTAAACGTTTTTATACTACTTTCAAGTTTAATTTTGCTAAATTTTACTTCAGTCATGTAAAAATAAGAAAAGAATCTTTTTGACAAAAATACATTCACAAATAAATAGTTTATATTTCAACGTAGAGTAGGAAACACAACCAATGACTTCCTATTTTATCACTTACTAAAACATCATACACTCTACATAAGGATTCGTCAACTCAACACTTCCCCTAGAGCATATAAATCATATGCACCAAGCTTGTTACATATAAAGTCAATACGAGCACCTATGAGAGATTTGATCAAGATATCTGCTAGTTGATTGATTGAATTGACATGACTAGTAGTGATGCAACTATATAAAATTTTCTCTTGAATAAAGTGATAATCAATTTCTATGTGTTTGGTTCTTTAATGAAACACTGGGTTAAAAGCAACACAGAGAGCAACTTGATTATCATAAAATAACTTTATTTGTGATACTTTTGCGAACTTTAACTCTTGAACTAATTGCTTCAACCAAATAAGCTCATAAGTTGCTAAAGCTATTACGCAATATTCTACTTTTGCCCTCAATCTGGCAACAACATCTTGCTTCTTACTTTTCTAAGATATAACAAAAACACAAAAGCTTGAAGTAGAACGCCTATCAGATGGAGAACCTACCTAATCAGCTTCAGAGTATCCAATAATTTATGAATGACTCTGGTTTCATATAATAATCATTTTCCTGGTGCACCCTTAATGTGCCTCAAAATTTGAATAACTGCATCCCAATGATTATCACATGAAGATTGTAGAAATTGGCTAACAACACTAACAAAGAAAGAAATATAGGCCGCGTGATGGTGAGATAATTAAGTTCTCCTATTAATCTCCCATATCATCCAGGATTAGCAAGTGGCTCTCCCTAACCAGGTAAAAGCTTTAAATTAGGATTTATAAGAGAGTCTATTGGTCTACAATATGATATCCTTGTTTCTTTTAGAATATCCAATGCATACTTTCTCTGAGAGAGTACAATACTAGATTTCAATTGAGCAACTGCTATACCAAGGAAGTGTCGGAGTAAACCCAAATCTTTTGTTTGAAAATGACGAAACAAATGTTTCTTCAATTGTTCAATCCCACCTTGATCACTTCCAGTAATGACAATATCGTCCACATAGCAATCAAATATATACATTGTTCTGATGATGTATATTTATAGAAGATAGAGTGATCAGACTCACATTGAATCATACCAAAATCTTAAACAACATTACTAAACCGTCCAAACTAGGCATACAGAGATTGTTTCAAACCATATAAATACCGACGAAGCTTATATACTAAGTTGGACTCCTCCTGAGCAACAACTCCAGGTGGTTGCTCCATATCAATCACTTCCAGAAGCTCGCCATGTAGAAAGGCATTTTTAATGTCTAATTGATAAAGAGGCTATTGGCGAATGGCAGTGATGGCTAAAAACAAGCGAACAGAAGACATCTTGGCCACAGGAGAAAATGTTTCATAATAATCTAACCCATAAGTTTTTGTATATCTTTTAGCCAACAAATATGCCTTTAGATGATCAACTTGACCATCCGGACCAAATTTGACTGTATATATCCAACGACAACCAATAGTGTAATGGCCTGGAGGCAACAGAACTAACTCCGAAGCATCATTATTATGTAAGCAATCATTTCTTTAACCATTGCTCGACACCACTCGGGATCATTAAGTGCCTTATGAACATTAAAAGGAATAGAGACAAAAGAGAGAGTGGACACAAAAGTAGAATATGATGGTGATAACGGTGATAACTAAGAAAATTACAAACAGGATGAGGGTTGCGAGTGGAACGTGTACCTTTGCAAATGGCAATGGGAAATTGATCTTCAAGAGGTAGAACTATAGCAAATAAGGAATCCAGGGTGGGAACTGTATCAAAAGGAGCTTTACGAGAGTCTCATCATCAGGATCAGGATCATTGGTATAATGTGGAAGAGTACCATTCTCAGGAGAAGTGTCTTCGATAAGAGGTGAACTGGACAAACATTAGAGGAGGATTAGGAAGAGGAGCAACATAAGGAATAGGTGTAATGGAAGGAATTGGAAGGACCTCACTAATAAATGTGATAGTTGTTTGAGATGATGAGTAAAATGGAGAAGATTCAAATAATATAACATCAGCAAAAACAAAATATCGATGTGTTGATGGAGAATAACACTTATAACCTTTTTGAAAATGTGGGTAGCCTAGAAAAATACATTTATTAGATTTAGCTAATAGTTTATCTTAACTACGGGAAAAGATATGAATGAAACATATGTAGCCAAAGACTCGTGGTGGAAGAAAGAATAATGGCTGATCAGGAAATATGATGGAATGAGGTACCTAATTTTGTAAACTGAACTAAGGCATGCGATTAATCAAGAAGCATGCAGTTAAGACAAAAAATCTGCCCAGTATTGTGGTGGAACCCGATTGTGAAAAAACAAGATATGAGCAGTTTCTATTAGATGTCTATTCTTATATTCAGTAATCCCATTTTGTTGTGGAATATAATCATATGATGTCTGATGAAGAATTTCTTAGGAAGACATAAAATGGGTGAAGGGAATGGACAAATATTCACGAGCATTATTACTTCTCAACACACAAATATCAGTGTTAAATTGTCTTAATTTATGTACAAAAAGATTTTAAAATGGAAAATAATTATGAACGAGCTTTCATTAAAAATAACCAAGTACAACGAGAATAATCGTCAATAAATGTAACAACATATTTAAATCACAAAATAGAAGAGACACGGTAAGGACCTAAAATGTCTGACTGAACTAACGAAAGGGAATATAACCCATTTATTGGCGCTCTTTGCAAAGGAACTTCGGTAACACTTTCCGAGCTGACAAGACTCACAATCTAAGGAAGATAAAGTAGGTGAACTAGGCACCATCTTCTAAAGCTTTAACAAACTAGGATGACCCAAACGATTATGAATTAGAATTGGAGACTCTGAAATAGTGCATGTTGTAGGTGAATGAGGTAGATTTAAATGATAAAGGCCCTGTGACTTATATCTTGTGCCAATCAGTCGTCTAGTGCTGTGATCTTGTATAACAACAAAATTTCCTTAAAAGTGATAGAATAATTTAAGATTATGTAAGTTTACTGACGTGTACAAGATTAAAGAGGCAATTAGGAATATAAAGAACATAAACTAAATGCAAGGATGGAAGTGGTTGAGCAGGACTGACAAATTTAACAACTATTTGAGTCCCATTAGCTAAAGTAATCGGAGGAAAAGATGTAGTACTAGTAAAGTGAGAGAGTAAACGTGAGTTACTAGAAATATGATCAGAAGAACTAGAATCAAATACCCAAGGGAAAGACTGAGTGAGGCATGTTATAGAATTACCCAAATGAGATATCGAAACAATGAGGGAGGAAGACTGCTTAGCTACCTAATACTTGAGATACTCTTTATAATCAGTACCAATAAGAGTTAACGATGGGTGAAGTTATCAAGTAGAGGACTCAGATTGAAGATCAAATTGATCAGTATGAACATCATTAGCAACTTGAGGTTGGTTGTGCAATTTATACATTTATCCTTACTATATCCCCATCGATGACAATAGCTACATTTGGGTCGACTTCCTTTACCACCACACTCCCCTTGCTCTACTCTATTAATACTCTAAGATTGAGAGGCCAAAGCAAAAGAATTAACTAAGGGGTATCCTATCATAACGGTAGGGGAAGAAAGATGTAGTAATCGAATATTTGCACCCCACCCTCTTAAGACACGTACCCGACATCTTGAGTGATGTCCGAGTGCGTACCCTGCAAAGGTGACATGCTAGAATAGTCAACGACTTGAAAACTCAGTATAATTTTTTTCATTTATCATACGTATATGCGAAAATCAATAATCAAATCGGGCCCGTTTTATTTCATAACATTTTCATTAACTGCATTTCAACAGTTACACAAATCATTGGAATTTCCCTTTCCACTCGGGCCCATTTCAAAGATAAAACACTTATAAACATAATAGCATCACACTTCAAAATCATTCTCATTTACAAACCTTTCCATTTGGAAAGTTATTCCATACAGAAATATTTGAATACATATTGTACAAAAATCGCGGAATATACAAATTTATACAAAAATAGGAAAATGCAAATGCAGATGTAATTTGATCTCGACCTTTGTGTCTCCCTTGAATGGGATAAGTATAATCCCGTTTGCCCAACGGGGTACTCTTCTAGGTCAGAAAAATAATTGCAAATTTTGAGTGAGTTTTTGTGAACTTAGTGAGTGACTATCCTCAATGACTCACTCAATCACATAACACATCACATTCAGAACAGTCAAATCGATCATTTAAATCATTTAAAAATACACATATCACTTATAATGCAATGCACGTGAGACTCACTTTCATTTATTACTTTGTTGTGATCGAGTGCCTATAATTGTCCCGTATCTATTGTAGATACCGGGCTCATTGATAACTGCCCCATATCCGTTGAAAATACCAGACTCATTGATAACTGTCCCTTATCCGTTGGAGATATCGGGCTCATTTTACATAGCGAGCCTTTGGCTCTTATATACTTTCTAAGCTCTAGACTTCTTCTTTTTTCACAATCTGAGCTTAATCTCTTTTTCAATGGCTACTTAGGTCACAACTCCCATTATCTGATCATGCATTCATATATTGGAATGCTTCACATTCACATATTCTCAATCAATCATATTAACATTGATCTTCGGACCTTGGTCCGGCATTCAGATATCATATTTAGAAGCACTTATTTCATCATGTTCACATACAAGTAGCACTTCAATATCACAATCATGCATAAAATCTCGGACCTTCATTGTTCGGCATCAACATAATCAAATCACATCCATATCATCATTCATAACACTCAATTCATAACATAAACAAAACAAACAATAAAGTAAGACCATCTAGGTCTACTCACAGTACGCTCCAGATTAACATTTGCTTCCAAGTTCTGGAAACGTTTGAATGCAGATGTTTATCCTGGACATCCAAATTATGCAATACACACATAGTGCACACATTAATAATTGCACAATTATAAGCATTCATTTATGCACAATTGTGTATATGGACTATGTGCAATGCATGCTCAATGACGATCCTAGGTATCTTTTCAAATTTCATATCTTATGCACATTCTTATCTGTAGCATTATTTGCCTTTATAATAGTCAATTCGCATTCACTTTTACTAGATACACATTACTCAACTCCTTTGAGACACAATTACAATCATATGAACCTCTTCATTCCCATTATACACATGTTTTTGATGCTTTAATACAAACAATTCATTCACTAATGTTATTCTAACATTATATAATCAGACAATATCGAAATTCTCATTCTTTCCTATATCACCTCCAAAATTTCAGACCTTCGGGTCTAATTTTCATAAACATTCTGACAAGGAAGATGAAGTAATTTGATAACAATTTCTTCTAGAAAGATGTTTTCCATTATCTTAAGGTTATAATGAAACCAAAATCATTCAATTTGGTTCAGTACTCTGAAAGTTATACTCCAAATATTTTCAGACTGTTCTCATTCTGTAACAGTACACTATTAATTTTCATCTAGAATTTGAAAGCCTTAGAGACTGAATCAAAATTCGATTTGTTCAGACAATCTCCCTATGTTTCTGGTTTACTCCAAATCAAAAATCATCTCATTTGGATGACTACAGAATAAGATATAACTGAAATACCTAATCATGTTCAGTGAAATCATACTAGTTCATACTATTCCAATAGATTCCCTCACTTTCCTTCAATCAGTATTTTTTAGATTAATACCAAAAGCTATAAATTCTTATGGAGAGATAGAGAAATGTGTTAGGAATCTATTGGTTCAAAAATCTGGTCATTTGGAGGTCAGATGACAAAGTTATGGCCAAAAGAGTGGAACATATTCAGGTTTTGGGGGGGAAGGGGACTGCGGGTCGCGGTCATGACTTGCGTGCGCAGCCGCGAGGCCGCGATTGCGATCAAGTTTCGACAGAGTCGTGATCGCGACTTTCTGACCTGTATTGGTAAAAAGGGCATAACTTTTATTAGAGATATCAGATTAAGGTCATTCAAAGACTGTTTCGAAGAAGACGTCTAGACTTACAACTTTCATGAAGACTCCAAAAAGATATTTTGCCTCTAAAAGGGTCAAAATTTCGAATCAATGTAGCTGTCACGAATGTTAATCCTATGCAGAATCACAAACTTCTAATGATCATATCTCTCAACTTCGGTATCGAAAAATTTTATACTATATAACGTTGGAAAGATAGAAAGATAAGCTACAACTTCTAAGAAGACATCTTTGTTTAATTCAGACTAGATTAACCCAATTTTTCCCCTGAATTCAGAACACACATTTTTACCCTGTTTCTCTTTTCTTTCTTTTATTCTAAACCAACTTCTCTAACTTATTTGATTTCATCATCTTAAGTGGATATTTCTTCAAGTATACCTAATTTCAACTCAACATCATCCATACACATTTCATATTCCCTACTTGATCATAAGCACTCAAAATATAACACATTCTAATACACTTAAAATAGAACACAACATATATATTCATCCAACAGTATACTGTGCCCAATTCTCAATTTCATGTCAAATTTTGAGACTCTTAAAGACATAATTTAGATTCTATGTCTGTGTGAAAAATGTAGCCATATGTCTATAGTTTAATCCAAATTAAGAATCATCTCATTTGGATAACTAGAGAAAAAGTTATGGCTAAAAGACTAAAGCATATTCAATGAACATTTTCCAGTCAATCATCTTCAAACTTTCCAGATTTTACACCTAACATAATTTGTACAAAGATCACCCTTTCCTACTTCATTTACTCCTCATTCTCAATTCTGATTCAACTCAATATCATTCGCAAACCAATTCATGATCTATAGTTGATCATTAACCAAAAACAGAACATATATATTTACCCATTTATAAACAATTTTCTGCACTCATCTAAACACCACTTTGATGATCATTCAACCTCAATATCATCTCTATAACGAATTACGGGTCATTAAAGATCATTCACAATTACAAAAACAAGACATTTACATCACCCATGACACATACATGAAATTTACATAATCGAGTAATCAATCTTAACTTATTCATCATTCTAGCTTCATTTAACCATACCCATGACATTTAAAGCATAACTTACTTATTGTAGCTTTAAATTCTTCCAACTTCTCAAGATCACCAAAAATCCCTAATTTTCCATATATCCCAAGTAAATCATCATGGAAGTTGGAAGGTTTGGGTTTTCTTATGGAAATGATGAAAATAACATAAAGGAACCAAAAATCCCTAATTTTCCATGTATCCCAAGTAAATCATCATGGAAGTTGGAAGGTTTGGGTTTTCTTATGGAAATGATGAAGATAACATAAAGGAAGTAGAAATTGAAAGATGAGAGATTCAACCTGGGTGGAGGTTTGAAGAATTAAAAATCAAGAAGAAGAAGAAAAGAGAAGCCACGAAGGAGAAGAAGAAAATAAAAACAAAACACTTAATAGCCTTTTAACTTAAAAGCGTTGAGGGAGACCAAAACAAGGGGGTTAAAAATCCTTAGTGGACTTAAGGCATTATTTGACAAGTGACAAATGTCAAATTTTTATAACATTAAACTAGGTTCTTTCAATTAACTAGTCCAATCAAATCCAATTCCTACTCCAATTGTCTACCAATTTTAATTGACACTTATCAATAAATTCCAAAGTCATTTATCAAAATTGTCATTGCCATTTGACAGTTAATTCTACTGCCATTTATTTGTCTTGCTACTTGGTATTTTTTCTAGTCCAAAAATTACCCCAAATTTTCAGAAATTTCTTAAATTTCACTAAAAATTCTAAATCAGTAAATACATTTTCCAAATCAAATTTCAACACATAAAAACCACAATTCTCAATAATATCACATTACGATTCAATTATACCCGGACTATCAATGAATGCATGTACAGTCATTTTAATATGTGCAAAAATTCAAATTCACTTGTGTGTATGCTAACAGGATGCAAAAGCATGAAAATGCATTTTTCTTAATCTCTCATTGATCTCACATGTACCGAATTTTAGGGTTCTAACCCTTAGTATGG
>JAOSBL010000001.1:21422572-21433747 GCA_027568915.1 Erythroxylum roraimae | reverse complement strand
ATCAGCAATTAGGAGTCAAAAAGTACTTAACAATTATGAAAATGCAGCCAATTAATAATGTAAACTTGGGCTCAATCTCAAACTCATCAAAATTGTGACGTTGCTTTTCAGGTGCAAGGGAGACCTAGCTTCTAAGACAATCTAGTAAAAGTACAGTACCTGTGTTTTAGGGACAAAATGATTCAAAGGTTTGGTCAGCTGATTTTGAAGAGTCTAGTTAGAGTATTTTGGTCTAGCGTCCCATTTCATGTTGAACACTGTGTATGAAGTTGTAAACTCTTGCATAATATGTAATGTTTATACATGAGTTATAATTTTGTAATGACACAATGAATGTTATGTTTGTAAATGAAATGAGAATGCTTGATCTTTTAAAGATATTGTGATACATGTGATGCCATAAATAAGATAATGTGTTTACTCTAACATGTCATTCCTGTAGGGCATGTGCTCGGATATGCTCTCGTATGCCGAATATAGGCTCTATGATAGTGGTATGTTACACTTTCACTTATTTTTAAAGCTTATATTGTGTGCATTGAGGGCAATGTACAATTTTAAGTGTGGGGATGGGTTAATGAATGTTTAATTGATTTTTTTTAAGCTTATTATAATCTTGGTTATAAATTTTATTAACTGATATCTTGAATTAGTTGAATTTGTCAATGATTACTATAATTCTTTTTGAACATTGATTTGAATTTGTACACAAGGTTGATGGTTAGAATAAAATTAGTTTTGTAAGTCATATTTTCATAATTATTGAAATATTCAAGTTGAATGAAATTGCATATTATTTACACACATATATACCCTTTTTTTCCTCAGCTTTTGAGCCTAAAAAGCATATTTCATAAAATTTTTAAAGCTCTTGTTATTCTTTCATGTATGTGTTATCATCCCATAGTAGGATAATTCTAGACTTGCTTTTATTATGCATATTGAGACCATATTTGTTGAATTAGAAGCATTGATATGATGAAGGCACTTAGATTCACCAATTTGCTTTAGCTTATTTCTTTGAAATTGCCATCCCCTAAAATTTAACTTTAGGAATCACTAAGTTGAGCGTTAGCCTTTTTTATTGCTTAAACCCAAATTATAAACCTTTATGCTATTTTTGTTTGAAGATTTTTTATTTTTATGAATCTTGAAGGTTATTTACATTATTTACTTGTTGAGACTTGATATTTGTGAAAGGTCTAATATTTCTTAAATTATGGTACTGAATGTTTATTATGAAAAAATAGCAAAAAGAAAGAATAAAGAATAAAGAAGAATAAATTTATGGTATGAATAGAGTTGCGTTGGAAGGAGCTATGTTTTTTGTAACCAAGTCTTGTAATGTTTCTTTAAGTAAATGTCCTTCAATTTAACCCTTTTATTATCCTAAACATACTGTACCTAAAACCCGTTACAACCTTATAAAGACCTTTTGATTTTTGTTTCTAGTTTATACATAAGTGGTGGAGATATAATTTTATTGCAAGCCTATGGTAAGGATTCTACTATGAATTGATTAAGAGTTTTGATGCTTTTCACCCTAAACTCTTAGGTGTATTGAGTGAAATCTTAGTGAGGGTGTAAAGAGATATGCTTTTGATTCCAATGCGATTGTTGATGTGATTATTATTAATATTACTTAGGAAATTAATTTTAGGACAAATTAATTCTAATTGCATATTATTTTAATTCAATAGGATATGATGATGCTTAGTATGAATGGATAGGTTAAGATTGATGATGGATTGATGTTGTAAAATTTATAGTTTTGATTTTGGTTTGCTTGAGGATAAGCAAAAACTTAAGTGTGGGGATGTTTGATATATGGAAATTTGACTAGATTTTACTAACCTTATTTGATGTATTTTGCTTTATATTTTATACTTTTATCGTATATTTGGTACTTAATTTGCTCTAAGTGCTTTTTCAAGTGACAATTGCCTTCATGGACTTAAAGGAGAGGAATTCAAAAGAAAACGCGACGTAAAACAAAAAATTAGCAATTTGGAAGGAGTGCATTTGCGATATCCGACGATCTCCAATTATGCACCTTCCTATGCACAACCATGCATACAACCGTGTGTAACCCAAAAGCTTTGATTTTTATATAAAATGTTATGTTCCGTGGCTAAAGAGTGGAGGAGAATTTGGGAGGCGATTTCCAGATGTGGAGAACGTCCACAAGGGACGATTTTGGTCAAGAGAAGCAGAAAACAAGAAGAAATCATTGAAAGATCCATCGAACTACAAGATCAACCCTCTACATCGCAAGAAAATTTGATAAAAGACAATCAGAGAGATTTAGAATTATGATTCCACTGTTTTCGATTTGTTTTTCTTTCATTGTATGTTTTATTTCATATTCGATCATATGTAACGAAATGTCCAATTAGTATTTAGGTTAGACGAAGATGAACCTTATGTTAATACTTTGATATGATTTGATTCCTTTATTAATGCAATTGGCTCGATTGATTATTATGATCTGATCACGAGTTTTATTCATAATCTGATTTTATACATAGAGATTGAGAAATACTATTGTGAATAGATCTATTATAATTGGAAGGAGATGATTCAACCCAAGAGATAGGATGACATAAATCCTCCATTTTAGGGTCAAACCTAATATAGGGACTCATAAATCAGTAACGTAATCCTATAAGGTTTAACCTGAGTAATTTGATTAGAGACCTTAGGATTATTTATTAGCAGACTCAAGCTCAACTACTAGCATATCATAAGAGTCTCCATGGTCAAATACATCAACAAAAAATTGCATATTTGCATGATAAAAGATGGATCTGTTAAGGTTTTAGGGGATTCGAGCCTAGATACTAACTTATAATAACGATAGTTTTCTAAGTGAATTCCACTATCTTTGTTTTCATTATTGCTCCTTATTTTATTTTATTTGTTTAGTTTTAGCTTCTTTCTATTAAAATTCTAAAATAAATCATTAGGCTAGATAATAGAGGAAAGGTAAGTACTGATATTCATAGTCTTTATGGAATCAACCCATACTTACTAATACTAGCTACAACTACACCGAGTAGTTGTGGTTATTACATAATTGACTATCACAAAATAGGTCAATCAGTCGAAAATTTGCAATGGGGATTTTGGTGTGATTATAGAAGTGTTTTAAACTTTTACAGGGATTTTAGAAATTTTGGGAATGTTAAAATAGTCATTATGCTGCCGAAATTTTTAATAAAAATGATTTCACTAAAAGAACTCTACTTTTTATATTTATGAATGTTAAGTTAAAGCTTTTCGATAAAAAGGGCAATAGGCTTAGCTCCATAAGAACTTTCCAATTAGATCAGATATCGATTGAAGGGCCACTGTGGGATCCTAGGTAGGTAGCCTAGTCATTTTAGGAGATGGGTCTATCATCCAATCAATAAGTATTGACCCTAATTAGAGTATTTAATGGTCAATTTGATGATAAGACGATTATGGAATATTTTCATAATTTAATTCAGTTAGTAGGTGAATTAAACTCATTAAGGGCAATTTGGTTTTTTTACATGGTGTTAGTGGATTAATGAGTCATTAGTGATAACCAATTAAAGTATGACTTGTGTAATGCACTAAAGGAGTATAAAAAGCAAAAAGTAAGACAAATTGCTTCATATGGAGAGTGATAAACGTGAGAGCAAAAACAAAAAGGGGGAGAAAAGAAGCAAAGGTTAACATCGGCCAAGGAGAAGAGAAAGAAGAGGGAATTGATTTTTCATGATTTTGATGCTGATTTGGAGAAATCTTGATCAAGTCTAAGGGTTCATCAATTACCCAAGAGATTGAAGAGAAAGTGGTAAGTTTTCCTAGCTTTAAATTCTAGTTTTATGGGTTTTTGAGTGGGATGGATTTGTTTAGGATCAATGGTGATTTTTAACTTGAAATGGAGTAGATAATAAGCTTGGAAGCATTTAAGGGTTGAAAACAAGAAAGTAACCCAAGAGATTAAGCTTGAAAGAATTAGCCACGACTAGGGTTTTTAGTGTGATATGATCCAAATTTCTATTTTGATGTTTTATGATGTTCATATCATGGTTTTGATGTTAAGGAAGTAAGGAAATGAAAAAGAATTGAACTAGAAAAGTTCAATGTAAAATATGTTAAGTATAGCCATAAGGCCATTTTTGGTATAAAAGTAAGGTTATGATTTAATGACCATGTAAATGTGATTAAGGATGATCATTAAATGTATTTGTGGTATTGGAATTTTTAAATAAAGTGTTATGTTATTAATAGGAAAAAAAATTTAGTATATGGAGTGTATGTGGAAAGTAATGAAATTGAAATGGTTATGGTTATGGTGTAAATAAGCTGGAATTTTAATGTTGTTATTTTGAAAAATCAAATGAAAAATGCTAGCATTTATAGCATTACATATTCAGCCATATGTTGAAGTAATGGGGTGAGATAGAGTTTTGAAGAAATTGATAAGTTAGAATGGATAAAAGATAGTATTTAAGTAATTTTCGAAGTTAGATTTTGAAGCGTAGAACAGTAGATTAGCTTACAAAAGTTAAAGCGGAAATACGATTATCATACGTGTTATAAGATTAAACACTAATCTCGAATTTGGTTAAACCGAATTTATAGTTTTATTGCCTTATTTCCAAATTTGGAATTAAATACCTAAGCAAAATGTGATTTGTGTAGGCAAAGGAGAGGCACAGAACGCGTGAGTGTGCTTGACGATAAATTGCAAAATAGTGAGTGTATTTTAAATTGATTTTATGAAAATGGTTTCTATTGTATCATGAAGTGAATATTTATGTTGAGTTTCACGTGAATGATATGTTATAAGCCAACATTGCTGGTACAAGTTTATAATTTCGCAATATATGAATTTTAGTTTGAAAGTTAAATTTCATATGATTTGAATTTACATTGAAATGATGTTATTTTTTATAAAGAGGAAATGAATTTTTAGCCGATGGTACAACGTTAGATTTTATACATGTTATTATACCGATTAAAATATTCCAATCTTGCATGGTAGTGTCTGGGGGCGACAATTACTAACAATGGGTGGTATTGTGTATAGCACCCCACCCTCTCGAGACAGTACCCGACATCGTGAGTGATGTGCGAGAGCGTACCTTGTAAGGGTGGCATGCTAGAATAGTCAAACTCTCGAACTCTCAATACAATTTTTTTTTGAAAAACAATATATGCATATGCGGAAATCAGTAATCAAAATCAGGCCCATACTTTTATTTCATAAAACTCGGAATCACAATTATCATCCCACTTTGATCAATCTCATTTACAAAACATTTCCGAATTTCACCTGTTATTACATACAAAAATATTCGAATACATATTGTACATAACTTGTGGAATATAAAAATTTATACAAAAATAAGAAAGTACAAATGCAGACACAAACTGATTCCGACCTCTACTTCTTACTTGAATGCAGTGGCTATACTCTCACTTATCCAACGAGGTAACTCTTTTGAGCCTGAAAGATATTGCAAATTTTGAGTGAGTTTTGCAAACTCAGTGAGTGACCATCCTTAATTGCTCACTCATCACATAGCACATACTATTCACATAATTCACATCATTTCATTAATAATCATATTGAGGCACATATATTTCACATTCGCTTGAAATATATCTCACATTCAGAAAATCAGTCAAACTGCTCAAATCATACTCATCAAATGAATATGTAATTCTTATGAGACTCACTTTCAATTTGTTATTGTTGTGACCGAGTGCCTATAACTGTCCCGTATCCATTGTGGATATTGGGCTCATTAATAACTGTCCTGTATCTATTGGAAATATCGGGCTCATTTTACATAGTGAGCCTTTTGCTCTTATACACTTTCGGAGCTCTAAGCTCTTTTTCGATGGCTACTCCGATCACAACAGCCTTTATCTTTCATACATTCATGAAATGAAATGCATCACATTCACATCTTTTCAATCAATTGCTTTATTTCACTATACACATGTCATCGGACTTTAGTACGGCATTCAACATTTAAGTTGAGAATCACTTTTTCGTTCATATGCAGATTCACATTTCTCTTCGGAACTTAGTCCGGCATTTAACAATCAATCTGTGTTTCACATATTTCGTCAAATTAACATACAAGAAGGACTTCTATTATTATTCATGCATTTATCAAACTTCTCAGACATTCAATGTCCGGAATCAAAACAATCACATTTTATTTCAATAGTAATTCAAAGCAGAATTTTAAAACATAACAAACAGTGAATGATACCATCTAGGTCAACTCACAGTACGCTCCAGATTAACATTTGCTTCGAAGTTCTGGAAACATCTGAATGCGGACATTTATCCTGCACATCCAAATTATGCAATATACACATTACACATACACATTAATAACTTTGCACAATTATAAGCATTTATTTATGCACAAGTATGTATATGGATCGGACTATGTACAATGTATGCTCAATGACAATCCCGGGTATATTATCAAATTTCACATCTTATCTAAATTCTCATTTTATAACTCAATTACCCGTCATTTCATTTTTAGCATTGTTTGCTCTTATTATCAAATTCTCATTCACTTTAACTTGATACACTTTACTCCTCTTCTTTGAATCACAACCTCAATCATGTAATATCTTTATTCCCAAACAAACTCATACCTTTGGTACTTTGATATCAACACTTCATTCTCTAATGTTATTCCAACATTACAAGATTACACATCATCCAACTCTCCTTTCTTTTTATAAATTTTCTCCAAATTTCTAGACCTTCGGGTCTATTTTCCATGATCAATTAGACAATGCAAACGAAGTAATTTGGCAACACTTTCTTCTAGAACAATGTTCCCCATTGTCTCAAGTTTCTAATGACACCAAAATCATTCAATTTGGTTTAGAAATTTGAAAGTTATACTCCAAATATTTTTGGACTGTTCTCATTCTATAATAGTACACTATACTCAACTTTCATCCAGAAATTGAAAGTCTTAGAGGCTAAATCAAAATTCGATTGGTTCATACGATCTGTATCCCTATGTCTTTAGTTTACTCCAAATTAAAAATCATCTCATTTGGATGACTACAGAATAAGATATAACCGAAATACCCAATCATGTTTAGTGAAATCATACCAGTTCATACTATTCCAACAGATTCCCTCACTTTCCTTCAATCAATCTTCGTCAAATCAATTATGAATGCTACCAATTTTTATGGAGAGATAGAAAAATGTGTTAGAAATCTATTGTTTCAAGAATCACTTCATTTGAAGGTTGGATGGCCAAAACAATCAGACGTGTTCAGGTTTGGAAAACCCTTCGGGTGGCAGAACATGGGTGAAGTAACGTGGTACGATCACACCTGAAGCTATTCCCAGGGTGCATTCGTACCTTCGCTCATTGCAATCACACCGGAGGCTGGGTGCTATCACACCTTCCTTTGTTGCGAGCGCGATAGAAGGTCTCCTGTATATACATCCTCTGCAATATCCTAACTTGTAATGTCATATCTCTCAACTCCGATATCAAAAATTTTCATAATTTATACCGTTGGAAAGCTAAATGAAAGATCTACAACTTTCATGAAAACAATTTTGTCAAAATCTTCCTAAGTCAATACAGTTTGTCCCCTAAAGTCAGAATACACACTTTTCTTCACCCTTTTTTTTCTTTCTCTTTTCTTTTTTTTATTCTAAACCAACTTATCTAACTTATTTGATTCATTGTCTTAAGTGGATACTTCTTCAAGTATACCTAATTTCATCTCAACATCATCCATGCACATTTCATATTCCCTACTTGATCATAAACACTCAAATTATAACACATTCTTATACACCCAAAACAGAACACAACATATACATTCATCCAACAGTGTACTGTGCCCAGTTCTCAATTTCATGTCAAATTTTGGGATGCTCAAAAATAGAATTTAAATTCGATGTCTTCATGAAAAATGTAGCCATATGTCTCTAATTTAATCCCAAGTAAGAATCATCTCATTTGGATAACTAGAGAAAACGTTATAGCTAAAATACAGAAGCATATTCAGAGATCATGTTGCTGCCACATTTTCCATATCAACTACCAATTTTGTTTCCAAATCTTACCCTAACACAACTCATACAAAGATCATCATTTCTACTCCATCTATTCTTCATTCTCTACTCCATTTCAATTCAGTATCATTAACAAACCAATCCATGATCTATATTTGGTCATTAACCAAAATAGAACATATACATTTACCCATTCATAAACATTTTTCTCCACTCATCTAAACACCACTTTGATAATCATTCAACCTCAACATTATCTCTATAACAATATATGAATTATTACCCATTACACATATACAAGAGTAAGACATGAATCTATCCCCTTTTCTCATCCACATTTTATCATGAACCCATCCTCATTTTATGAACATTTAACTCTTTAACTATCATCAAAACATGTTTCATTCATCAATTCAAGAAGAGTGATGCTTGTACTTACTTTGTTTAGCTTCAAGATCTTCAAACTCTTCAGGATCTCTCTTAACCCTAGTTTTCTCTCTTAACCCTAGTTTTCTTCTCTCACGCGTGCATCACCATTCAAGGGTGGTAGGGTTAGGTCTTTAGTAAGAAATGAAGAAAATAGAATGGCTAGTGATGGGAGAAAGCAATGTTCAACTTTGTGGCTTGAAGAAGAGAGTGTCGTGACTGAAGAAGAGAGAAAGATGAAGAGAAATGAAGAAGATGAGGAAATGAAGCTAGTGTCATGACTGACAAGAGAAAGACCACAATATGGTCTTTCATTTAAAAAATTTCATGACTTAACATGTGGTGTGGCAAGTGACACTGGTCACTTGCCACATGTCACTCTCTCAAGGTCTCTTCTTGGTCTTTTATTAACTAGTTCATTTATCTCCAATTTTTAACCCAATTTTTAATGACACTTGTCATTAAAACTTCATTTCACATATTAAAATTTCCATTGCCATTCGTCTCTTATTTCTACAACCATTCATCAATTGTTCTGTCGCTTAGCATTTTTAATAGTCCAAAAATACCCTTAAATTTTAGAAAATTCCCAAATTTTGTCAAAAATTATAATTCACTACTTATACACTCCAACTCAATTGTTAACACATGTAATTCACAATTCCCAATATAATCACATTTATAGATCAGTTATACCCGAAAAAATCAATAAATGCATGTACAATCATTTTAGTGTGCAAAAATCAAATTCACATGTGTATGCTAACATTATGTATGAGCATGAAAATGCAATTTTTTTTAATCTCTCATTGATCTCACATGTGCCGTATTTTTGGATTATAACTCTCAATATGGGATCGGTTGGGAAGGAGAACGAAGCACGCCTTATAAGGGTGTGCATACCTTCCCCTTGTAGACGCGTTTTCCATGCCCCAACGCACCGGATCCTATCAGAACTCCGAAATTAAACGTGCTAGGGCAAGAGCAATAGCAAGATGGGTGACCTCCTAGGAAGTCCTGCGAGAGTAGTGTCCTAAAGCGGCCTACATGCTGGAAAAGCAAAACCGTGAGAGTGTGGACCACGAGCCACTTAAAAAGGCCCAAAAGGGTATGGACCATGAGCAAGTTAAAAAGTCCCAATAGGTGTGGACCATAAGCCACTTAAAAAGGTCCAAAGCAGACAATATCTGCAAGCAGGTGGTCTGGGCTGTTACATTGTGTCTGTCAGTAGTCCAATGAGTCGCCCTCTACACGTACGGAGTATATATAGAGTGAGGAAAAATTGTTACGGATAAGCGATGTAAAATCAGCTTTGTAACTACCGATATATAGCAGTTAACCTAGTGTGGGTAAGCGATGTGGTACCACCTCCGTAACTAGTGGTTAACTAGTTACAGGTAAGCGATTAAGAATCAGCTTCGTGACTTTATTCCTAAGGGTACCATGTGAGAAATAAGTTAGTGATGAGCTATATCGTGTAAGAAAATTCATGACAATAATAATGTCGCCACTATTTACTTTAAAATTAAATTGAGAAATTTGATTTTAGGAAACATATACATTTTTTATTGGAATTGTATGATACGAGATGAAATGAATTTGTTTTAAGGAGGTTTAAGTTGTTAAATATGATTTGAATAGAAAAATAGAGCACTCACTGATCTAGTTTAGCTCACACTTTATTTTCTGTTTTTAAAATAAAACCCCCCAAGTGCATGCTTAAGGGCTTCAACAATAGGGAGTCCACCTCGCGAGTAGTCATCTTTATCATATGCTACTGTGTAGACATTTTTTGCCTTGTAATTACTTTTTGAGAACTATTGTATATCCAGGAATATGTTTGAAACGTATTTATATGTAAAGAAGACTTGTATATAAATTTTTTTAAATTAAATGCATGAACGTGTTTTATCCTTTTCAAAATCAATTGATGTAATTGTTTGAGATTACTTATGAGTGGACTTGAAATCTAAAATTTTTTATAGAGAATTTGGTGTGAATATAAAAATGTTTTGAACTTTTACAGGGATTTTGAAAATTGTGGAGATGTTAAAATGTAGTCGTTATGCTGCCAAAAATTTTAATAAAATAATTTTAAAACTCCACTTTTTACATTTATTAATGTTGAGTTAAAGCTTTTTGATAAAAGGACAATAGACTTAGCTCCACAAGAACTTTCCAGTTGGATTAGATATCAACTGGAGGGCCCCGGTAGGGCGCCAGGTAGGTCACCTAGTCATTTCAAGATAGAGGCCTGTCAAAGGTGGTAATAATTCTAAATGAAATCATCTCATTTCAATCAACTTGGATCCATTAAGATGATATATAATCCTCTTCTCAGTCAAAAATGACTTTAAAAGTGATCTCTTAAAGGTTAAACCTTCTTGCAACTAAATTTAGGTTTAGAACAAAAAAATTATCTAAGAATGACCAAAGCCATTGAGAATTAGTATTTCCATGCTTTAAATACATTATGTCCATTTGAGACATGGTTTGGTCCATCGTTGACACGACTAGCCTTTTTAGGCCGTGTTGGCACTAGGGAATGGGTAGGCTTAATGCCACCAAAACCCGTAGTAAGCTCAACTTTTCTATATTCTACTAAAAATTCGGCATGACCCATTCATTTATCTGATAAATCCTTATACCTGCTTAATAGGTTGTAAGAAGTAAGGATCTAAATCTGC
>JAOSBL010000001.1:21375267-21389628 GCA_027568915.1 Erythroxylum roraimae | reverse complement strand
AATATACATGTATATAAACAGAAGTAATTCATGAATAAAGTAACATTCAATTTCTCCAAATTATTCTATAGTTTATAAATGTTGAGATATGAAATTTATTCGAAAATTATAAATTACTTATGCATGCTTCTAAAATAAGACAAAACTAGATCAATTGACAAGTAATGTATAACAGATGCAGATCAATTGACAAATATTCGTGCATGCTCTGTCTCATTGTCCCTTGGGACAAACATTACATGAAGATGAAGCTTCTGGACTTTGCAGTGCAAGTTTAATATTAATGGTGATTTAATTTTTATAGATGTGTAGGACAATTTACTGCATTTCAAGTATTCATGCATGGCTCTGCGGTGTGAAGTTTCTGTACTTTGAAGTATAGATGTTTCATGCTTCCTTGTTTAACAAACTGTCTAGTTAGAAATCAAAATGTAGATATTTATGTCAAAATTTTTTCTAAAGTGGCTCTTTATAACATCTGTCTAAGCAATAAAAACTCCAAAGACAATTGACATGCATATGTCCACTTGACACACATAGATTGATCTTTGTCAAATCCATATCAAATGAGCTGCATTGTGCAAATACAACTTTCCATTTGATTTAACCTAATCATTCTTCTAATATAACCTAATTTTATATGATGTTGGTGTTATGAATGGCTTTTATAGATTTTATTTCTCTAGCTATTTAAACTACCAAGTGTTATGCTGCTTATGAATTTATTTCATTGTAACTTAGTCAAATGCGTGGAAGTGAAATTCTTTACCATCATTAGAATTTTTATTAAATGGTTATTTTTCCAGTGATGCCAATGGTAAAATTTTCAAGTTATTGGTTAATTTCTTATTGTGTGTTACAAAGTTTTTGAATTGGATCTTTTCCTAGTGATGTTAGTTATGCTAATATAGTTGTTCGTATCTCTAGATAGTTTTTCAGTGATGAAATATTGGATTTTATAAATTGAGGTTTAGATATTGTAGTTGGTTGTTGATTGTTCTTAAGCTTTACGTCTCTCTCCATGATTGATCGAAAGAGCTCATTTTCTTATGATCAATTTGTGCTTGGGTTATTGTCTAATGGTTGCTATACAGGTTTTAATGGCTTAATATGGAAGTGTAAGGTTTTTTATGGTGGAAATTTCATTTTAGAACCTGAATTCAAATATATTGGTGGGGATTTTGCCGCATTTGAGAATGCTGACATTGATTATATTAGTAATAAACTTTGAGATGGGGACATAATTAGGGTACCAAAAAATTGATAAGGCACATTATAAAGTACCTAATCTTAACTTCAAAGAGTCACTGAGATTTATTAAGTCAAACCAAAGTTATATTTGGCTAACAAACCTTATGCAAATTTATGGGAGTGTTGATGTTTATGTAACTCATCATTTAGACACACCTTTGCATGCTCATGACATATTACATATAACTAGAGGAGAGGACTATGAAAATATGGATGAACAAGGTGTAGATGTAACACCCCACTATCATAGAGTATATATACCACTACATCCTGAGGACATTCCAGTACATAACCTATAATAATGGCATGTTAGAGCAATCACAACACTAACTTAATCATGTCATCATCATTTAATTTGTAAATGTCACAATATTTAAAAACTCAAAATTTCTCATTTCATTTCTTAAACATTATGTACATTGTAGCTTTACAACAACATCCATATATGTACATTATCAAAACTAATAAGAGTTTACATTTCAGTATACAAAACACGCTACATACATAAGGAATTATACAAAAATTTTATCTAGATCCTTTAGTCTCAGCTGACCAACTTTTGAGCTATTTCTTCTATCCAAAATCAGTGTTAGTTCTCTTTTAAATTGACTTAGAAGCTATATCGTCTCTAGAAGCTATATCGTCTCTCTCGAACCTGAAATGTCATGTTATAATTTTAATGAATTTTGCGAACTCAGTGAGCTACCCATCATCGATGGCTCACTCATAACACTTAATACATACAGTTCATGTAATCACGTAATTCACATCATTTCACTAATAATCAAATAGCATCACATATCACTTTGATTACTTATTTCACGTTTCACGTTCAGAGCAGTCAAACAATTCATTTTAATCATTTAAAACATACATATTGAATATAAATGCAATGCATATGAGACTCATTTTTAATTATTACTTTGTTGTAACCGAGTGCCTTTTTGCTAGCCCATATCCCTTATAGATACCGGGCTTGTTTCAGATATTGTCCCATATCCCTTAGTAGATGCCAGGTACATTAACAACTGAGCCAAAGACTCTTATCACATTATGAACTTTAAGCTCTTTTTCAATGACTACCCCGGTCACAACAACCTGTATGTTGTCATGCATTCATGTAATGAAATGTATCACATTCACATATTTTCAATCAGTCACTTGATTTTATTTCACATTCACATACATATTTCTCATCGGACCTGGTCCGGCATTCAACAATAATGTTGAGTATCACTTTTTTCATCAAATTCACATACAAGGAGCACTTCCAATATCTCATTCATGTATCAAACGCCTCGGACATTCAATGTCTGAAATCAACACAATCTCATTCATATAATAATTCAATATGGAATTTAAAAAAAATAATTTGTTAAGTAAGACCATCTAGGTTACTCACAGTTTGCTCCAGATAGCTATTGCCTCGAAGTCCTGACAACGTTTGGAAGTTGTCGCTCTAAATGCTCTTCTATATCATGCAACACACATTTACACACATCACAACTTTGCACAATTATATAAGTATTCATTTATGCACAAATGTGTATATGGATTATGTACAATGCATGCTCAATGACAACTCCGGGTATATTTCCTTTATTCACATCTCATGATCATTAACAAATCAAACTCATAAATGTCTAATTTGAACTTAGGTTTGCACCCCAATAATACAAACTTATTCTAAGTTCATCACTCACTACAATTGATTATAGAAACGTCATCAATCAATCATTATCAATCCTTTCCTAATGAATTTAGATGACCATGAAATTTGATGGAGAGGAAGGACAATGTGTGAGGAGTTTTTGATTTAAATTTCAAGTCAATCGGAGGTCCGGAGAAGAAGTTATGGTCAAAAGAGTGAAGGATGTTCAAAACTGTCAAAAATCACTGCACTCTCACTGTCACGATTGTGCTTGTGCACGATCGTGCACTGCCAGTTGAATTCTCTCTGTCACAATCATGCAACTCCCTTGAGGTTCCCTCTCTGTCACGATTGTGCAGCCCTTCCGAGGATTCCTTTCTGTCACGATCATGCTTTACCTGATGGCTTTTCTCAACAAATTTTTGGGTCAATTTTTCATGGCCATTTGGCAAGGAAAAAGAAGGATTTAGGCAATACATTCTTCTAAACAATTGTTCCTATATGTCTTAAGTTTCTAACGACATCAAGTTCATACAACTTGGTTCAGTATTCTGCAAGTTATACACAAAATATTACCAACTGTTCTCAAACTGTGACAGTACCCAGTACTCAACTTCAAGCCAAACTTTAAAACTCTTACAGAAAAAATTAAAATTCGATTCCCTCATAAAAAATATAGCCCTTTATCTCTAGTTTAATAAAAACTTAAAATCATCCCATTTGGATAACTAAAAATTAAGATGACTAAAATACAGATGCATATTCAGTGGAAAAACTACATCTATATATTCCAACACACTACATCATCATTTTCATCCTAGTCCATCTCTTTTGCTTAGTCCATCGTTTCTAGTTTATATCCTCATTATTTCCTCTTCATTCCTACCTCCATTTTAGCTCAATATCAATCCCAAAAAATTCATATTCTATGTTTGATCATAACACCAAAAACAAAACATATCATATACACACATTCATCTTACTTTCTGCACACATATCGTACTCCATTATCACATTCATTTCACTTCTAAACTATCAGAACAAAATTTAAAACATGATCTCTTTATTATTACTTATCATACACTCAAAGAAACAAGAAATCAATAGTCTCATTCTTCATCCACGATGCATATGTATAATGACCAGTATTCTCATGATCATTTAATATCAATTAATCATCATGTTTGTTTCATATTCATACAACTCATGAGAATTAACATGTTACTTACTTGATAAAACTCCAAGTTCTTCAAAAACACCAAGAAGTCCTAACTTCTCTTACAACCCTTGTATATCATCATGGAGGTTGGGAGGTTTAGGTTTCTTGTGGCAAATGAAGAAGACAACAAAGTGAGAGTAGCAAGTGAAAGATGAGAGAGCTAGGTTTAACGTTAATAGGGCAAAAAGAGAGGCTCGTAGGTAAAGAAGAAAGCCACGAAGAAGAAGACGAAAGCAAGAAACAAAACAATTAAATGATCCTTCAAAAAAATTAAGAGAACCGTGGAATAAAGACATGGTTTGGCAAGTGACAAGAATCTCTATAAGTTTAAACTAGGTTCTCTTATTTAACTAATCAAATCAACTCCAATTTCTACTCCAATTATCTCCTAATTTTTCATGACACTTGTTAATACATCTCGATGTCATTTATAAAATTTTCCTCTGCCACTTGACTCTTATTTCTACTACCACTTATCAATTGTCTTGCAACTTGACATTTTTTCTAGTCCAAAATACCCAAAATTTTAGAATTTCCTAAATTCCACCAAAAATTTCAAATCAATAATTCTGCCCTCCAAATCAATTTTATACATAAAATCCACAATTCACAATATAATCACATTTATAAATCAATTATACCTGAAAAATGTCAATGAATGCATGTACAATCATTTTAACGTGTGCAAAAATGAGTAATATTCACATGTGTGTGTATGTTATAAAATGCATGAGTATAAAATGCACTTTCTAACTTCTTAATAATATCTCATGTACACTATTCTAAGATTCTAACCCTTAACATGGGATAACAGGATGTTACAGTAGATATAGAGGAACCAGGTGAATTGACAGGATGAAAATGTAGAGGAACATGGTTTACATGTGAATAAAAATGTGGAGGAACATAGTAGAAATATGGATGAAAATGTGGAGGAATAAGGTAGACATATGGATAAAAATATAGAGGAATAGAGGGCACATGTTCAATCAAACTTTCATGTAGTCATTCCAGATGACCATGGACTAGTTGAAATTTAATTAATTGATTATGGTGGTTTTAGTAGTAATGATGAATATCCTAGGACAGAGGAGATAGATGAAGCTTCGCATAGACCTAATTCAAGTGTTAGACATAATCCTGCAGATGTGCCATATGAGCGGAGATTAGGAATGGAGTTTGAAACTGTAAAATAATTTAAAGATATTATTGTCAATTATATAGTATAAACCAGACACAATTTATGGTTAAAAAATTGTGAGAGTAATCAGATCAAAATTGGGTGTATTGATGGATGCCCATGGGTTTTGCATGCTAGATATGATGAGAATGGTAGATGTTTCAAAGTTAAAGCTTACAGACCTGATCACAATTGCTTCACAACAAACAAATCAAAAATGGTTTCTGACCAATTCTTGAAAAGACACTTCAAAGATAGAATTCTTGAGAAGCCAAGTATTTCAACTAAGAAAATGGTCCAAAAGTGTAGAGAAAAACTCAATATTTTTGTTTGTTCAAGCATAATTAGAAGAGCAAAGATGAGATTGAGGAAAGAGAGAGCAACAAATTATATTAATGAATATGTGAAGCTACAAGGTTGTGTATGAGTTGAATATAAGCAATCCTGGATCAACGGTGGAGTTATAATTATCAAGGAATCAAGAGAGTTCATTGCTACAGGTATTGATAAATCAAAAATTTCATTAACTTGTATATACTTCATTTTCTTATGTTATACATTTTATTAGCACTTCTTTATATTTTATTGTAGTCTAGAAGATTATACATTTATTTTATGCCAAGAAAAGAGGATGGAAGCATTTAAGATCAAATTTTGAGATTGATGAATGTTTCCTAAAGACGGAGTTTCAAGGCTAATTGTTGAGTGCAGTAGGTAAGGATAGTGATAGAGGAATATATTCATTGGCCTAGGCAATCGTGAAGGTAGAAAATATAAATTTGTGGACTTGGTTCATAAATTTGTTAGCATCTAATTTGGAATTGGATGACGGTAAAGTACTTACAGTCATTTCTAATATGTACAACGTATATTCATCTTTATATACTTATAATTGATTTGATTACAATATGAAACATTAAATAATATATATTTAATTTGGTTTAGGTATTGTTCAGGGCTATAGAGAAGACTTTGTCAAATGTAGCTTACCAAATGTGTGCCATACATATACATCATAATTAGTATAGAAACTGGAAAGGAAAGGATCTCAGAAGATAGTTATAGAATTATACATGGTCTACCTATGTTGAAGATTTCAACTGGCAACTAAAGATGCTTGACAAAATAAGGCCTAGATGTGCTTCAGCCTTTGAATTCAAATGCCTGATAGTTGACAACTATTTGAATGAAACTTTTAATAGATGGATCTTTTTGGTTAGGGACATACTAGTGATTAGCATGCCTGAGACAATTAGAATAATGGTAACACATTCGTAGATTCATATTATAGGAAGGGTCAGTTCATGAGTTTATATGAACATATATTATAAATTGTTAGAGGTGAAATATTATGGACTTCAACTGATGCAGAGGTGATACATCCTCCAACTAAAAGAGTTATGCCTAGTAGATAGAAAATTGCAAGAAGGAGGTAGCAAAATGAGTCAAAAAAATAAAAAATCCAAGCAAATTGACCTAGAAAGAATAAGTGCAGAGATTTTAGAAATGTGAAAATTTTGGTCATAATTCCAGAAAATGCAAAAAGGATGGCTCAAACACCTGTTGAGTTTTTTTCATAAATGTGTACACCTTACCTTAATCACATGAATAAAGTTTATAAAACTTGCAATAACTGATGTTTATCATTGCTTTAATCAAGTTATCACATAGGCATCTTCATAGATATATAACTATTCTTTTTTATCAATTATTTCTAGCTTTAATGACTAAAAAAATTATTTTCAGCATAAAAATAGTTAACCAGTGTAAATAGAGTTTATGATAATGCTAGTTCGAGTCAATAAAGTGATATTGTAAGGAATGTGTTTGTTTATCAATTTATCTTAGCTAAAATAATTAGCAAATGTATTTCTAATATTTTATCTTCAAATTGCTATATTGGTACATCTGAACATGCCAGTAAAAGAAAGTTTGGAGATGTTACTCCACACAAATTCTAGTAATCATTTAAACGAAGGGGTCTACAATTCATAGGACACTATAATATTACTTCAAAATAGTTACAAGCTCAAGATATTAAAAGGAGAATGTTATTAACACAATTATCAAAGGAATAAGTTTTGCAGTCAATTATAAATGAGGGAAACATTATCGATTAATAATGCCTATGACTTTTTGATAGTTGTCTCATGGGCTTTTAGATGTATGTTTTATTGACATATGTGATAATAGTAATAATGTTTGTTTTGTATAGATAAATTGTTCATATTTCACATATTTTTTTTTCTTGACCAATATGAATTGCAGAATATACATAAATCAAATCAATGTCATGTTTATACTTTGCCTTCAATTTATATGGACTAAACTCTTCAATGTGTATTGATTTTATATGCAAGTGTTTATTTTGTTTAATTAACCATTGCTTCATAGATAAGAAAAGTTGAAAAATAATAAGTACCAATACATAGTTTATATAAAAATAATTCTTATATAATATAGTTGTACATTACATAATTCATATATAAATGAGTTTCAATACAATTTTCCTTTAATATAGTTGAAAATAACAAATACCAAAACTACAACGGATCTAGTTACAATGGTCATTAATTTTTTTTTAGTAAATCAGTAACTTTATAAAGAATAAAGAGTTATGTACAAACAAGAGATACCATAGGTAATCTCTTAACACGCAAAATACATAATGGCGAGCAACTATCTGTCCTACCATCAAGCTCCTCTCCTAAGTCCTACATGACAGTTGTAACCAGTATCCTTCCAAAGTAAGCACAATCAGAAAGAAAAGCAACAATACCAAGCTAAACCAAATACCGCATATGCCTAGTTATACACCGAGCAACATCAAATACCGCAACATGTCAACATGTCAACAATACATCATCAAAAAAAATTTCTTTTCTTTTTTCTCTTTTCTCAATAAATTTATGTCTTCTTTCATAAGCTTTATTTGTTTTTTAAACTCCTTCATTATGCTTGTTTTAACCCCTTTCTTTAATTTTTCAATCATTTCAATGAATCTCTCGACTTGTTTTGCCCTCGTACCACTTGAAAAATTTGCATCTCCCAACCTAAAATATTTTATTTCATTATATAAACTTTGAACACAATTTTTTAATCAAATAATAGATAAATTCTCACCAGATAGCTAGGGCATCTACAGAATCTCCAACTAGAATTATGATCACTCTATGAAGTCCTTAGAGGGCCTTTTAACTCACAATAGTAAACCATATTTTCTATATTTGAACTTGTTGTTGTATTAGTACATGATGATGATTCCATCCGCATAGATACTAAAGAAAATCACAATGTAAATTTTCCAGGAAAGAAAACATCAGTTCAAAAACATAAAACATAATTAACCATTTTTCTTCTAAGAATGTGATGAGAAATTCTGTATTAAAAATAAGGCTTTATTACTAAATCTTTTTGGTTCATTCTTAAATGATATTGTTATTTCCATATACATCTCAAGAAATTCTGCTATATGATACTACTTTTAAGCCTATATCCCACGTATACATGCAGCTAGTCCTTGTATTCTTAACTTGCAAATTGAAATGGAAGACTAGTAACCAACAGATGATAAATGTTTGTCATAATTATAATATTGGTTGGTCTTCATATGCTTACACCAAATACAGAGATGGTCCATACATGTTCTCGTAAGCATACACACACACACACACATATATGTGCAGAGATGGCCCAATCATATATACCTTTCATTATGAATTTGTCTATAAGCTGCTATATCTTTTCCAAAATGACCAAATTTATTAAACCTTCATAAGAATTTGTGGAAGCACGTATAAAACAGTTGTAGACATGATCAAGCATGAAAGACAGTGACAAATTATGGTATATAATTGAAAAGCTAAAACTTTTCAATCACTGTTTGCGAAAATGTTGGGGGTAAGAAACATAGGACAGCAGCTCTAGGAAACTCGATGGTTGGTTTCAATTCTTTGTGGATATATGGTCAGAGCAAGAGACTTACCTTCTCTCAAGAGTCAAGTGGAGCACCAGTGAATGACAGCGACAATGAAGGTGGTCAATGGCAGTAAAGGGCGGCGAATGGAGAGAGACAACACATTGAAGGGGAAGACTGGCGATGAAGACGGAGATGTTGAGTATCTGGTGAGATAAGGAATTTAAGGATTTAACTTAATTAGGGATTAGGGATTTAGGTTAGGGGTTTTAGTAGATTTTTAAGTTTTAGTGTTAATTAGTTAAAAGATTAATGGTACAATTAATTAGTTTAGTTACTTATATTTAGGTTAAATTTAAAAATGAGTCCTACATATTTTAATAACTTAAGAATTTTAATAAATAATTTTTTAAATATAGGTCCTATGGTATCTGTAGTGCTTGAGTGATAAGAGTGAGACCCATTATAACATTAAAATAATATTATTTCATGCTACAAGAATGATGACATGACTGAAAGCTGACAACTTTACACTCTCGTCATTTTTTCTGCTAACATAAGGTTTAATATAAACGTTTTGTAAGGTTAAATTTAAATATTTTAAAATGTTAAAATTTAATTTGTCAATTGAGGTAAACTTTAGGGTTATTTTTTTTTTTGGACCTTTTTGCCTTTGTTTAAGGTAATTAGAAGGAAGAATACATTTATAATTGGTAGTATAAAAATTTGGTAAATTATTGATAATTGTTTTAATCGACTGTAACAATTATAATTTTTAAATGAAAAAATGATTTGTCTTTTTTTTAAAATTAAAGAGAGTATATAAGAAAACAAGAATAAGAAAACTAGAGAAAGATTTTTCAACAAGTCCTTCTAGTCAAGTAAAAAACAAAGTTCCACTCCTTTTAAACATAACCTCAGTAAATATCCGACCATATAGATACTTGAAGTTTTAGAAAGGTAAAATTGAGAAGCTGATTGTCGAGATGATGGCTACAGGCATTACTAATAAACCAAAAAAGGATGACTCTTGGCGATTTTTTGTCAGGGCTCTTATTTCCAATCCCAACGGTCAGATGAACTATTTGATGAACTCCATGACGCAAAAGTTTTCTCAAAGTTAGAACTCAAGATAGGCTACCATCATGTGCTCATTCACCGACCCGACACAGAGAAAACAACCTTTCAAACACATAAAGGCCATTATGAATTTTTCATAATGCCTTTCAACCTTTCCGATGCAGCCTCTACGTTCCAAGATTTGATGAGTACTATGTTTCAAGATATGTTATGCTGATTTGTCCTGGTGCGCTTTAATAACATTCTCATCTATAGCTCTTCATGAGAACAACACCTTGAACACCTACCGGTATTATTTCTTGCTCTCCAATCTCACTCTTTACTTGCTAAGTTATCCAAATGTGAATTTGGTTTTACAGAACTTGGATATTTGGGTCATAGTGTCTCAACAATAGGTGAGGCTGTGGATCTTGACAAGGTCCAGGTAATTTAGCAGTGGCCCCTTCCAAATTTAGTAAAAAGCCTTCCCGAATTTCTCGGCATCACTGGCTACTGCTGCCGTTTCTTGGCTAAATATTCCTCCATAGTTGCTCCCCTCGACCAATTCCAGATGAAAGATGCTTTTGTGTGGTATCCGAAGGCAACCGCAACATTTAATTCCTTAAAGCAGGCACTTACAATCATCCCAGTGTTTTCACTTTCAAATTTTATAGATTCATTTCTCATACAAACTGATACATCAGAGTGCGACATTGGCGCAGTCCTTACCTAACGAGGACATCCGATCACCTACTTCAGTAAAGAGTTACCTCCTAGTCTCCAAATTGCATCTGCCCATGTAAGAGAAATATTTGCCATCACTAAATCAATTCATAAATGGAGGCAATATTTGCTTGGCTGCAATTTTACATACAAATTGACCATCAAAGTTTGAAATCCATGATCAACTAAACTATACAAATCCCTGAACATCAGTGATGGATTACAAAATTGATGGGGGTATGACTTTGAAATTGTGTATCTACCAAGCATAGAGAATGGGTTAGCCGATGCACTATCACGACTACCCCCTACTATCCTCTATTAAATGCAAACAATTTTCAAGACTATAATAGCTCTTTGACGTGCCCTGTGGGAATTCTATAAGCATCATCCTCCTTCAACCCAAAGGGTGCAATTGACTCTACAACATCCTACTGAATTTTCTTATTACAAAGTTCGAGATGGGCTTTTATATTATAAAAACCAAGTGGTAGTCCCTAAGGAGTTAGCATTCCAACCTTTAATTTTGACCGAGTTCCACAATACGTCCAGAAGAGGACATGCAGGAATTCAAAGAACACTAGTTCGCATATCCTCTGTCTTCTGTTGGCCCAACATGCGACAATCAGTGAAGGATTTTATAGCACAATGTTCAGTGTGCTAGATAACTAAACTGTTCAACACCCCACCCCAAGGACTTCTCCAACCTCTTCCCATTCCCAGATTAATTTGGGAGTTTGTCTCAATGGATTTTGCATCTTCCTCCGTCTATTAGTAAGACTACTATTATGTTCGATGTTGATAGACTCTCAAAATAGGCTCATTTTTCTCCTTTTGGGTTACAATTCACTGCATGTTAAGTAGCATAAAATTTTGTAAAACTTATTGTTAGATTGCACAGTTTTCCCACTTGTATTGTGTTCGATCGCGATTTAGTGTTCATGAGCTCTTTTTGGTAGGAGCTTTTAAATTGTAGGGCACTATTCTTACTATTAGTAGCTCATACCACCACATGACCCCATTTGAAGTGGTGTATGGATGATCACCGCCTTCTCTCATAGATTATGTTCAAGGTAGCAAAAGTATGGCTACTGTCGAAGATTTGCTAACAGCACGCACATCAATCTGGCTACTCTTCGCTAAAACCTCTTGCGGGTACAAAATCGAATGCACAATCAAGCTAATTCCAGGTACATCAATATCACTTTTTTTTTGAATGATTGGGTTTATGTGAAACTTCAACCATATTGCCAGAAGAAAGTAGCTAATTGAGGGACCAACAAAATCTGAAGACGATTTCTTGGGCCTTTTCGCATCATGGAACAGATCGACCAGTTGCATATCATTTCGAACTTTCGCCTTCCACCAAAATACACAATGTCTTTCACGTTTCAAAACTCGGAAGATACAATGGGGAAATTCCTTCCCAGCAGGTCCCTTTACCAGAATAATTTATGGACAATCGCCCTGTTTAACAGCGCTGACAATCCTAGGCTACCCAAAAAATCTACAACGAGGAAGACTGATCCCACAAATGCTAGTCCATTGGACAAGTCAATCACCATTTGATTCCACTTGGGAGCCTCTACACGAATTCTGTTAGGACTTTCCAAACTTTAACCATGAGGACAAGGTTAATCTGCAAGAGGAGGGCAATGTTACAAACATGGAGGTTGACAAGGAACCAGACCCAGGAGAAACAACCAGCTCAAGAATCCCTGCAGACCCAGCTCAAGAATCCCTGCAGACCCATTTGAACTTAAGAACCGATTTTCACAAGATGGTAGAACGCACAACACACGCAAAAAGACAAAGACAGTAGAGGAGGGCAATGTTACAAACATGGAGGTTGACAAGGAACCAGACCCAGGAGAAACAACCAGCTCAAGAATCCCTGCAGACCCAGCTCAAGAATCCCTGCAGACCCATTTGAACTTAAGAACCGATTTTCACAAGATGGTAGAACGCACAACACACGCAAAAAGACAAAGACAGTCAGATATCAAGATTGCGAGCTGTAATACCATTACAACGTAATGATTTTAGAAAAAGAATATTTATAGTATCGTATGAAGATGAGAAGTGTGTATGTTTGTTACAACATTATGAATTTCTAGTATAAATAGAATAATGTATGAGTCATTATTACATAAAAAACATAAAAAATTGTTTTTCCATACGATTGCATCTGCCTGCGTATACTGGACTTGCATTTACTGAACACGATAGAGATATTTATCTTGTGGGTTTGTGTATGTTTATTGCATCTGCGTATGTTCCTTACTCTTCTTGTGTTCAAGCCTCTCACATATGTACTGTAACCTTGAAGTGACCAATAAGCATTTGAGTTTATGGTCCAAGGCTACTGTAGACAATGGCAAAACCAGTGGCGTTTTGCCGCTGGTGATTATGGGTTGGTGACGCCACTGATTTGGCGTCACTACCGTGCAACACCGCTGGGTTTATACTCACCCATGAACGTAAGTCGACAGAGAGGACGCCGATGACTTCTCCGGTGTGGATGGTTAAGAGCACCGAAGGTTGATGGGTTGTAAAACATGGAAGATAGAAAAGATTTAAAAAAAAAACGAAAACGAAAGGAGGAAGAAGACCAGAGGCGTGGTTTTCATAAGTATGTGGTTTTTAATTCATAAACAACTTTTTTGTCTTGTCATATATATATATATATATATATTAGACATTTCGTGGCAGATGGACCATTGTGCGCTCTCTCAACAGTACATTGTTATATATATAACTGTAATAAGACAAAAGATTCGTAAAGAATTAGAAATAAAGTTTTTTAATTTACCCAAACTAATTAATTTTGTTAAATTAGTTTCAAATTAAATTAAAAAAAACTAATTCGTTTAGTTAAAATAAACTTAGAGTTTATTTTGGTTGAATTAAAATTAGACATTTCATTAGAAATTAGTTTCTAATTAAATCAAGATAAATTGATTAGTTCAATTATAATTTAAATTAGAAATAAGTTTCTAATTCAATTTAAATTATTCATATTTGAATATGATTAAATTAGAAATAAGTTTCTAATTGATTAAAAATTAATAGCATAATTTGAATAGTTCAATAAATTGCCAATAGAATTAAATTATTTCCATAATATGAGCATTAGTTCGCTATGTGTTAAACAAAATAATTTGTTTAGTTTGTGCACTCTTTTAATTCTTGAAAATTTGTTTTTCAGGAAGATGCTTATTATTAAGCGGACATCTAAGCTTATTCGATGTGAGGCACAGAAGAGACGAATTGACAATATGTATATAAAATTAGTTAACATGCGTTTAATGCCTGGAGACGGTCTAACACAACATGTTATTTCAGTTAATAACATGATGCAA
>JAOSBL010000001.1:21360829-21375167 GCA_027568915.1 Erythroxylum roraimae | reverse complement strand
AGGGAGAGAATAGTTCAGGAGGCTAGGTAGTGCTCCTATGTCAGAGAGGAGTGCCAGTATTTTTCCTGTACAGTCTGAGGATAGGAGCAATGGCTCAAGCAGGTCCAAACAGATGAGAACTATCTCTCATCAAGCCTCAACGGCTGGAGGAAGTAGAAGGGGAGAGGGGGATAAACCATCCATTCTCAAATGTGACCATTGTAGCAAATTCCATAAAGGGGAGTGTTATAGGCTAATTGGAGCTTGTTTGAACTGTGGAAAAAAAGGGCACATGGCTAGAGAGTGCCTACAGTATGCAAGACGAGAGGGAACTCAGATGCAAGCTTCAAAAAGGGCTGAGACTATAGGACACAAGATTGCAACTAAAGTGGGAAGTTTTGAGGCAGCCAAGAAAGTGAATCCTCTAGGAAGATCGAGGGGGGCAAGCACCAGTTAGGGTGTTCGCAATGACGAGAGAGGACGCAGAAACGGCTCCAGAGGTTGTGACTGGTATGGTTAAATTGTTTAATGATGATATTATTGTTTTAACTGATCTAGGGTCTAATCATTCATTTATTTCGTCAATTAGAACTTTGTATGGTAGAAGTGTGAACCCATTAGATAGTCTTTTGATGGTTAGTACCCCAATTGGCCAGTATATCATTATTAGTCAAGTTTATAGAGATTGTGAAATATACATTGGTGGAAAAAAATTAGTGGTGGATTTAATGCCATTGAAGATGGGGGGATTAGATGTGATTTTGGGCATGGATACGTTAGAAAAATATAATGCCAATTTAGATTGCAAACAGAAGATAGTAGAGTTTGAGTTGGAGAAAGGTAGAAAGGCGGTGTTTATGGGAGACAAGAAAGTAAGCCTACCTAGAATTATTTCGGCAATGACAGCGGAGAAAATGATAAGGAAAGGATGTGAAACATTCTTGGCATATGTGATAGACACGAAGGTAGATGGAGGAAAGTTAGAAGAAATTCTTGTGGTCATGGAATTCCCAGATGTATTTCTAGAGGAATTACCAAGACTACTACCACCTAGAGTGATTGAATTTCCCATCAAACTTCCAGGAACTGCACCAATATTAGTTCCACCTTATAAAATGGCTCCGGCAGAATTGGAGGAGCTTAAAGAGCTGTTAGAAGAGCTGTTGGAGAAAGGTTATATTAGGCCTAGCTCTTCACCTTAGGGAGCTCCGATTCTTTTTGTGAAGAAGAAAGATGGATCGTTGAGAATGTGTGCCTACAAGAAGCTTAATCATGTCACTATCAAGAATAGATATCTGCTCCCACACATAGATGATTTATTTGATCAATTGCAAGGGGCAAAGGTCTTCTCTAAGATAGATTTGAGATCGGGTTACCACCAGTTGAGTATAAAGGAGTCCGATGTGTCAAAGACTGCTTTTAGAACACGATATGGGCATTTTGAGTTCTTAGTCATACCCTTTGGGTTAACGAATGCCCCTGCAGCCTTTACGGACTTAATGAATAGAGTCTTCAAGCCTTTCTTAGACCAATTTATCATAGTCTTTATTGATGATATATTAGTTTATTCCAAGAGTGACAAGGAGCATGAGGAACATTTAAGGATCGCCTTGGAGACGTTGAGGAAGAAAGAGTTGTATTCCAAATTCAATAAATGTGAATTTTTGCTAAAGGAAGTAGTGTTTCTTGGATAGGTAGTTTCAGAAAAAGGAGTACATGTAGATCCAAGGAAAATAGAAGCTGTAGTTAAATGGGAAGCATTTAAGAATATAGCAGAAGTGAGGAGTTTCTTGAATTTAGCTGGTTATTACAGAAGATTTGTAGAGGGCTTTTCCATGATAGCGGCCCCACTTGCCAAATTGTCAAAGAAGAATCAAAAGTTTGTGTGGACATAAGAATGCCAGAGAAGCTTTGAAGAATTGAAGAATAGGCTCACAACTGCACCAATTTTGATCTTGCCTTCTAATAGTGATGGATATATAGTATATAGTGATGCCTCAAGGAAGGGATTAGGTTGTGTGTTGATGCAAGAAGATAAAGTGATTGCCTATGCTTCTAGGCAATTAAAATCTTATGAGATGATCTATCCTCCACATGACTCGGACCTGGCTGCCATAATTTTTGCATTGAAAATATAGAGATATTACTTATATAAAGTCATCACTAAGGTATTCACAGACCACAAGATTCTTAAATATTTGATGAGCCAAAAAGAGTTAAATCTAAGGCAAAGGAGGTGGTTGGAACTACTGAAAGATTGCGACTTGATGATAGATTACCACCCAGGGAAAGCTAATGTAGTAGCAGATGCATTGGGTAGAAAATCTACTATGGCACATGTGGAGACAGTATACCTTCCTTTGTTAGGGGAATTAGCCAAACTTAAAGTGACATTGAGGCAAGTCAAATCTGGTTATATATTGGCTAATTTCAGATTGAGGCCAGTATTGAATGTGAAGATTAAGGAATTGCAAGAGCAAGATAAGTACTTGATCAGGCTCAGAAAAGAGATTAAAAATAGTAAACCCTCCGAAATAGAGATAAGACAAGATGGAATAATGGTGGTGGGTAACAAATTATGTATTCCAGATATGTTATAATTAAAGGGTGAAATTCTTGATGAAGCACACAATGCTCCATATGCAATGCACCCGGGGAGTACAAGAGTGTATAGAGATTTGAAAGAGCACTTTTGGTGAAGAGGAATGAAGAAAGATGTTGCAGAGTATGCGAGAAAATGCTTAGTGTGCCAACAAGTTAAAGCAGAACATCAAGCACCTATTGGCAAACTTAAACCTTTGTCTATTCCTGAATGAAAGTGGGAGAAGATTACAATAGATTTCTTGATGGGATTGGCAAGAACTAGCAGGAAGCATGACGCAATATGGGTGATTGTTGATAGGTTAACTAAGTCAGCACATTTCCTGCCAATTAGACAAGTAGATTCTTTGAATACTTTGGCCAAGAAATACATAGATGAAATATTAGACTGCATGGGATTCCAAGCTCTATAGTCGCGGATAGAGATCCCAAATTCACCTCTAGATTATGGGAAAGCTTACAAGAGACTTTGGGAACCAAGTTACATTTTAGCACAGCTTTTCATCCACAAACTGATGGCCAATCAGAGAGGATAATACGGACATTGGAGGCAATGTTAAGAGCTTGTGTTATAGACTTTAAAGGCTTATGGGATGATGATCTACCTTTAATTGAGTTTGCTTACAATAATTCGTACCACTCAGGAATTCAAATGGAACCTTATGAAGCCTTATATGGTAGGAGGTGCAGAACTCCTATTTGTTGGGATGAGGAAGGTGAAAGGAGACTTTTAGGACCAAAGTTGGTATAAGCTACAGTTGACAAGATTAAATTGGTGAAGCAAAGACTCAAGGCAGCTCAAGACAGGATGAAGAGCTATACGGACATGCATAGAAAGGAGATGGAATTTGAAGTTGGAGAAAAAGTGTTTCTTAGAGCCTCTCCATGGAAAGGAGTCTTAAGATTTGGTAAAAAGGGCAAGCTCAGTTTAAGATACATAGGGCCTTATGAGATTATTGAGAAGATTGGGCCTTTAGCCTACAAGTTAGCCCTGCTACTAGATTTATCTAAGATTCACAATGTCTTCCATGTACCAATGTTGAGAAAATACCTATCAGATCCTTCACACATAGTCCAACCTTCAGAGGTTCAATTAAGGGAGGATTTGACTTATGAAGAACAACCAGTAGAGATTCTAGATTCAAAGAAAAAGGTCTTGAGAAACAAAACTGTGAAGCTAGTTAAAGTCTTATGGAAGAACCATGCAAGAGAGGAGGCAATATGAGAGCCTTTGAAAGCAATGAAGGAGAAGTATCCCCACGTTATTGTAAACTCAAGTAAGAATTTCAGGGACGAAATTCTTTAAGGGGAGGAGAATTGTTGGACCCCAAATTTTTATTTTTTATTTATTTCGTTATTTTTAGAATTTAGTCTATTAATTTAGCAAGCATGAATAAAAATTAGAATTATTGAATAGAAATGTTATAATTAAGTTAGGGTAATAGACATAAGAGATTAAAGGAGTAAGTAGGCATTACATTAAATGTGGAAGGGTAAAATTGGAAGAACAAGACAAAAAGTGGTCTTGAATAAGAAAGAAAGGGGAGAAATCGTGGAGAAGAAAGAAAGAAGAAAGAAAGAAGAAGAAGAAACATGGGAGAAGCTAGGAAGGAAGAAGAAAAACGTGGAGAAGTAGAAAGAAGAAGAAGGAAGAGAAATTAACTTGTTTTAGGTAAGCTTTATCTTTTCTTCTTGCTTTGGTAGAAAAGGAATTAGAGAAATGCGTTTATGATGGGAATGAAGGTGGAAAGATGAGAAAGAAGAAACCCATTTTGATTTTTCATGGATTTCGGTTTGTTTGAAGGAACCGCGGTGACCTGAAGGGTCCTTTTACTTGATCTTATGACTTCGCCACGGTGAAGCTAGACTCTGGCCGGGGTGAACTTTTCCTGAAGGGTCCTTGGAAATATTCCCTAGTTTTGTCGCGGCGAAACATTTACTTCACCGCGGTGAACCTACTAATGGTGACACTGAAATTCTTCTTGCAATTTAAAGCTTTCAACTTTCCTCTCACATGATCTTTACCTGACCGTCTCAAATTGTAGTCTTAGAATAAGTAACGAGACCCGGGCCCAACATCCCACATATCTCCTTTTTGATATTCGCTGCTCTTAATACAGGAAAGAACTTCTCCATAAATATTCTTTTCATCTCATTCCATGTTGTTACTAAGTTAGGTGGAAGATAATATAGCCAAATCCTTTGCCTTATATTTTAATGAGAATGGAAAGGCCCTAAGATTAATTTATTCTTCTGTCACCCCTTGTGGTTTCATTCCATAACAGACAACATAAAATTTCTTCAGGTGTTTGTGCAAATCTTCACCTGCAAGACCACGAAAAATAGGCAATAAGTGAATCAAACCAAATTTCAATTCAAAATCTACCTCAACACCTGGAAGTTGAATGCATAAAGGTTGTTGATTCAAATTCGGTGCTGCTAACTCCTGTAATGTTCTACGGTTAAGATTTTCCATCTTTTCGTCCTCTTTTTGAAAATTAAAGTCTTTACCAATTGTACGATCTATTTCAACTTTCACGACTAGAGGTGAACGACTATTTCCTTGCTTAGTCTCTTTATCAAACGACTTACTATCTTCTCAATTTCTAGATTGTATTGCAATTTACCTGTCTGAGAAGCACAAGTCATATAAGACAAGAGGTTAGCAATAACTATAAAAATAAAAACGCAAGGAAACTAAGAAATTAAAATAGTTCCCTGACAATGGCACCAAATTTTGGTCAGGTTATCGAAGCCTCCAACATAATTCTAATTCTCCAAACATTTTGTAGTAGTTATGGAACCAAATCGAATATCTAGAGAAGTAAACACTAGTTTCTTAATTTCAAGTAATAAAATTAAAAAGGGGGTTTTGTTTAAGTAACTGATTAACTAAAATTAATAAGAAATCAAATTAAATCAACTAAATATAAAAGTGAGAAAGTCAAGATTACCAAGCTCCGATTCAAGGGAATGTTCTCATATAATTGTAACATTGATCATTGGTCTAAAAAGAATATTTTTTACTATTCAAGCAATTAGTCTGAAACATATTAGAATAATCATAATAAGTCTCAAATTTTCCTAAATTAACTGATTCAAACCTAGCATCTAAACTAAAATTTATTATCCATTGACTAGGCGTGATAGTATTCTATATCAAATAAATGATAGCACTAAGTTTAGTGAAAAAGACTAACGTTAACTTAAACAATCGAGATAGCTACAATTATTCAATTTAGTTTTCTTATATATCATAACTTAAATATGAAAATTCATAAATAACCTATTTGCTACTTGTACCAATCCTTCATGACAATTACAGATCATTGAATTCCTAGATAGCGATAGAATAATCAATATTAAATTAAATTATCAGATTAACCAAATATTAATCATTTATGAAATATGAGAACTCAAAACAAGAAATACTTGAATTAAAATATGAATAAAAGTTAAGAACACAAAACCTCACAAGGTTACAACTAGAATATCGAATCCCTTTAAATTAGAACGATAAGTTTAGCCATGCATGGCTTTTGCTCTAATAATAAAAAGAGAAGAAAGATAAAGGATTGTGAAAAACATAAGAAGAGAGCACCCCTTTCTGTTGTAAGGAACGTCCCTTTTATAGGGTTTTCTGATATAATCCTAATCTAATTCTATCTTTCAAAAAAGTCCATCTAAAACAAATTCAAATTCAAATTCCTACATGATAGGGATAAGAAGAAGTTTTCCAATTAAACTCCAACTCTTCAAATGATTAGCCTTATCCATCACAACAATCTCTTCACTTCATCCAAAATTCATAATTATCATCAATAAAGTCTCAATTTAATGCAATCTCCACTTTTCATATCCTAAAACAAATCAAACATTAATTTTCATATTTAAGCACTAAAATAAATTGAAAACAAAGGAGATAATATCAAATAATGTAAGAAGATAAGATCTTATCAGTAATGTGTGTTGAATGGTTTGATTGAAGGTGAAAACGTGTTAGGAACTTTGATTTACTACTGCCCATAAGATGTTTAACTAAAGTTCACCTTGAATCTCTCATGTCACTCTCAAATCATACTTCTCTCACTCCTCACTCTTCGTCGAATTTTTCATCACTCACAAACTATCGTGAGCCTATCACTGCCACAAAGTGGTTAAAACTGTATTAATGTTAAGTTATAGGTTATATTTTATTGTTAGATTTTTAGTGTCCAGTCTTCTTTGTTCAGTGATAACATTAGTTGTTTTGATTCGATGAAAATTATCATAGGTTAGTGTTCTGTTTTGATAGGGAACGAATTACTTTTCAAAGTAATTTGTTTTGTAATTAGATTACATCAAAGCACATTTACTTCATTGCTTATTATTGTAATTGGGAGCTTCGGTTTTTATTTAATTAAATTTAGTATTAGTATTCGAATTTAGTATTACATTCTAAATCATATTCAAAGTTATTGGAAAAAACTTGGTTATAAGAATTTAGTATTAGAAGGTTGGAGTTCTTTTTGCAAATTAAACATACATGTAATGTTGTTTTTCAAATTAAACATAGGTGCAATCAAAGAAGGTTGGAGGATGTAATGTTCTTTTTGCAAAGTTTACATGTCTAATTGAATTTTAATATTTAATTGAAAAATGGATAAATGAATGTGCAAATAAAGTTTACATGTTTAATGGAATTTCAATACTTAAAAGAAAAAGATGTAAAAAGTCATTTTTTTTAATTGTTTGTTAATGTTTGACTTATGTTTATGCGGATTGTTGATATTTGAGTTTTGTTTATGCAAATTATTGATGTTTGACTTATGTTTATACATAATGTTGATATTTGACTTATGTTAATGAAGAATGTTGGTGTTTGACTTATGTTGATGCGAATTGTTGACATTTGAGTTATGTTTATGCATATTGTTGATATTTGAGTTATGTTAATGTGGAATGTTAATGTTTGACTTATGTTTATACGGAATGTTGTTGTGTGAGATATGTTTACGCGAAATGTTAATGTTTGACTTATGTTTATGCGGAATGTTGTTGTGTGAGATATGTTTAAGCGAAATGTTTATGTTTAACTTATGTTTATGCGGAATGTTGATGTTTGAGTTATGATAATGTGGAATGTTGGTGTTTGAGTTATGTTTATGCGATTGCTAATGTTTGAGTTTTGTTTATACGTGTTGTTCATATTTGAGTTACGTTAATCTGGAATGTTCATTTTTGAGTTATGTTTATGCGGAATGTTGATATTTGAGTTATGTTTATGCGGATTGTTGATATTTGAGTTATAGATATTCAAGATAATGGCACCTGGTAGAAACAAAGGAAAGAACGTGGCAATTATCAAAATTGTTTCTCCCCCACAACAACCAGATCAATTCAACCCTAGCCAACAAAAATAATCAACTTCATCCACCAATGAAGCCAGTCAGCAACAACCTCCATGTACCTCAACTACTGCTGAGGGCTCTTCAGGTCTGTTAATCTTTACCACCTATAATTCAGCTTATGTTCAAATATATATTTACATGTTTAATGTGTTTTTTCTTATCATTATTCTTTTGTTGTCAGCATCTAATACTAGCATCAGAAAAAAGAGGTAGAGGTATCACTAAAGGTTCTGAGTTGCAACGATGAATAATGTCATGAACAGCAAGTTGTCTGTGCATATTGATACCTTGCAATGTTGTCCTATTGACAATATCCAATTGAAAAAATTGTCTAATAAGTTAGGAGTTATTGTCAGGACCAAATTGCCTTGTCTTCAACATGTCAAGCAGTTAAAGGAAGACAACTTGCTACAGAATGCTTTCGACAAAGTTTTAGTAATTTCTCAATTTATTTAATTATATGCCTTTTTTTACTTATTTAAAGACAATTTTCACTTTTACTTGTCGTTCACATATGAAACTCAATATTGTTGATATCGACAATTCTAAAGTTTCAAGTTGTATGACTTCACTATTGAAACAAAGGCCCCAGGATTATCATTATTGACTACATAAATACTACAAATCTTTTCCTTCTGATGATGAGGCAAGGAGACATGTTTCCAAACGGATGTGTCCAAAAAATTGGAGCCAAATGCATGATTATTGAGCCTCTGCCAACGTTAAGGTTAACTTCTTTCTCTTCACATTTGCTTCCATTAACCTTGTTACACAATTTAATGATTATTTCTTTTCTTTATTTAAGAAAAGTGTGGGAAAGCTAAGGTTAAAAGAGAAAAAAAATGAAAACTCCTCACAACTCCAAATCATTTGTTGTCATATGAAATGAATATCTAAGTTCTTTGTTTGGAAGTTATAATTATATAAGTAAATACAACATTATTTATTGTGTTTTCAATTTTTTTTCATAAAACAGAGTGAGAAGGAACTATATGAAGAAGAGTGTGATAGGATCACACTATACAAACTCGCTCACAATAAGGAAGGTCAATGGTAGATGTCAGAAGAAGCACAGAATAACCATGTAAGTATAAACATTTGTTTAAATTATAAGTTTATTTATAAAATGATGCAGGAGTTGTTGCAAAGATCATTGTTTGATATGAGATTTTGCAACAACGTGCTTAGTACAAGATTCGGCTACATTAAAGGTCTTAAGTTTACCCCTAAACCAATCACTTTATTCTCATCAAGGCTAGCATATGTTGGTCATCTTGAGTAGGAGAACCAGTCGCTCAAGGCTAAATTAGATTGTAATAATGAACAAAAACTAGAACGTAATGAACGAAAGTTTACTAAGCTTGAAAAGATGGTCAAACAAATACTTGACCCAAATTATATAAGTAGTGGTGACAATGAAAACAATTCTTAGTTTGTACATAACTATTTTTGTTAACGTTTGCATTTAACATTTAATGATATTTTATTTTTTAAATAAAATGCTTAATTATATTTTCGTATAATAAATTATAAAACAAAAAATCTAAATATTACATGCAATAACATGGATTAAAAATGTTACCAATAATTATAATTAACATGATAAAATTTTATTAATAATGTTTATTAAAAAATTAAAAACGTAGCTTAAATGATTTGCCTACATTTTTTAATCGTCGCCAAAAAAATTTAGCTGCATTTCCAAAAACGTAACTAAATTTTTTTTGCTACATTTGCTATATAATCGTCAATAATTTTGGGCAATGATTACAAATTCTTCCCTAAATATTATTAGCTACATGAACAATAACGTAGTTAATAACCTTTAGCCACGAAAACTGAGCATACCAAAATATCATTTGCGACGATTTCTGGTATCGTTGCGACTCCCTTTTCGCTATAATATTTGGCTATCGAAATTTTGTGACGATTTAATATTGTTGCTAAATATTATCAACGACCAATGAAGGACTTTTAACGACTAAAAATTTTTGTTGCTAAAAGCTCCTTTTGTTGTTGTGAGCAACGCCATTTTATTTAACGGTATGAATTCTACTGCCTTAATGAAAAGGCAACAATAAATATAATTATAGTAATATTTTTGTAAGTTGCCTAAAGTACTTTTTGATGTAGTATATAATAGTTTCAATAATTTTCAAATACAAAAAAAAATCATTTTTTAAATTAAATAGAATAAATAAGAAAACAAGAATAAAAGTGGATAAAGATTTTCCAACAAATCCTTTAATTTGTAGAAAACAATAATCAAAATCTATAAGTAATTTATTTTCAATAATACATATAGATTATTACTCTATAATTACGTAGAACAAAATCTTATATCTTATGGTTTCAATGCTAAAGAAAAGATGCATTTTGGCTTCCTTTTTTCTTTATATTCCTGAAGAAAACAACATTAAAACATAAACTTATATATAATCAGTATGCCAATGGTTTTCATTGGATAGAATTAATCAAAAGATCGGCAACGTTTACTGACTCCAACTGTTCGGCCACGAGAATATTTAGAAGTGTTGTTTTCTATTTTTCAATTTCTTCCGTCTTTTTTAACGTTTAATGAAGTCCAAATCATTTGGTTCTTATTTACCAAAAAAAAAATCATTTGGTTCTTCAATTTTAACATAGTTCATAGTTTGACTTTCCCATAAGTCCACTGCTTTGTCGTTTCATTATAAATTAACACACGTACTTACGCAAATGTTTACTCACATATTATATGGAGTCATATTCCTCAATCAAATTCCTAATACTGAACATGCCAAAGGAGATTGATTTCGTTCTCAATTTGATATTATTTTACTTGTTTCTTTAGATTCAGCAAGAAATTTGGGTTGTGGTGTCTGGTAATTGACACAAAATATATAAATAAAAAAGGATCCAAGTAGCTAGCTAGCTCTTCAAGCTGTTACGTATTATTCTAATATGCATTTCCCTCTTTTTAACTTTTATAAATGGCTCATGTCTTCGTCTTGATTGATCAGTGCAAAAACCCATATGAAATTTCCACTAGCCTATATTAGTTGTAATTTAAAACTTAAAAAATGTCCCGTCTCAGAAATTCTTTTCAGACATCGATGATAACAGTAGTAGCTAAAATCCAAAAATGGATCTTATTGGCTTTAAAAACAAGAAATGTCTGCTTTAATAACTGTTTATAGTTAGTAGAGTTTGAGACCAGGGGAAGTATTGTGATATTCTAATAATTTAACAGCTTCAAGTCAACAACCCTGGCTATTAAATTAGTCTCATTTCAACTTGTAGTATATGAAAATTATAAATTAAGCAAATAGGAAAGTGTACAATTAGGTAAAGATATTATTTGATCATATGGCAGCAGAACAAAGACGATGTTTGCAACGGAACAAAAACGTTTGAGTGAGGTTTAATTGATGTTTCTTGTTTTAGTCGTAGGCGAAAAAAGCTATGATAAAGTAGTTCTACTGTTCTAGAGACCATTTTCTTATCAAAACTCCATTCATTCCCAAGCTTTTATAAAAGAGATCAACTATATTAAACAAACACTCGTGTTGTGACTAATGTTGTCAACCTTAAATTCCATTGTAATCTCGGACGGCAATATGCCATCTTTACCTGGCGACAATCATTAATGTAGACACGGTTCGTCTGAATTTGGACGTCTTTCCAGTACAGGACGAGAAGAGAGTAACAAGACTCGGGATTAAATAGCAAAGACAAATTGATGTTTTTTAAAGGTTTAGTTTTGTAAATGACAGTCAACATCTAAGTGAGGAAGTGCGTACACCACCTGCGATTGTATCTATTTTTCTTTTCCTTTCAGAATTTTTAAAATATTTAGATAAAAAAAAATCCAGAACTAATGAATAGTACAACGTATTTACGGTAGGAGGACCAGTAATTGAATTACTCCTTTACACAAACCACGAAATTATTTTACTGCAAGTGCTTGCACCCATAGGATGCTATGACACAAGCATAAGCATGTGAAAGCCTTATGAAATTTCTTGATTAAACTAAAAGAGATGGTGGGGAAATTGGTTATAAGATTTTTTTAAAAAGTCCTACGCCATAGACTATGTTCTTCTTTTGCCACATTTAAACTAATCTACAACATCAACATTTTCATGATTTGTTGATACTTTAATATGTCGTCTTTACATTCTAAGTTGACATGTACGGGGACGGGTTGTGAAACATTTGAACTATAGTAAACAGTGGGGCGTTGAAGCTAAAGTCAGGAGGCATTGTCCTGACGTTAGGGAAGAAAATAAGACGTTGAGTGTAGTAAATTCCAACCGCTTCATACAAGAACCTTGGTGATACTACCGGTGTTAGGGTTCTCTCTCCTCATCCCATCTTCCTATTTAACTCCTTTCTTCAATTTGTTCCACATTAACTTTATCACACACCTGTCTTAAATGTTTTACCACTAGTATTATGGCTGGTGAACTTGGTGTTCTATCCTTGACCCAACTCCAAAAACTAGCACAATCCCAACAAAACCAGCGCCATCATCATCATCAATCAAACCCTGGTATGACCTCTGATGCCTGGATGTGGAACCCTGTACAAGCTCAAGAAGATGACAAGTCGTGGGAGGTTAGAGCTTTTGCAGAGGACACAAGTAATGTTATGGGCTCCACTTGGCCACCAAGGTCTTACACTTGCACCTTCTGTAGAAGGGAATTCCGGTCAGCTCAAGCCCTAGGTGGCCACATGAACGTTCACCGTCGCGATCGGGCAAGGCTTCACCAGTCTCAGCCCAGTTCTGTCGACCCTAATTCATCATCAACATCAAGCTCTCTTTTCGTTATCCAAACACAAGATTTCTCCACAAGTGGTGGTCTCTCCTTGCTCTACCAATTACCTAACAACCATGGTGGAGTTTTGTCCTCCACAAACATGAATGCATCCGGCATTGACTCTCCTTCTGCAATTCTCTCTATGTCTCCATACCCACGCACCGACTTTGTCGGCCAATCTCTTAATCTTTCAGTAGCAACGCCTACACAGACGGTGGCGAATTCTTACGGTTTTTATAACTCTAACAAGGCTGAAACCTCATCGTCCGTCGACAACAGCAGTAAAATCACCAGCATCAACAACAGCAAGGATTTGCGAAATCCCGAAGAGCTTGATCTAGAGCTCCGACTAGGGCAAAGTGGACCGAGAGCAACGTCATCATCGTAAAAGGCAAAAAAGCTTAGTGTGTGACCACGATTTGTTTGCCGTGTGCTGTGTCTGAATTGAAAGGGAGTGAACGCCATTAATTTGTAAGAAAGATCCTCATACACTTAATTCTGTGGGAGTAGCTTTTCTCCTCCTTTTCCTTTTCTTCTTCTCTTAAATCAATCATATATAATTTCCATTACCATGATAAAGTCTGCCATGAGACTCAAGATGCCATGGTAAAATAAAAGAAAAAAGTTAACAAAAAGGGATACATTGGGAGAGCTAAAGCCAATTTTCATGTTAAGTTCAGTGAAAAGGACGTCTTTGATAAATCTGATGAACAATAAATGAGAAAGGTTATTATTAGAAGGTTTTGTCTGTGATCATCTACTGTTAATAAAGTTGTCATTGCACAGTCATTTTCTGTTACAAAGCTCTGAATAAAGTCTGTGTCTGGACATATATTTCCGTGGGGATTATTTCCTTTCAACTGTCTCCAGGCATCTAGACCTCTTACATAAATGCAGTTCTTCTCTGTCTTTCTTTTTCACGCTCTATGTTATGTTTCAGTCCTTTAAATTTTGATAAGAAATAAAACTAAAAGAATAGTTCATGTCAAAGTTCATGAATCCGTCATCTCCAACATAAACCCCACGTAATTGTTTTCATCTAGTTTACACGAAGGTCGACAATGAAAATGTAATTTATCCTCGTTTATCTTCAGTTCTGTCTTCCCTTCCTTGTACTATATGTGAATTTTCATTGAAAGGCTGATCATAGCTAAAAATCTGTATTCAAGCTTATATGTTTTTGTATTAGAAGATGTAGACAACTGTCACAACTCTACACTTGATGTTACTTATTCTTCTCTCGGTTACTCACAAACATCGAAAGGAGTGGCTGGAGACGTTAGGAAAACAATGGTTTCCTAACCTCATATACATGGATATGGTTACGACGCATATATCCTTGGTTTCCGAGGCTCCTTTTACTGAATACAGAATCTAACACATCAAACAAAGCCGATTTTTTCGGTTATTATCTCTTTGGATATCGTGCAATAAACATGAATATCCGCAAACCAGAAAGATGCATTTTATTTCATACTCCCTCTGATTTATAATAAGAGTCGTTTTAGAAAAATACACGCTTATTAAGAAAGCTAATAAAATTATAGATATACCCTTATTAATACT
>JAOSBL010000001.1:21345204-21360729 GCA_027568915.1 Erythroxylum roraimae | reverse complement strand
TAAAATTATAAACATGCATACAAAGTCAAGAATGACACTTATTTTGAATAATTAAAATGTATCTAAAACGACTCTTATTATACATCGGAGGGAGTCTTTTATTGAAAACTTGGACAGGAAACAATGAATTAGTGATTTATCAATATCATAAGGTACCTTAAAGCTTTGAACTCTATGATTCAATCAATCCCGGAGCTGAAGATAATGGGATCTTAGCCTTTATAGGGTAGCAAACAATCGTTGGAACATTTTCGCTAAGTGTTCAACAAAAAATAAATTAGCATAACTAGTAGACGAAAAGGATAGAGGAGGAATGTGGATAGCTTGATCTTAGGAATAAATCTAAGATATAAACATGATATTTGATATAATCTAGCTTGTCCTCAATGCATACTATTTGAAAGAAAAAAAATTAGGGAATTATAATTTTAGTAATTTTCGTAAGTGGTATTGTAAAAATCATTCTTACGCATCTTAAACTATTTATAGACATGTAAAAGTATTTTACAACAATAGCAACAACATTTAATAGAAATTATGCTAAAACGCGGAATGTGATAATGTAAAAGTATTTTAAATAATGTTAATTATGATGACCACAAAAATTACAATGATTAAAAATTAACCATCCAACTATAAAAATCTTTTAACCATTTAACTTTTCAGTTCGATTTACTTTAATAATTTATGTTGTTAAAACTAATCAATTTATTAATTAATTGGTTAATTTTTATTAATTAATAAGTTTTTATAAAATATAATTAATTAATTTTTATTTAATAATTTTTTTCAATTAAATTTTAAATTCTTTGATGAGTAAGGACAATCTCTTTCAATCATATTTTAAATTACTTAATATTATTCAATCTTTAGTCAGTTTTAAGACAGTTACTGGTTGAATTTATTAAACCTTAAACCTCTTATCTTACCGGTTTAACATCCAATCTGACTTTTAAAACATTAAAAATGACTAACATAATAACTATGTATTTGAGCTTCTTTAAAATTATCCTCTAGAATACAGCCTCTAAAGCCACTGGAAAACGAATTTTAAACAGTGAATGTATTACAAATTTTAATCAACTTCCTACCGGCTATCAATGGGTTGTTTATTCTTCACAGTTTTAACGAGGAGAAATTGTGTAGTTTTACTTATTACTTTGTCTTTTTAAAAATAATAGACATAGCGATGAATGATAGAAAAGAGAACATCAGTCAACTACAAGAAAGACCAGAATGTAACTATAACTTAAAATGTTTTAATTGGTTTTGATTTTTACCAGATTAACTGAATTTCAACTATAATATAAGTTTGATTTCATTTCAACTCTAAACTTATTCTTATTCGTTTGAAGATATTATGAGAAATAATTTATTTTGAAGTGGATTCAAATATCATGTATACCATATTAAATTTTAAAATAAATGAAGATTTTATAATAGTGTAAAGATTTACATAGTCCATTTAAGTTAAGATAAAAATTCATAACATAATTAAACTTTTTAAGAATTTTTCTAATCTTTTTCTAATATTTGATTGGAAATTTTAGTATTAAAGTTTAAACTTCTTTTTGTGGGTCTTATGGTTCCTGACTTTATGTAGTTCCTAAGAACCTAATTTTTATTTTAAAAAACTATGGCATTATGTGACTTTTTGAGCAATTTTTTATTTTGGGTTGAATATATTTTTCTAACAAATGGAAAATATTAATCAAAAGCAAATTTATTATGAACCTTTTCTATTCTTCTCCAAAAAAATGACAAAAGGTGAGTAATGGACATCAAACTTGATAGACGAGTAACGTCGTAACATACTAAAATCATTAAAGTAAAATAAATATAAGAAAATTTACCGATAAATATCCTAAAATACCAGATATTAGAATTTTAAGTATGCAGAATGAGAATTGATATACTGTCCGGCACTCCTTATAAATTTCTTGGAGATAGGCATAAGCTTGAACCTCTATTTTATTATTTTGTAGTTAATTGACGATGATATCCAACTACTTGCTTAACATTTAATACTCCATAAATCAACAAAAAGTTCATATAAAACTTAAATGTGCGTATAAATATGTGTGTTAGCGCAATGATGCATGTACTTCAATTAAATTTTTTTTTTTGATAAATCAGAACTTTATAAAGAGTAAAAAAGTTATGTACAAGCAAGAGATACCATAGGTAATCTCTTAACACACAAAAAACAAATGACATGCATTTAACTGCCCTACCCTCAATTACCCCTAACAAGACCTGCATGAAAGACTTAACCAAAATTATGCCAGAACATAAGATGACAAGAACAAGCTAAAACTAAGTACCGCAAATGCTCAGTTATACACTAAGTATTAACACAACATCAAAAATTAAATAAATTACTGTAATAAAACTTTTAATCCAAGTTAGATAGACAAATTTTTACTAGATGGGTTCATAATTGATAAAAATCAAAAGATATTTATGTATACATTTGAATAAATATTTGCATAATTGGGCATATTTTCCTAAATAAGTTCTCACATTGTTGTATGGTATAGATTTTCTATGTAATTTTGGTTTATGTAATTCAATTTGATAATACATTTTTTTAATTTATAAAGGCTCTTTTATGTGCTCTTCAAAAAAAAAAAAGGCTCTTTTATGTGATCGTAAGACTTGATCAGAATGTAGTATGGACAATTCAATACAATCAATTGCGAAAGCAATTAAAGAAATAGTGACAACACCGTAGTCATTTGCCAATGAAAGCTTGACAAGCCAGAAATGCAAGTAACAGTACTAATCACCATCTTTACATGTCTACTTACACAAATTGTTTTGTAATTGTCGGCAACATCACGTTTCGATGTCACTGCCAGTACCACTGTCACATAGAGAAATTGCTCTTTACCCCACCACTAGTGTGCACTGTCACAACACAACTAGTTATGACTATAGCCACCTTGTAACGCAACTGAAACCTACCTGAACATCCACCCAATACGATGCTAGACGTACAAATGGCTAATGAATATATATCCGAGCATTCAAAACTATCATTCCAAGCCATACCTATATATGCACTTGCCAAGGCTAGATTCTTTAAAACAAGGATGCTTTTGCTATAAGTTAATGTTGCCAAATCTGAACTTTTTTTTTTTTTTTTGATACAAAGGAACTAAACCACAATTAATTTAAGTCTTGCAAAATTCGGCGGTACTTAATTCTCTGCCTGTCCCGTCGGATGAGATTCTGGACGGTCAAAGAGGGCTCTCGAAGTATATGGATTTCTGGATATTTCTTGCCTGCAACAGCTGCCAGTTGATCCATGCACTGGTTTCCCTCCCGATGTATTTGTTAGATGCGCACCTCCCAATCATGTTGGAGCAATTCTTGTATGCCTGTCAATATAAAGTGATTACTATCAGTCTCAGAAATAGGAGAGAAAAGAAAGTTAATAACTTCCAGGGCATCTGTTTCTAAGATGACCTGACGGTAACCAAATTTTCAGGCGAGTGTGAGGCCCAAGTGAACGCCCCATAATTCGGCCATAATGGATGACCCGTTACTAATGTGCTAAATAAAGCTTCCGCACCACTGTCTCCAACTATCGCGAATAAGATCTCCAACGGTAGCTATATCCGGACCCAGAGTAAAAGATTCGTCCCTGTTGAATTTGAACCAACTGTCCGGTGGATAGTTTTAGTGTCATCTGAACGTTTTAGTGTTCTTTCTGGGTGGATTGTTTTGGTATAATTCTTCGGCTGCCGTCTGATCTATACAATTTCGGTCCTTAAGCATATTAGAAGAGTTGTCTCAATTTATCCTGTCCTCGTGAGTCCCTATTCCTTCTATGCTGACCGCTACCCTCCGTTTCAATAAAGATTAAACCAAAGAAAATATTCCCATCACTCACCAAATTTCTGATATTAAGGCCCATTTCACTCGGCAATTAATTACTTTATTTTTCTATAGTTAGAGTTATATACTTTTTTGAATTTCATCTGACCATTTAGGGTTCTAAGTTTGAGTAGTTTCAAATTCTTTTTGACGTAAAAGTTAAAGTTTCGCAACACAACAATGAATCTTTAGTGACCAAAGAGGTAATGCGCTCGATATATGTCAATGTTCATTTTTAGTTTTGGTTTAGTTTTAAGAATTAGATTTCAATGTTAAAATTAAATTTAGATTTAATTTCAATTAAAATAAATGGCATAGTACGCTTGTTATTGTTTTTAAAATAATCTCTATATTAGTTAAGGGTAAGACTGCATATTAATATACCTCTCTAAATCTCGTACCTCAGCGAGATTTATATTAGATATTGTTGTTGTTGTTAGTATGGTAAACTTACTAAGGTTTTGTACCAAAAGAAGTTGAACTTTTGCGTCCGAATTATTTCTTGTTATATGCATATAGTCAAGATCCAATACCTTCTCTATCTTTACCTCTGGAATTGGATTTTGTTGTTCTTTTTGGCATTTATCCAATCAAAATTTCAGTTATGGATTCTTGTGTTTATCTATGGGCTACAATTTTTTAGGAAGGCATGTATGCATAATCAAGAGATAGCGTCGCTAAACACAGGCACGTCAAAGGATATAAACAATAGAATATGCTGCACCTGTTGAGGTCATAGATTTCTTTTCACAGGCACGTCAAAGGATATAAACAATAGAATATGCTGCACCTGTTGAGGTCATAGATTTCTTTTTGGTTAGGACGAAATTCTTTATTATTTCTCGGTTTCTAAAATATCTTTACATTTTGAGAAACCACGAATTATTTTAAGGTTAAAGTTACGCACCGAAAATACTGTAAACTGTATCTCTCGTGGACGAGTCAATTTTGACAATGACATGACCAAAACCTTGTCCAAGACAAAGTCCGGAAATTTATGCGTTTTACATTCGTTACCATTGAGGACAGCTCTCTTTACAAAAGGAAAAACATGACATGCAATGTCAACTATAGAATTACAAATGAAATATGTATATATTTTCAAAATATTTTATTTGATTTTTATGTTAAATTACTTCAGTTTATTTTATTTTTGGAATTTTAGATAATTGTAATAAATTGATTATAGGATGAGACTATTTAAATTTTGAGATAACTTCAAAAAATATCAAGAAAATCGAAGTTTTTGGAAGAGTACGATTTAATCCATGGTCATACAGTCAAGTTAAAACAACATGACCTATAGAGGAATCATTTGATTTTGAAGAAAACCTAAAGTGCAACACGTCCTGAGTCAAAGTCGTATCACAGATTGTATGCTAATCAAAAGAAAAATAGGAGAATTCACAGCCTGGGAAAACAGACGTGTCAAAGACCGTGTCTCTCACCTGTAAGAAACAGGAGGATCCACAAACATGACCCAGACCATGTCTATAGGAGCTAATGTATGTAAGTGTATAAACCCTACTTTTATAAAATATGGAGACTTCACACTCTTCACACATATTTTTCTCTCAAAAGGTTTGGGTTAGCCATTGGGAGGTGTAATAACTCTTGGGAGGCTAATTCCAAGGCTATCTTCATTAAAGAATCAAGATTCAAATATCACCTCAACAAATAAGTTGTCATGGAAATTATGATTTTCATTTATATTTATCTCTGCTATGATTACATTGTCTTTTTTGTTGCTTTTATTGTTTTATCTATGAGTCGAGACTAAATGTTTTTCAATGTTTTGATAGGAAAATGTCTAATTTTTATTTTTGTATAGATTGATTTCTTTTAATTTATAAAATGTGATATAGTTTTGTGAATTACATTTGATTAATCTCAACATATAATTTAGTTATAAGTGGATCACGACTTAGGTAATGGATGTTGTATGGGGTGCTTAAGAGCGACATACACAATCTTTATAGTATTAAGGTGAACCTTTTATGGGATTTCATAAATCTTAATACATTCAAAAAGGTGTTAGATTGAAAGAGATATAGGTTAACCAATGGGAGAGTAAATGACTATAACTTGAGACAATATAGTTTTAATGTCTAGAAGATCTTGTTGGTCCAGATTAATATATTCATTCTAGGTTAATTGAATCATTAAATCAAGAGTAGTACTAAGGGAAGTACTTGTCTAAACATCAATATTTGGTTGGATTTTCTTTTGATAATTTACTTTTTTTTTATTTTCTTGACTACCGATTTAAATTTTATTTTGTTTTATATTTTATTAATAAAATTTTATTATTATTACTCTTTGTTTTAGTTTAATTTAGATTAGTTAGTAGTTTTAAGTTTTTTAGTTCGCATCTCTTCCTCAAAAGATCAACTCTTATTTACCATTATAAGCTTGGTAATGAAAGATGTACTTACCTTAATTATAACTAATAGATTAGTAATATGAAAATCTGTAAATAGATAAAATGCACATTAAATTTTTGGAACCATTTTCAAGGAAGCAATTGGTCTTTAGAAGATCCATTAACTATTTTTCTTGTCTTATATGTTTGTTTTTTTGTTATAAATTTTTGTCTTTTCTTTTTTTGCACTTGTTTCACTTTGATTTTATGGGTATCCTTAATATATGACAAGAAGGTGACATTATGTTTTCTTTAAAGAGACTTAGAGCTTGAAAGAATATTTTGATAGAATCAAGAGAATGGATTAAGCAAGAGACTCGAGATATAATAGACATACAACTTGAAACCATGGAGAGAAAGAGCATAAAACAATGACGGAGTACACGAAATAATCTTTTATGTGGATGTAATCTAGTATTACAAGGCTTAAGATTAATGTTAATTACTTCGAGATTAAGCCTAATGTAATCCAGATATTGCAAAAGAATGTATAAATTGAAAGATTATCGAACAAAGATCCTAACGCATGCATCATTAATTTCTTAAAAATCTGTGACACTTTCAAGATCAATGAAAAAAGTGAATATGTTATCAGAATGAGGATATTTTTCATTACATTGAGAGATCTAGAAAAAGAATGGTTGAAAGCGTTAGCTGCAACATCAATTACAACTTTAGATAATCTTCTAGATAAATTTCTTACTAAATACTTTCTACCATTCAAGAAAATAAAAAGGTAGAATGACATTTTTTTCATTCAAAAAATTTAACAATGGAAGTTGTATAAAACATAAGTGAGATATAAGGATCTATTGAGGAAGTACTCACACTATGACTTTTCCACATGCATGCAAGTCTAAAGTTTCTATAATGGTATGGTTGATCCTACAAAGTGGATGATAGACATTATAGCGGGTAGAATGCCAAAAAAATTCTAATGGTAACCCTAAAATTGATAGAAAAGATGGCAATAAACAACTAACAGTAGCAGTCAAGTAGAGTTAAGACAAATAAAACAACTAAAATATATAATGTAGACACTATGACTGCTCATATAGCTTAGATGGAGGCAGTAATGAGAAAACTTGGTAACTTGATTTCGCCACTAAAAACAAGTCAGGTAATAAGTTGTGAATTATATAAGGGATAACCTTAGAGTGTAAAATGTTAAGCTAGAGATCTTATAGTAGAACAAATTAATAATATGGGGAATTTGCAAAGGCAACATAATCTTTACAGTAAGATGTATAATTTGGAGTAAAAAATCATCTAAATTTTTACTGAAGCAATCAATAAGATAAAAAAACAACCTTATATCCAGATCGTGTCTATATGCTTAGTAAGACAAACCGATTCACAACCTAAGACACACTCATGTATTAGACCATATATTAACCTGAGTTTTCTAGATTACCCCACAGCCCCAAACATGCTTGTAACTTATATTGTGTTTAGAGGTCAAGTGAGATAGTATGATCTACAACTTGCCAACACTCTTTCTTTTATGATCTATGACTTAGAAACCATAACCTGAGAATATGCACATACCTTAGGTTGTGTCCTAAACAATTATGATGTAGACAAATCCATAGAATATGTCACAATCATACCTTACAAGATTTAAGGGATGTGTGAGACCCCTTTTTTGTCCCTACTTTTAATTTCTCTCAATCTTTTCTATATCCACAACCCAAATCAAGTTTTTTAGTAAAACGTACAAGGCTTTCTGATATTTACCACCAATTTTCATTAAGATTCATAAACTTCCTTACCCTTAAATCCAAATTTCAAAAATCTAGGGTTTTTAAATTTTATTTCTAGGAATTTTGTGTTTTAAGGTATTTGTTACATATTATGTATTTTCAAGATTTAAACAATATGCGAATGAGTTTTCAACCATCCACAAGATGAAAATTTAAGGTTCAACCTATTTGAAGCACGCTAAATAGTCGAACTCAAGTAAGGTAAAAAAAACTCAAATGGAGTATTTAATGCTCACCTGCACGGAGCCTAACATTAATGAAAGGTGTGTATGTCTCAAACATAGACTTTTCAAATCAAATAGACATGTAAATTGGGTTTCTTTGAAAACCATAAGTTTAACTACAGAAATGAGGAGGTATATAGAAAACTTGAGATGAAGCATTTTCTTTGACACTATTGAGAATTTGTACAGGAAGGCCACCCTGAAAATTTTGACGAGTTTTAATATGAATTAGAATGCCAAGTTAGAGAGAAAAAATGCAATCAAGTTTATGATGGAGGAAAATCTAATTGAAATGTCATTCAATGATTATAGGATAGGATTACAAAGGTGGTGTAGCTGAAATCCCAACTAAGCTAATTACCATGTTTCTCAATAATTTTGAATGTTATATCAAGGAAATAAATATATATAAGTCATCTCAAATTAAGAACACCTACATCCTCTCTCTAACTCTTAGGTATTTAGAAGGAGGGAGAGAAATAGTATGGAGATCCTTATAGATATTTTTCATAGGAGAGAGGAGCTCGTGTAACCTAGGTTACTATTTTGCCAAATATTTATAAAATATGGTGCTAGAAAGAAGGGAGTCAACTGTAGAAGGACTTATTTCAATAGGTTGACGAAGATCCTAGGTACGTTTGATACTCTTTCGTGGATGATCGTAGGTTGTTGCATAGCTTCTGTCAACTTGACATATTGAGATATATGAGATTAGTAAGGAAGATTGGTGAAGATTAATCTAATGATTTGAAAATGGATAATAAAACTTCTTGTATATATAATTAGGCTTTTTTTTTAGCTAGAAGTAGATTTTAAAATAATTTTTAGTTTCCTACAAAAATAAAATAAAAACAAAATATGTGAATAAAGTGAGTATAAATAAATTCACTATATTAAATTTAACTCAAGTAAAAAGTTTTAAAGAGTGGTATTAGTAAATTTTTGAACCAATAACTAACCTAGTAAATAGTAGTATTCATGACAAGGTGAATAGTTTTGCATCAAAAGATTAGGGGACCTGTAAACAAGTCTTTTTTTAATTAATAAAGTATTATATAGATGAAACTAATACCACATTACAATGAGTTCAATGCTGTTCGTTGTTACTCTTAAGGAGAACTAGTTACACATAGCAAAGCTAGAAAAATAGCCTTAGTATGAAAATGTACAAATTACAAGCCTCACATGTTCTTCGTATCCATAGTCAAAAGTTCTTGCAACTATTTAGCATAGATGCAAGCTTTGACACTATTGATAACTCTATCAACCAATTCATATTTCTCAATCTTCTTATCAGTAAATCGTCTGCTATTCCACTCTTTCCATTTGATATATATGGGAATTGTACATGCTACTTTGAAGAGAGGAGCATTGGGTTTCCTCCATGTCGAATTGTCAATGATCCAAAGTAATATTTGTTGTCAATTATGACACAAAAATTATAAGGCAATATGTGCAAGACTCTACTCCAGATAACCTTAGTATAGGAACATTGGAAGAACAAATTATCCATGTCCTCAACAGCAATAATACACAATAAACAAATTGTATCAATATTACCATACTAGTGGCTCTTGATCTGAAGTCTATTCTTGATTGCCAACCAAGAGATGAAAGAAGCCCTTGGACACATTACCTTTCCTTAAAGCAGATCAGACCATAGCACGTCAGGTAGTATATCTGTAAATAATTGATAACAAGTTTTATTTTTCTATTAATTTGGATTACAAAAATGTTTTAATTAAAATAGAAGCTTCTTTACTTATTTATGTTTGCTTTATATATTAGATTGAATAATGTGGAGTAAGTTGATGTAGTAAGGATTTTTGGATTGAATTGGTTTGATTTATGATTTAGTGTAAGTATATAAATTCCTGACAAGTTGATAAACAATACAATTGATGGATGATGGATGATGGATGATGGATAATCTTGATTTCCCTTTGTTAAAGTTTTCATCGAATTCTACCCATTTAAGTTAAGAGTGATTGAAATTGATTTGTTTAAGGATAAGTAAAAGCTTAAGTATGGAGAAAGTATGGAGAAATTTTATGTGTATGAAATATGCATATATTTTCTTAAAGTATTTTGTTTGATTTCCATGTCAAATTACCTTATATATTTTACTTAATTTTTTATTTTTTAGGTAATTATGCTAAAATGACCTTGAGATGAGATTATTTCAAAATTGGAGGCTATTTCAAGTAAAAATATGGAGAAAATCACAATTATTAGGAACTCACAAGAGGCTTATTCTAAGACTATTTCATCAAAGAATCAAGATTCAAACATCATCTCAATGGATCAAGATGTCATTTGAATCAGGATTTTTTATATAGATTTATCTCTACGATTTCCTTGTTTTTTATCTATTAGTTTGTTGTTTAGCTACAATTCATAAATAAAACTTTTTATATTTTTAGATTAAAAATCTTTTTATTTTTGTATAGATTGATTCATTTTATTTTATGAAATGAGATATTTTTGTGAGTTATTTTTTATTAATTTTAATGCATGATTTAATTATGGTAGCAATTACACTTTGTTATAATTCACTTATTAACACCTCAAACTTGCTTATGAGTGAATCATGGCTTAAGAAATAGGGTTTAAATGAAGTACTCAAAAGAAACTTACATGATTTTTTGTGTTAAGGTAAAGCCTTTCATGAGATTTAACATATCTTAATGTACTGAAAGAGGTATTATATTTGTATATATAAATAGTTAAATTTCGAGAGAGTATAGATTCAATGTTTAGAAGATCCTATTTGTCCATATTAATATATCCATTCTATATTAATTGAATTATGAATTCAAAAGTAATTTTAAAGAAATTAAAGCACTTGTCGAAACATTGATATTTGATTAAATGTTCTTTTAATAACTTACATAGTTATTGATTTTTTTAAGTAACAATTTAAATTATATTAATTTAAATTATTGTTATTACTTTTTATCATTTTAATTTAGACTAATTAGTAGTTTTAAGCTTTCAAATCTATATCGCTTGTTCAAAAGATTAACTCCTATTTAATATTGTATTACTTGTTAAAACTAGATACTTTTACCTTAATTATTAGTAATAGATTAATAATAAAAAATTTATAAATAGATAAAACGCAGACCACTCATCCATCCAACTTGTACATTAAGTGAAGTGGTACATGTCAACGTAGCTACGTATCATGGTGAGGCTAAGCACCCATCTTTTACTAGTATCTTACCATCAATTTGACAACGCAAAGAGATACTCCAAAGTGCATCACTTAGCCAAAATATGCTTGCTCGTGTATAACTTATAGAAAATTGAAAAAGAAGAGCTTGATTAGTGAACTTGGGTACAGACAGCACTTAAACTTGAAAAGGAATTTTCAAGAAACCCTTTAAGATAAAGGTTAAGATCATAATAAATTATGAATTAAAAAATAAGAGTATCCTAACTTGACTTCAAGAGTTCTCAAATGTAAAAATTGTTTATTTACAACAAATAGATACCAACGAGGACAACAAGATGGTTTGAATTTGTAGCGATCTCACATTTAGAAAATATTTTACTTAAAATTGAAAACTTTAGAATTTTACAAGGTTAAAAGGATTCAAGTATAAATCACGTTACCTTATTTTTTATAAACTTGTTATGTATTATAATATTTGGCTTGCTAAGCCTCATATAAGACATAAGAATATAGCGATTTGAGATAGCTAATCAACGTTCCATTAGTAGAAAATGTGACAAAAAGTTTCATGATACATTAGAGATTATAACAAGTTATGTTGTCATTTATCCTAATTCATAAAAACAAAACAAAAGAACATTCGAAATATGTATTCGCCACTAGTAAACCACTAAAAGAATTCAAGGTGATACGATTAGAGTTGTAAACGTTCATAATATTTATTTCATTAGTATTGTATTAACATGCTTATTTTGCCATTCATTCATAGTTAGTTTAGCTAAGTTCTATTACCAATTCCAATTTGTAACTTAAGCTGGTTAGTTACCTTTTGTTCCCTAAAACTTTTACTCTTTCCACAGCAATGCATAGCGTTGTTGTTCTAGCATCTTGTCTATATAGGTACATACATATGGTCTGTACCTCAAGGGCAGTAGACATAACTGATGATAAGTCTTCTTCTAGCTGCTTTAGTACCACAGCCTCAAAATGTGCGTCGTGCAGGTTTCTCTACTTAATTACTCTCTAATCTAATTACCGTGATAATTGGAATTTGTGTCCTGATTATGGATTAGTAATTTGTGTCCTGATTATGGATTAGTATCCTTATATAAGTTGGTCATAAGTGAAGATGAAATGTAGCTTGGATTTAGCGTTTGGATGTTTCGACTTACTCATCTTCAATTAGGAATCTATACCTGCAGATCTCAAGTAAAAAGCGCTTTGTTGATCCAAGATTAAGAATGTATTATTCCACCTTCACCAGAATAACGTTTGATTTAACGAGAAAAACATGAGAAAGATTTATATGGGTAGGACAGCTATAGCTTGACAATGTCAGTACTCAGTAGATATCTGTGGACCATTTCACTTCCCTTTCTAGAATGCCTCGATTTCCGGAGAATGTCAAGGTTATGGTTCCTAAGGCACTTGCTGGATCCAAAGTTATCTTCATTTGGAGATCAATTGTCTTTTGTCATATGAGATGCTCAGACTTGTCAGGTTCTACTTTTTAAAAGAGTAATGCCCCCCATTACTTTGTGTAAGAGTCTTACTGAGAGGTAGGCCATAGGCTATATGTTGAAATAATTGCTTTTCAAATTATGATGTGAATTCACTCTAGGTTAAATGAGCTTCAGAAATTAGTTCAAATATATTTCCCAGGTTTGAAATTCTTGATTTAATAAATGAAGGATATTACCACGTTGTGTAACATAATTTAATAATTATAGTGCATCCCTAATCTTTATACAGTTAGAGATATGTACATTTTTGCATATAAATTAACTGCATGTGTTTTTATCACTTGTCGAAATCTTGTCATTGAGCATGTTTTAGGAAGTTTATAATTTTCGCATTTGATCTCCTTTAAGAATTTTGATGATGCAACATAAGTTAAGTAAATCTAGAAATTCTAAAAATCGATCTACATTTCAACCATAAATGGCCTCAACGGTGGACTTTATAAAAGGAAGCAAAAAACAAATACTCCAACCTTAATTATCTACTAACTCCGTAATTAGTAGAAAGAGAGAATTTTAGAACTAAAAGGACACTACGTTACAACTAAAAGACGCAGATAAGGGTATCATATTATTGATATCTCTAAAGTTACTCTTCGTTTCAAACAAATGATTGTTGGCAAATGTAAGTGCATCAAAAACCATTTATACATGTGCATAATTAATTTCAGATCTTGCGTGTTATCAAAAAAATTTATTACGTTAATGTTATTGTATTACGCAAAATTAATATAATATTAAAACTTTAACTTCTCAGTCAATCATAATAAATGTAATATAATTATTTTTATTTAAATAGTGTAATTTTTTTAATAAAAGCAAGAGTTTAAAATATCTCGTGTGATGGATATCTTTGACACGGACCTAGCCAGGTTATAAAAAATAAAGTTTAATACATATTTTGTTAAAAATTGAGTTTAAGATTTAAGAATTTTGCCCCTGCTAATTCCTGGCTCCACCGCTACCTGCTGGCACTGTAGGTCAACTCCTGGTTAAGTCCCATCTAAAATTGCCAAAGGTGAACTGCATGACTACACTAGACCCCTATGTCCCAGCTTCTATACAGTACAATTCAGTAAGAAGCTGATTACTAATCATCTAAAAACTTCTACTTATCGTCACTTCAAATTCTGATATTCAGTTTCATTTCATACACTAACAACTATGCACTCTTTGCTTTGATTGGTAGCAAATTTAGGTTTGCTATATACAGAACGGCAGTTGGTAGGGTAAACTTCTCTGTAGTAGTGATCGTACATTGCTGAACACCATCTTCATGGAATCTGAAGATGAGATCTCATATTATTGTTTCCTTTACTTCTCGAAACCCTTTGAACCTTTCTCTGTCGTGGACCCAGAAGTAAAATCCGTAGCTCCACAAGCTAAGCCAGCTAAGAGAGCACATTTATAGTCGTGAATGAATTCTAATTTAGTACACACTGTTCTGGTCCCCTCTCAGTACTCTCTGCTTCTTCCCATCTTGCTTGGCTTCTTCTTTACTGTATAACTCTCTCTTGCAGGGTTGGTGAATGGTATTATGTATACATAAATATATAACATATGATCAGAACATTTAACAACCATGAATTCAGTGTCCACGGTTTAGTTCTATCTCTTTCTCGCTGCAAATATATATAAAGCTTCATGCAGAGAAACTGTAGAGCCCATGTAATGAAAGTGACAAAGCCTAATATATATATATATGTATGTTTATTTTCCTTCTTTCACTTTACCTGTCACGCATGAGAGTTTTGAAAAATAACAATAAAAAAGGACAGCATGTGAGCTCTTCAGATGGAAAAAGTGTTATGCATCAAAATCGAAGCAAGTAAGATGCATGTTATTGTGTGATTGGCGTATGTGAGTGTGCAAGAGAAAGAGACAGAGAGATATGGTGAATGGTGATGAGAAACAGAGAGAGAGAGAGAAAGGAAGGAAGCTGGTGTGAGGACCAGCCGAGATCACTGCATGGGGCTCAGATTTCTAAGTTCTACCCAAAATCAGTAACCATTACCATTGTCTTCATCGTTTCTCATTTTCCCTCGTTCGCATGGAACCCTGTCTCTTTTCTCTCAAGGTTTGCTTAAACAGTCACTGTTGCTACGGTGACACTTCTTCTGAAACAATGCTGAAAAGGTTAAAGATGCAGATAAGGTAAAAGATATGGATGAGTTATTAACGTTTTTCAAATTTTTTTAAAAAATAAATGTTTTAAAATTTATATATTAAATATTCTTATTGTTATTTAAATATTATTTTTATTTTTCAAAATTAATAAAATCAAAATCATGGATTCATTTCATGGACCTATTAAATGTATAATTTTCTTTAATTATATTAAAATTATTAAATGGTAATTAGTTAATTTAATAATACACCACTTCAATATATTAAAACATAATAATATATTTTTCAAAATTAAATCTTAATATTATTACTAAGTTTTGTTCTACAAGAGTTGAAAGAATAAGAGAGAAAGACAATTTGTATGTAATTGCTTTGTATTTCTTGTGTGTCTTGCTGAATGTATTTACAG
>JAOSBL010000001.1:21317892-21329421 GCA_027568915.1 Erythroxylum roraimae | reverse complement strand
AGACTAACTCTTGTGAATGGGCCGTGGATGCATGGATTGAATGTCTTGGGCCTGGGCCTAGCACAGCCGACCCGACCAGTCAGCATTATCTCTCAACTAGAGAACTGACTCACAGTAAAGCATAGTTACAGATTGCTGCTCTCAACAGTCCAATTATAAATATCAAAGTCCTCATAACCCTAACCTCAGGGCGCAAATGAATTAGTAAGGAATTTTTCTGATTGAAGTGAAGTTGTGGGTTCAAACCGTCCTCATGTATGCAGCTATTTAAAACTTGAGATCAGAGCTTTACCTTTCGCAAAGGACCTATCCGGTTCGAACGAGGATTAGTCTACATGTAAATGACTTAAAGGTACTTTCTCATAATTAGGAACCCTCTTAAAAGATACCTCGTAAGAAACTAGAAAGAAAAAAAAAAGTCCTCGTAACCCTATAACTAAGCTACAAGCTTCAAGTTCCGTTGTATCATTGTTTTCTAACATCCCGTTTATGTTCTGCTAAAGTTAAGCTGATGTTCGAAATCAAAGTTTAGGATAGAATGGGCACTCGTTCAAATGATGATTTTAACATTTTTTTTCTTCCTATTATTATTGTGAAACTTCCTTGTTATTTTACAAAATAAAAGTAAAACGTTTGTGTTAACATGATTACAATTGATATTTAATAGTTTGTAACATCAAATCGTTTGCATCATCCATTTGGCTCGTTATAGTCCAACTTGGAGTGACCAGAAATACAAACAAAAGACAAGTAGGCTAAAGGTTGGTTCGATGGCAACAAGTAAAGTAAGTAACACATATTAATTTACTTCTTTTGTTGTTAAGCATGAAATGACATCTATTACAAGTGATAAGCAAGGTTTGTAATGAAGTAAACAAGGTGGTTTTCTCCAACTATTGGAGGCTTGCACTTGACAAAGTTTGTCGTGGTTGATAATTTTTGTAATAGTGTTCCGATCGATATTGTACGGTTGAATTTTCAATGACGGTATTTTAAATAGTATTAGAAATGATCACTTTCTCATTACTATAAAAAAAATTGATTTTCTTTAAAAAATATATTGAAAATTTGTAGTTAGAGATTTTTATATTTTAAAAATTAGCATTTATTTTTATAATATTATTTAAATATCACACAACTCTTTATGCTATATGCGGTTAATTTTTCATTTTATTTAAAATGATATAATTTAAAAGAAATAAATTTTGTTATAATGTTATTTTAGAGTTATAATAAAAAGAAAAATTAACCGAATATAACTAAAACATGTGTATAACAGTTAAAGTGTTAAACATATCAAACGGAAGCAAGTGATGGTTTTCAAATAATAATAATAATAATAATAATAAAAGAACACATAAGTTATCCATTGTAATTAATCATCTATCCTGAAGTGATCTTCCTGAAAGCCTATTACCGTCTTATGAGGCTTATAGCCTAAAAAATGGGCTTGATCCATAGAAGTGATCTAGCACGTGAAGACTTGAGCATCGCCATGACACCATTCACAAGTTGGCTGCAAAGAACTACTGCGTTTGTAGCTGAGATGACAGTTTGCCCTCCTCGATTTCTATTCAGTAATGGATCAGTTCAATTAAGAAAGAGCTAAAAGTTGATGTATCAATCCTCATTATGCAATTAGATTCAATGATGATGACGCTTTATCATAACCAATTATACATAATTATGCGAAGTGATCAAATAACATAATCTTTATTTGGTTATCTTAAACTTCAAGAATCAGTGAAAAAAAAGAAGAAATTAAACTGTATCTTTATCATCAACCTAGTACAGCATACCTAACAAAGAAAATCTCGGCCATAGAGCTTTCATACCTTCTACGACTGACATTCCAATGTAGCATTGGTGCCATCTGTTACGATCCCACATTGCTTTCCCAGCTTGCTTTTATTTTATTTCCTTTTCCACTTCATACTTGGCTTGAAAAGAGGTCTTGCATTTAACAAGTTACTACACATGTATATATATATTTGTATCTCAACTATATTATATTTTTTAGTTAAGAAATAGACAACAAACAAATATAACATGATAAAATAAGGTTGTGAGATAATTATTGTAGATCTGAAATAGTTTTTAACGTATAAGCAGTTAAACCACAAGAGACTCAACATAGTATACCCTTAATTCTATATAAAATCTTTGACAATGATGATTCGAGCTTCTTGTTGCAATCTAGCTTAAATTAAAAGGTTAACGTAGCTAATCAGAAATATGCTGGTTTGGGACCATTTGTGGGTGTATTTAATTAAATGTCAGGCTCAGCTAATAATCTTGACGTTATCTCATTGGTCCTTAGATCGTACTAGTCACTTTCTCTTGGCCTACCAAGCTAAGGAAATTAATTGCAATGTGTCTCTGTCAGTTGTGTTAATCGCACTTTACTTGTAATCTTCTAACATTTGCCAAGCAAGTAGTCTCGCTGTTTCAAAATAATTTAATGATCGCCTATTACCTTAATTTTGTTTTTGTGTTGATGCACAAAGTCAATCCCTTTATTACATGTACACATCACAATTACTTCGATCAGCATGCTGCGCCTAAATTATTGCAAAATGAGCAGTAATACACTCCGTTAGCGACTAAACATTAAGATAGCCATTAGGTATTGTTGCCTTTTATCATTTAGCGAGAGTTCAAGGATAAAATTGTCAAGAATCTCACATCGCACGAACGTGAAAGTATTCAATAATTTATAATAGTGTGTAAACCTTCTCTTCTTGAACTAGTTTTTGGAGGTGAGTTAGGCACTTCTAACATGGTATCAGAGCCAGTTTGTCTCGATGATTTAGAACGATGCCCGGTTATGTCCCTTTGCCCAATATATCCATTAGATGTCAGTTCCTGCTTTGGACTGAAGGGGTGTATCAGAAATCCCACATTAGACAACTATGAAAGTATTCAACAATTTATAATAGTGTGCAACCTCCTCTTTTTAAGCTAACTTTTGGGGGTGATTTAGGCACTTCTAACAAAAATCAAGCTTGTTTATTTGCAGATCACTCAAGTAATTCTCTTATAAATATTAATAAGTTTATAATATCATTGATCTTTTCTCTTGTAGATTTACCGAAACTTCAATATATTTTGTAGTATTTTTAAAATGAATTAAACACTTTTATTTATAAGGATTGAGAGTATCTTATGATATTAATGAAAAATATCAAGTCTCACTTTTATAAGTGATTATCAAAAATCTTCCCATTATCATATAGTGATTTCTAATTATTTGGAATTAACATAAAAATAAATAATTTTTATACCTATAGTAGGACCTTATTTAGTACTATAGTCTTAAAAATATTTGAAGTCATTTAGGCAACTCCTATAATATTTTACACACATTAAGTTACTTCATTTTCAGTTTTATTTGCATTTGTGTGCATAAGGACTAAACTATTCAATTTGGTTAATATTAAGAGCTTAATTTGATTTTTAAAAATTTTAGAGAGTAAATTAAAACTTAGGAAAAGACGTATTAGTAATAAAAATATATGAGTGAATGTAAAAGAATATGATGATCTTCAACGGAATCACAGAGTTCTGAAATTTTTTCCACATAGCATAAGATAAAAAGAATATCAAGTATTGGCAAACCATACTAGGACTATTTGTTGTGTTAGATAATGCACTCATTTGAAGCGCGGTTGATGAAATTGGTAGGTTCAATAGGCAAATAACATACAAAACTTCATGTGTAACTGAAGACGAAAGAACGTTTATTTAAAACGAAGCACATGTAACACACGTACTTCTATTCTATACCTGGACAAAGAGTTGGAGAGAGACCATAGTTAGAATAACGCTCCCCTGAAAGGCAACACGTTTGCCTTTTTTCATGCCTTGGTTTCATTTTACCATCAAGCAACTCCTTGCAAGCAGTACTATAAATTGAAAATTTCATCATATACACGCAAAACAAAATGGCATGTATCTAACTGCCCTGCCTGTAATTACTTCCAGTCAGAACTTAACCCAAAGCTTGCCAGAATAGAAGGTGACAAGATCAAGCTCAAAACAAATACCACAAATGCTCAATTATACGTCAAGCAATAAAACACCAACAATTACTACCGCATTATATCAGCAGATATTCAAAATACACTAGCAAACACAGACCAATCCTATTGACAATCATGGTAGAATCAAATCCTGCTAATTTGTATGTATTTGCTTCGTTAATGCCCACAGCAGCTGCCATAGGTAATGGTTTACAGTAAACCATTGCCTAGCAAAACTCTATGGAATCCGAATTGCATTTGGAACGTCGTCGAAGCAACATGCCATGTGATGTTACTCTCAATGTTTTCAACACTGAAACGAAAGTTTAACTAATAAGATAGAAAGTTTAAAGTTTAAATGATTCAATAGTATTAGATTGTTATGAAATTGATTAAAGATTTAATAATAAAATTAAAGAATTTAAAAATAATTAAAAAATTGTTCTTAATCATAAAAAATTTAAAGTTTAATTGAAAAAGAAGAATATTAGATCATAAATGAAAAATAATTAGTTTTTTTGTTTATAAAAACTAACCAATTAATTAATAAATTGATTAGTTTTAACAAAAAAATTATTAAATAAAATCAAACCGAAAAATTGAAAGTTGAATTAAACTAGTATCGAACCTGTTAAACTTGTCAAACCGGTTTGATTTTTAAAACATTGATTCCTACCAAAAACTAGCATCATCTTATTTAAAAATATAATTTAATGAAATCATACTAGTCCGTCTCATTTAAAAATATAATTTAGTGGAATCATACTTTTTTCTCATTTAGTTGTTTTATTGGTTCTTCTCAATTACACATCATTAAAAAGAGAAGCACCTCTTTAGTATCTAAATGTACTTAATATTTTCTTTTAAATAGATATATTCATTAAATTTGTCAGGTGCCAAGTGAATTATAATTGGACAATAATTACATCCATTTAAGAAATAAATTCAATCAATTGAAATTCTAACTTACATCAAATATATACTGTTAGGTCTCAATTGAATTATAATTGAAAAATTGTACATTATTTATGAAATAAATTCAACTATTGAAAACCTAACTTACTCCAAATACAATTCCATGCTTTTTTTTGAAAGCTACTCATGCGTCCTTTTGTCCTTTTCTTTTTGTTTGTGGTTATTTTTTCATACCTCTTTTCAAGTTAATCTAAATTATACTTAGTGAAGGAGATAAGCCAGTTTGAACGCATATTCAGGGAAGATACCTCTTCATTTTCTCCTCAAATCGTTTAAGATTTCGATTATACATAACAATATTATATTCATTAAACATAACGAACTTTCGCATGCATTGAAAAGCCAACTAACAAATACAACATGAAGAAATTGTATTTTCAAGCACAGAAGAGTAGACCAGTAGTTAACGCTCAAGCCATCTATTCTTTATATGTAATATAACTAAGAAGGGTTCACCTAATTTTCTTTCGTAGTTGGAGGAAGCTGCATTTATAGACTCATTCTATATACGTTAAAAGGTGAGGGTCACCCTCAGCTTTGAGAATTGAGAGTAAGTTAACTATTTTCTTCTCCGACCCTTTATCTAAATTTTAGTTTTTATAGTCCTTTGGCAGCTATAAGAAGAATAGAGAAGAAAAGAAAGCTAAGGTAGCATTGTCGCTAACTAGAGTTCAATCCAACCTTGATAGCCTCTGATTTTCTCGTGCCAACCACCTTTTTGGTTTGCCATAAGCCAATCATCGTACCTTCTCATCCTTAACAATCGAAAACAGATCCATCTGCTTAAGTATAGTTATTAACTACAGAAAATGAGAAGAGAGCTAGTAGCTAAATCTGAACAACAAATTAAATTTTAAGGTAAGCAGATCACCAAACTAGTCACTTTCCAGTTTTAAAATCAGCTAATTTTCAAATGGCTACGGAAATTTTCTTTAGTGCTGCTACACGAGTATACAAACTAGGGAAATAAAGACCAAGTAAATTAGAGAAAAATCATAATTGCGCCGTGGTGGGTGATTTCAACATATGTTATGTCTATTCACTATTTATATGTTTTGACTATCTCAACGGATGAGAACAAATTGCTGATAATGAAGGTATGATGAGGATTTAAAAAAGTAAGCATTTTCATTTTTACTAAAAATTTACACTTTTTCATTAAATAAACAATTTGTGTTTGATCTTAATTTAAATTATTCATTAGTAGTTAGATTAGTGATCAGAATTTAATTTATTTAATTATGGTGAACAAATTATGTAATAGAGAAATTTCAATTCAATCGACTGGGAATTTATATAAAAGCACATATTGAAACATTGAAAAATGTCTTGTTTATTTATATTCCATTGATTGTCAAACTATAAATATGTCTAAAATCAAATTTAAAATTTCTTGTTTTCTGATTACTTGAGTAATACTATAGGGGGTATTATATATAAAAACATATACAATACAGGCATATAAGACTTCAATTGTCTGCAATTTCTTTACTCTACAGTCCATAATCTGATGAACTAAAGAGTGATAAGTAAGAAGAAAAGTTAGCAAATAGCATATTAACGAAAATGGTATTTAGGGAAAGGGTAATTAACACGCACATAAAAGGTACAAGAACTAAAGAAATCCGAGACATATTACATGACTAATCTAGGGAAACAGACCCGGGCATAATTACAAGGATAACTTGTTTCACGGTATAGTTGTCACCACCGGTAATATGGCCTAGCCCGCCACGGTGGTGGTGTCGCTAGTCGCTATAGCTGCTTCCGATGAAGTTCAGCTGCTGTATATCGATTCTAATTAAATTAATAATTAGGAAATGCCAAACCTACGGTTAAGAATTTTTTTAAAATTTTATTAATATCAAAATATTGGCTTATTGTAATATAAAAACAGTTTTTGAGTTGGGATATATGTATGAGTGAAAGCAAATAAAGTATATTACATGGTCTGTTTTATTTTAACAGTGATTGAGAACTACAGTATTCGTATACCCACAATCTCTTTTGGACACTTAACACTACGAAACTAGATTCCAGTTCCAGCAAATGGTTTATAGAAGTAGTCCTACTTTTAAGTTTTGCTGATCTAATTGTAGTAGCTCCTCCTAATCTAATAGGTTTTAATTTTTGCTGGGGTTTAGTTGTAACAACCCCGTGAGTCTTCCAGTCTAAGTTTGAATTGCAATAATAAACTTAAAGCTATATATGATTTTAAAAATAACTAAAAACAAAGATATTCTAAATTTTTTAAATATTAATTAGGTCGAAGTCATCAGTTAATTTTTAATTTCAAATTATGAATTAAGAATTATATAATTTTTGAATTAGTGTAATTTATATACAAAGTCTAACAAACCTTTGAGACTTGTAAGTTTTAACTTTTAGCATTCGTCCGCATTTAAACGTTTTGTAGTGATCAGATCTCCATGGGAGTCAAAAGGATAATAGTCTGAATTTGGGGGAGAAGAACTATAAGATTATATATATAATAAACAAATTTGTTTTTTAAATACATTTTTTAAAATTAAAAGAAATTATATTATTAAAAAATAACAAAAGGTACATAAACCACGTTACAATGGTACACTTAATCTGTTCACAAATCTGTCAAAATAACCTACTAGATAAATATATATAAAAGGTACAAATAATTATAACATACAGGAGAAAGTGCGTTCTGTTTAGAGTTTGCAATCATGACAGCTCGAACTCAATTAATAATCATATCTGGTTGATATTTTTCTGTTCTAAACCTCCTATCACGTTCCTTCTAGAGATCCAGTAGAACTCATTGGGTTTTCCATGCTTAATGCTATCAATAATGCTTTTTTGAGCTTGTTTACACAAAACACGAATGAGATTATTGATTCCAAACCACTTGTTAATTAGAAGTTGTGTTGAACCGATCAAGATTGAGCTAGACATAAAAGCTTAAATATCCTTCAAGGCCTCGAAGTATAGCTTAAACTTTTCTAAAATTTTAAGTGCTAGATTTAGTCCTGGTCTGTTATTTCCATTTAAGTTTAGCCAATATTGACGATGTTTTGAATTATCTTCTTCTTTTTAATCTAATTTTAACCCATAAACAATCTTTGATTATTTAAATTCTAATGATTTATAAATGAAATATAGAATTTAACTTTTATTCTATTTTTATTATTTCTTTTAAAAGTCCTTAGAATTGAAAGCTCGTTGTTTCAAAAAGATTGATTATAGAATTTAACCAAATATTTAAGTTATTGTTAACATATAAGTATTCATAATTCAGATATTAGTCATTTATTTAAAACGAGTGTCTTCACACTCACTTTTCTCAATTTCATATAAATTTTACAATTCTTTTCAACACTTTAATTATTTTTAGAGGGACAAAACACTTCTAATTGTACTAAATTATCGTAATCTAGTAAATGGATTCGACCCCATTCTTTATCTCCTATAAATCAACACTTGAACTACAAATCTTGACCTAACACCTATATTTACCAACTCGCACTTTTATTGATTACATCTCAGAAGGTTTTTCTTTCCTCCAATCAAGTGTTTGAAGCTTAAGTGCTTGAGATAGTCGGAAACCGGAGTCTCGCAAGTTACATCAAAACCTAAGTTCAGTTTTTTAGGGTTGCACCTAACTGGAGTTGTCCTTCGTATGGCAGTCATGTCACGATCTCCACCATTGTTTATGCTCAACGTACTCAACTTTTGTCCAAGATGTGACATATGCCAGCTTTGTCAGTGTCCTCATCATTTTAAGTCTATTTTGAACGAAGCACGGTTTTAAAGTTTTACAATGTCTAAAAAGAGTGAGTTCAGATAATAAGAAATCATCACACGACTCTCTCACAGTGTCCCGTTTGCTTGAACTCATTTGCAGAATAAATCGATACGAAGCAAAGGAGAATAACAGGAATAAGTTGTCATAAGTAGAAATAACATCTGGAAGCCCAAAACAGACATAAAATAAGTGATGAGATCGTTGTGACACGAGGTATCAAATGAAAAAAATGCAAAGCAACATGATTCAGTATTAGGGGAGACTGTTTCCAAGACAAATTTATCCATCCAAGTCTATTAAATATACGTGTGGATGAAATAAAAAGTATCTTTTTATTTATCATATTTTAAATTCTCGTGGTCGATATTTGAAGATGGGACATGTATTAGATTCGAATCTTTGAATGCCCTAAATTTTCAATGTCATAGAAAGTGTGCAAGAAGTCATTATTTTTAATTGAGTATATAAAAATCTTATTTAAATAAACACATTGTGACCGGAGAAAATCCTATTTCTCGATATATGATATTATATTGAAGGTAATATATGCATCTATTCAAATCCAAATTGTAATAGAAAGAGAAACACTACTGTCTCTTTGCTTCCATGTCAATTCAAAGCTTTACAAGTTCGAATTTGAGTGCTAGACCATTAAACTTGACCAAAAGACTGTGACATGTTAAATGAGTCAAGGTTATTATACTAGGTGTGGTTAAGCAATTTAGACTTTTGATTATCATAGACTATTAGTATGTTGATTGACTTGACTTGAATTATACCAGATGTGGTTAAGCAATTTTGAGTTTTGATTATCATAGACTATTAGTATGTTGATTCACTTGACTTTGGTTAGGTGGATTAATCAAGGGCATTTTTAAATACATCAAACGTGAAAATATGTTTAAAAAGAGGATTATTTGTTGATTGGGAGTGCATCGGTTGGATGCGTATACAAGTTAACCTAAGAAGTGATTAACCATGATTTTTGGATGAAAATCATAATGAAGTAGCAAAAATGGTGACTTGAAACAAGAAAAAAGTGAAAAGTTATGCAAAGAATATATGTGTAAAGTGATGTATTAAAACTTTACTTAATTTTCTTTCTTCAACGGCGAATTTAATGGTTAGACATGGCAATTTAATTGAAGATGTCATCCATCAATTAAATTAGCGTACTCAAGTTTAATCACTTTCTTATATTCTTAGTTATTAAGTTATCATACGTTTATAAATAATTCACTTAAAGCAAGATTTTTTTATAAAGAAAGAATTGAATTAATTGTTCTTTGTAATTACTTATATTACAACAATAACAATACTCAATATTAATCATGCTGATATGTATATCAAGAGAGGTCTAATAGTACATAATTTTCGTAATTACTCTAAAAATAATAAAATTTGATAACTTTACGTGATTAAGATAAATATAATTATTTCCTTAAACTATTTTTCAAAGATTTTTAAATAAGATGGATTCAATAAATTTAAGTTGTGTGAACTTTTAATTGGGCGAGGAGATTAGACTTGTATGATTTACCTAAGGACTAGTAGTATTATATAGGATTTTAGAAAAAGCTGATCTTGTGAACGTAACTTGTACCGAAAAACTAAAAAGGAACCAAGTTTTCATTAGCAACCATTTAAACCTTGAAAGTAGATAGAAAGGGCAAACCAGGTCACAGAGAATTACAGTGTGTGCGTGTTGGATAGTTGTCCACATTATATATTATCCACAACCTTAGCGTTGTATGTGTCTTAGAGCTCATCTTCTTGGAAAAGACCAAACTCCATCATTAATTTTATAAGTTCCAAGAGCTGCGACAGTCACTTTTCGTCCTCACATATCTAGCATTATATATATATATACAATTTCTTATTAATAATTCCATTTATTTCCGTAATTGATTAAAAAAAAGACATTTCACGTTTTCTCTGGGGCCCCACCACCACGCGTTAGCCAATGGAGAACGATTAGGATGATGCTCACACGCAAGACTTTTTTACCAATTTATAACTGTGACTCGGGCCAAGTCAATTGCACGTGTTTGTGTTCAATTGGTTGTTTGGTGGAAAATCCTTCTTTGACACACGCACTCTATAGCCACAATTTCCATGGATATGCGTGACGTCCCTAACCGGCCTTCGTGGTAGTTATTTTCCTGTGCATCCCTGTTATCGTGTTCCCTCAGTCCAATCTCGTGACACGTAGTGGCTTGTTGAGATAAAAAGGATAAAAGATTGTAGAGCTGTATAGAGAGTTGAGGAATTTTTATCAGCTACTTGTCAATTTATTTAGAGACTCAAAAATACACAACTTTAATAATAATTTTAGATTTTCTGTTTCTAATTTTAATATTCTAATAATAATATAAGAATTTCACCTTTAGACATAATTTTTTAATTCTAACAATAATAAAATGTATTACTCTTTTAATAATTCTAATCTAAACTGACATCATCTAATAGAACAAAATTTAAAAAGGTTGTAACTTTATAAATAAAGAAACTTATATATAATGTGTTAATTCTTATAATAATTTAACAATATATATTTAAAAAATATGATATTTTAATTTTTTTAAATTATTTAATTAATTAATTTTTATTTCACAAATAATTTTATTTCGAAGAAAGCAATAAATGCAAATATTAGGGTGGCGGTGGAAAAAACTATAAGCTTAAATAAGTATGAAATTACAAATTTACCCATTACGTTCTCTGTATTTTGGTTGTTAAGCACATGCTAGTGCC
>JAOSBL010000001.1:21300369-21317792 GCA_027568915.1 Erythroxylum roraimae | reverse complement strand
AAGCTTAAATAAGTATGAAATTACAAATTTACCCATTACGTTCTCTGTATTTTGGTTGTTAAGCACATGCTAGTGCCACGTTATATAGTCTAGCTTACGGCATCCGCAGCTATAAATAACGGCCCCACTACCTTCCATCACGACCCCACCGGCGACTCAAATCTGTACCGTACACAGACTCAGATTCCCCTATGAGTTTTCCCATCAACGGTCTACAACGCATCAACGTATCTATGACCATTCAAAACAGCAACGTTAAGCGAGCTTACAAAATCTACGGAATTGCCACCTGACCTGACCCAAGAAAAATCTGCCTTAAAAAAGAAACCTAGTAAATAAGCAACAAATTCCTTTGCTTCTTGTTTATATTATTAATTTAATTTCCAACCATTTGAGAATTGAGAGACACACATACACAAATAGAGAGAGAGAGAGCTGTGTCTGTTCTGTGTCTGCGCAGAAGAATATAAAGCAGAGAACAGAATTTGAAACAGAGTGAAGGAGGGGTTACCCATAAGCCTTTCTGGATTTTATAAATAATTTTGTCTTGGGCTTCGATTTTTACTCTTGTTAAAAGAGAGATAGACAGATAGAGAGAGAGAGAGAGAGATAAAGGGAGAAATGGCATATGAGGTAAGTAAAGGTTAAGTTTGGTTCTTGGGGGTTTTTTCTGGGTTGAGAGGAGGTGGGGTTAGGAATTATTATGAAGAAAGTGAAGTTTAGGAATGTGAAGGAGCTTTATGGTGCTAGTGGTGAGGTTTTTGATGCAAAGGTAGAATTTTTATGGGTTGTTCTTTGTTTTGGACTCTCTCTCTCTGCTCTGTGGATAATCACTGGCTTGTTTCTACTTCTAAGATGGGAATTCTTATTGATCATCGGGAATTCTGATTTTGTTCATTGAAATATATGTTCTTTTGACTTGGATTTGGATCAGTTGATAAAAAATTCTGGGTTCCTTTTATATTTTCTTTGTTTGATTACTTGGTTGTTAAGGATAACTTTTCCCCACGCTTTTTTATGCTGAGAAAACTTGCTCTATGTTTCAATTGTTTAATTTAATGACGCGTTATATATCTCCATGCTTCCTTGAACAAGCCTCTGATATGTTCTCCAGTTGTTGGATATAGTATGCTGTTGATTTTTATTCATCTTGCATTTGTGAACAAGAGTAAACTGAGGTCTTATAGTTTCTGCTACACTTTTCACTTTCCGTAAACTTTGAAATTTGGACGGTGTGAAATTACTACTTGACTAGTTGTTTCTTCAATAGTCCCTCTTGTATTATCAACAATCTATAATATTCTTTTCTTATGGTTTTCTGTCATTCGTTATTTCTTGCAGTCGTATGTTTGCAACTCTGCATCTATGTGAATGACCAACTTAGAAAGATATTGTCCTTTGTGTCTTGCAATGGTTACTTCCAGCTATGCAAATATGACAAGTGTTGGTAATCTAATTCTAATTAGTATCTACTGCAATTTATAATTGCTATATAGATTACACCTGTACGGAACGGCAGTCATCGGATGCAAGGACCGACAGATGCAGCAGATCACATTGTTGAGTTGAATATGGTGGGAATTTTTTTTCCAAATATGGTTTCATTTTGATTCTTTTGATGACTTATTTTGTTGATTACTTAAAACATGTGAGGAATCATATCTGAGAATATAATAAAAATTTATCATTTTAAAATGCTGGTGACTTCAATTTTGTCGGGGAGCTTGAACATTTTCAGTAGGTAGTTTTGAATGGGACAAAATTATTTACCAGCATTGGAAACGTTTAACCTACTTTAGGATTGATATTGATTTTCACAGGTTATACCAATAAACGAGTTACAATAAATTTTGTTTGTGTAATGTTTAGTTTTACTCATGGTTTAATAGTGTCGCGAAATATGCTGCCCTTATGAGTGCATATTGGACATAAATTGCCCATTTTCTGATTAAAGCTCTTCATTGCACATTTTTCCTGTGCTTCATTTATTACTTCAAAATTGGTCCACTTTTGCTTTTGTAATGGACGATTTTACATCTTGCAGGATTCTAAGTCAATGAAAAGTTAAGTGTGATAATCTTCTTTGTGTATCTACTGTGGTTGGATTAGTTTAATTTTGTCAACATTTGTGTAAGGCAAGTGGATCAGTGTTAAATCTTGCTTTACTAGAACAGTATAATCTGTACGGTGTACGGTGGATACATCAGATGATCCTCTTCTTTTTTTTCTCTTTTTGTGAACATCATATTTCTCTTATATTTTGGTAACTCAAATTTGTACTCACTTCTTTCCGTATTTTCTCAGTCAATTCCCTAACGTCTGAGGATGGAGTACTTTTTTCCTTTTCATTACTAATTAGCTCATGGCTTTTAGTTGTTTTCACATTGCAGCGATCAGACTACACTGTGAAAGGAGCTGGAGATCAACACTGTTCGAGTGGTAAACTCCATGTGAAGGAAGAATCTGGGTCATGTGCAAGTCCAAGCTCGTCTTTTCTGCTTTCTGAACAGCAGGCATCACCAGTTGGGAGGAAGACTGATGGAGATCTTTCGGATAACACCTCCAGGGAAAAGGTTTGCTCTCATGGGGATCCTGATATCTTGTCTGGTACAAGCAGTGGATATAATCGGAAACAACATTTAAGCAGTGAAATTAGTAACCACGCAAGTGCATGTTCAAGTCATGATTCAGTCTCTGAAAATGAAGAAAGTAAAGACACACCGAGAGCATCTGATATCTCAGTATGCACAGAAGTAAAAGTCGATGGTTTCCAAACATCTTCCACAAGTCTCAAAGCAGCTCAATCTCATGAAAGACATTTTTCAAATCAATGTCAGACATCGAAAGAAATGGAGGCTTTTAGTGATAACATATCTTGCATCAGCGGTTCGAAATGCTCTGAGAAGGTTACTGTTGATAGCAACAGTGACATAGAAAAAAATGTTGAACATAGTTCTGCTTCAGTTGATTGTTATCTTTCAGCGGAAAAGGCTGTTGACTGCGGTGCGGCTAGAAAACATGTAGATGTTATGGAAAAAAGTTACCCGAGAAACCAAATTAAACTCAATAAAGAATCATCGAAGGCAGTTGATTTTACTTCAAATAAATTAGACCTATCAGAAATTTCTTCTCAGAAAAATTCTCATGTTGGTGCCAGTTCGATGAAGGTGATTAATCCAGATTCTTTTTCTGTAATTCAACAAATAATATTTTCTGCATAATCAGAATGCAATAAATTTGATGTGTTTTTCAATGTTCCAGGGAGAACCTTCTGAGTGCTCTGTGGAACAAGTTGAACCTCCATTGGCAAGAGCCAAAACTCTTGTGATTCACGATCAAATGCAGGATTTTAAGTGCTATATGAAGATAACAAAACGTGAAGCGAATGACGGAGAAGTGGCTGCTGAACTGGATAAATCTTTGCTCGAGAAGGAAAATTTTAAGCTTCGTATTGGTGATGAATCCAATGCACGTGGAAATGCTTGGCAAACTCAGCAAGTCAACCAGGGCGATGCATCAGGTCATTTGGAGGACGAAGTAAGTGTATTCACCTCAATTTCTTCTTAAGGACCTTGTACTTTCCTCTTGCACTTGTGTATGCCATCATTAATAGGTTTGCTACACATTGAATAGAGATCTCAAAGAGCTCTGAGCATTATGTCTGTATATTTAAATACAAGCACAAGTTTGTGGAAGCTAAAGTAGAAATGAATAAGGTTGTAACTTACTAAGTACCAGTTGTCCATTTGTAGGTGATAAGAATTTGAATTGTGGAAATAAGTGAACCTTTGTAACATTTGATGTTGTGTAACTTGAGTGACTACAATTTTTGACGTTGGGAAAAGTAAAATTTGTAAAGAGAAGATTGAACAAACAACAGCCAAGATAGCATTTTGTGTCTTTCTTCCTTGGCACAAACGAATAGACAGTCAAGTTGAAATAATCTTCGACTGAAAATCTGAGATGGTTTTTCTTGCAATTTACACCTGGGCTGCAGAAAATGAATGAAATTATCCGGGAGAGGAGCATAACATGTATATTTAGGGATTTGAATGGACTTTGCTAGAGTTTATTTATAAGGATAAGCCTGCTTGGCCTGTGCTGATGTATCTATGATAACGAGGGAGGTGAATTGGGCATATTAGAACAGGAAGGTTCAGTGCCTATTAATTTGTTGGTTGCTGCTTGTTACTAGTGTTAATCCATGTTTCAGTTAAATCAAAAAGGAAAGCATACAGTTAGTGCTTTGCAAACACTAAGCAACTTAGTATCACCATAATTTTGTTAATGGATAATTTTTAGTGCTTTGCAAACACTAAGCAACTTAGTATGACCATTAACTTTGTTAATAGATAATTTTTAGTGCTTTGCAAAGGCTAAGCAACTTAGTATCACCATTAATTTTGTTAATAGATAATTTGTAACAGGAGTTACATAAATAAAGATGTGATTCGCAAAGGTAGAACTTCCTGAATGGCTTTCGATTAGTATGATTTTACATTTGAGGCATACGTATGACTTGAAAGAAAAGTTAGAGGTCAAAAGCATCTATAATTAAGCCCTAACAAGAGAGAGGCAACATGATAAGGCATTTATGCATTTGGTTTCTGGTTTCGTGTGTTTTCAATGTTATGTGGCATCTGAATGTATTGACAATTAAGCCTATGTTTTGATTTTTGTGACATGCAGCTCATAGTGAAGCTAGTATGTGGGCTTGGGAGATGGAGATTGATTGTTTGATGAACTTGCATAATGAATATCATTTGTCAACAAAAAATTGTTTGATTTGTGTCATGTTGCATTATCTTGGAAATTAATATTATTATTGTCTTACTATTTTCTTGTTGGATTCACTATTTTTTCTGATTATATTGTTCTAGGATCCCTAATTCATGGCTTGATCCTTCTTGATTTTGCAAGTTTTGGAAATCGATTGTTTGGTGCTTCATTTCGTTGTTAATATAGAAAGCCGACGTACCCACTTTTTGCTAATGTCTGTTATCTTTTATCTTCTTTGTTTTCCATTATGGATGAAAGATGTCTATATTTCATCTTTCATTTTCCTTTGTATTTTTGCTTCAATTGGAATATTCTCATTTTATTCTTGCTTCATTGTCACAGGTAAAAGTTTGTGATATCTGTGGAGATGTGGGTCGGGAGGATATGCTTGCTACTTGTAGCAAGTGTAATGATGGGGCAGAACACATGTAGGTCCTTTATATTTATTCTTTTGTGTTAGGATTGTCTCATACAGTTCATTTATTTTGAAATTAATATTGTTTGTTTGTCTATGAATTTCCTTTCTGGGTGACATTTGATATCTGTCTTCCAGTTATTGCATGCGTGTAAAGCTGAATAAAGTTCCTGAAGGTGATTGGATGTGTGAAGAATGCGTTGTGGAGGATGAAATTGCGAAGCAAAGGCATGATGAGTGTGAAAAAGACAAAACAGTTAGGTTGAAGGGATCATCCTTGACTGAAACTGAACTAAATGCTGGGAACACTGACAAGAAAAATCTGGAAATGAAGAACAAAAGTTTGGATGGAAATAAAGTTAGAAAATTTGAAAATTCATATCACGTCCCTGTTAAGAGGCCACTGGGTAATGCAGAAGACATGTCTATGACAAAAAGAAGGGCTGTAATAGAATCTGCCTCGTCACCCAAGCCGTCCAAATCTTTTATCAAAGCTGGAGCACATCTGGACAATTCATTCAAGAAGTTGGGTAAGGGAACCATAACATAAAGCTTGATAGGTAGTTTGGCTGGCAACAGTGGCCTAGGATTGGGTTGGAATGAGATAAGGGCTAACTAATCATTGTAGCTTATGTATGGAGGCTGCATTCTTATAAAGATGCCAGACTTCATTTTTATAAGTGACAAATGTTACTTTCTCCATGTCTTCTTTTTTTCTCCTTTTTCTGATCTAAGTTGTTTACTTGCAGGTTGTCTTTCCAAGTCAAAATCATTCAATTCTGTGGACTCAAAATTGAAATTCCAACATGTTGACGATGGTGCAGAAAAGCAAAATTTTGCTAAAGGAACTGTTGTCACTGGTAATGTGAAGAGCATTTCCAGGGTGTTCGGCAAATCTAAATCACTCAACAATGCCAGCTTCAACCGTATAAGTACTGGTGATTCTAAGGTTAGAGAGCTTCCTTTTAGGTATCCAAATATAGAAGACTTGAAGAGGCCAGTGCAAGGAAAGGAGCAAAACTCTGTAGTAACAAAAATTGAATCAAGGTTGCATAGTCCTTCAGCTACAACACCTGGAGCATATGCTGCACATACATCTTGTTCAGGGGACAGAATAGTTAAACCTTGTGTTGAAACTAGTTTAGGTCCATTATCAAGACCTAAATGTCAAGCTAAATCAAGTTCGTCACCAAAATCAGCCAGTGGTTACCATCATCGAGATTCTGTAAGTGAAAAGCAATTCAGGCTCGCCAACGTTGTAATTCAGGATGCAGAGCACCCGAAAGTAAATAATTCAAGTCCCACTCTTCCTTCTGGAGAACTTTCTTCGGGAAAAGGCTTTTTTATAGCAGATATTCCATCTTTGGTGTCTACAATTCCACGGCTTGACTATATATGGCAGTATGGTCCTTATTTCTTTTGTATTTATGGCATTTTAATCTGCCAAGAATATTAATTTCATGGAAGTGAGTGCTCTGTCTAAGTGACTTATCATGAATCTCTGTTATCTTGTGTAGAGGTGGATTTCAAATTCAGAGAAGGGGATCTCTCAGTTCCTTTGACGGCATGCAGGCACATTTATCCACTTCTGCTTCACCTAAAGTTCTTGAAGTAGTGGAAAAGTTTCCTCAGAAGATTTTAGTGGAGCAAGTACCTCGCTTATCAATGTGGCCATCCCAGTTCCTGGAAAACCAGGCCAAGGAAGATAACATTGCTCTCTACTTTTTTGCTGAAGACCTTAAGAGGTTGGGGAATTTATGTCAATTACGATTCTCTGTGTTATGTAATCAATCTGCTTAACTCTTTCCATATGCTTCGTATGCAGCTATGAGACAAATTACAAGGGCTTGTTGGAAAGCATGACTAGAGGTGATTTAGGTCTCAGAGGAAATGTTAACGGAGTCGAGCTTTTAATATTCTCATCTAACCTGCTCCCAGAAAAATCCCAACGTAAAAATTGACCTTCATAATCTGAACATCAAAGTTATCTGCAAGAATAGGAGACATTTTATTCTTACTTGAGATTTTGTTCTCTGAACTTGTTTATGGCAGGATGGAACAAGTTGTTGTTTCTTTGGGGTGTTTTTAAAGCAAGGAGGATAAATTGCCAAGAGGGTGCAGTTCTTCCAGAAACAGCTTGTACTTCTAGCTTGAATCTGGAACCATCTGGGTCTCAGAACATATCTGTTTTTCTGCACTCGAGTGATATTTTGCATACATCCAATTCGCAGTCTGATGAACCACATACATTACACTCCTTAACAGCACCAGAATTGCCAGCACTTTCTTCTGAAAGACAAACTAAGATTTGCAGTAACGAAGAACCTTCTCCTCAGTGTAATATTTCTGATCATGAAAAATCTGACAGACAGCTGATTGCAGCTGATGCTTTGGTGAAGAATGAGCAGTTACCTATAGAGCTTCATTATTTCCAGGTAATGTTCTTCAAGCTTTGAGCTACATTCTTCTTGTTAATATTAGTTTTTCTGTCCATATGTTACCCTATTGGGCCAAATACATCCACAGACCTAACTCCTCCTGATATTTAATTGATTCATGCAGGGAAAGGAAAGAGATTCCAAGAGAAAACATGAAATTGATTTGAACCGAGAATGTGATGTAGATGGCTTTGAGGATGATGAAGAGCTAGTATGCAAAAGAATGAGAAAATCCGGTGGAATGGTTAAATGTGATGACCTTGGCTCTTCTGGTGATGGCAGAGTACATAATAACTTGAGATATACTGTAGATTGTGGCTTGGTAGAAAATAGGTCGGCGGTCAACACAATTCCGCAATTAGTCTCAGCGAGCCATAAGAAACAGTTGCAATCTACAATCCAGAGTTTTATCTCCCCGGCAGCTGAAAGAAGAAGCTCAAGAGAGCCTGGAATGATGACTCTATTTCCTGAGATTCTGGACTATGAAGATAAAGAGAATAAGCATTCTGGTACAATGACAAGCGTAGGAAATGGAGATTGCTCACCATCTCTTTCCCTTTCTCTTGCATTACCCTTCACCGAGGAGAAGCAAGTGTCAAGGACGGATTCAGAAGTAGAGCAGCTGTTTCCTGGATGCGATGGCATTGATACTTCGCTTTCACTTTTTGGTAACTCGCGTAACTGTTAGGATTCGGGCAATGTGCCTTTGTAAATACTTAGTATGGATATCAAAATGTATAGCGAAAAATCTGCGGCTGTAACTGTTTGATCCATGTTCATCAGGAACTGGAAACAAATTTCATGTCTCTGCATAGTCAAAAGAGAACTTGCCTTGCCTTTGAATCTGGCTCTACCTCTGGTTGGATTGTATAAATTGCTTCCTGAACTTGAAGTGAAACAAGGAAAATTGAGAGAAATTTCTCAAAAAAGATTTCAGCTTTGAGCATCTAAATTTTGCCTTTTTAGTTAGCAAAACCTCGTAAATGAATTGGTTGTTGAAATGTTGGGTTAAACCTCTGATAAAAGTGCGAGCTTTTTCCCAGAAAAAGATGTGATTGTGCATGCTAAAATAGTGAGGCAGATCGTTTACCTGATATAGCTAGGCTTTAGTGGTGCATGGAATCTTAAGTGATGATGATAATAGCTTATAACTTAGTGAGGAAAACTGATAATTTTTTTAGAGAAAAAATATATTTCTATCTAAATTAATAAAATTAGTAAAATATTATTTCTAAATTATTTTTATAGCTCAATAAAACATTTTAGAAATAACAAAGACAAGTATTTTACCTTATATTATATTCCTTGTACTATATTTACTGTGTTATATGAATCTAAACTTCAATTAAAATTAAAAAAAATTATTAATTTTACTCTAATAATTGCACTCCCAATTATAATAAGCTTCTATTTAATCCAATGCAATTTAGCATGTTTGAACAAAAAATTTTAAATATAAATTATTTTTAATTTGTTAACATTTATATTGTACCAAATTATTTCATTTAAATTAGATTTGGATTGCATAGTTTAAATATTTTTAAGAACAAAATTTTAAAAATTTCAATTTATATGAAATTTAAATTAGAAATTAGATATTATAAAATTACATTATAAACTCATGAATAATTTTCTTAATATCACGGAGATAAAGAGAATATTATGTGATTCCTTTTTTAATTTTAACATACTCGCATATTATCATATTTTTATTTCAAAGACAGAATATTATGATATGAAAAAACTTTTCAAATACGAATCATATAATTAATAAGCATATTTTTATACAAAGTTTGAATAAATAACAATTAAAATTAAGATATTAATTTTTTTCATTAAAATGTTAATTAAATACTATTTAAAAATAAATGTTCACAAATTATTTTTTGAAAGTTTTTTTTTTTTTTGGGTTTTTTGGGATAAGATAAGGAAATTTGGGTTTGAAAGTCTTTTTTTTGAAGCCGGTGATTCTAATTTCTAATCTTCTTTTGGCTTCTGAGTTCTGCCTTGATGTTCCAACTGTATTCTAATCAAATGTAGCCAAAGTTTTGAGTGTGCAGCTCGCAAATTTGATCTTTTCTTCAGTGTCCACTATATAAAATTCACCACCAACTCCCCGTTAGCAGCCTCATATGCGTTGGTGCAAAGCAAAAAGGCATAGACACCCCTTTGTTGGACTCATAATAATCAGTGTGATGTTTTGACTTTGTCCTTACGTGACAAAAAACCGAACCTTTTCACACAAACTTCACAACACAGCCACATCTCTCTCCAAGTTTGTTTCTTGGTGGGATGGAGTAGGAGTGGGTGGCTTTGTTTTGTCTGAATCTATCTACTCTCTTGTGGCTCTCATAATCTCTCGCGATCATTCCCTTCTTGGTCTAGTGTTAAGATTCTTTGTTGCCTTATATATTGATAGCCCAATCTCTCTGCTTTCAACCAAAGTCCTTCCATTTCTTGTCTACCTCTTTTTCCCATCTTCCTGGACAAACGGGGTGTGCCGTAGTACCATGCTCTCCCTTGCTAGGTCGTACTCGCCTTCTATGTGGTAAGTTTACCATATCTTACACCTTGGTTTGTGTATGTCAAATCCAATTTAGATCTAACAGTTTTCTATTTCTTCAGATTATATCATCTGGGTAAACCTAAAGTCACTGACTTTCCGTTCGTTGTTTCATCTCGTTTGTTGTGTTTCGTGCTTGTAGAATCAGGCTCTGGTAAGTTTCTGTGTATTGCTCAGATGTTAGATACAAAACTTCATTGGTTTCTTACGGCATTTTCAGCAATGAATCTAAAGTCTGGTAACTTTCAATGTGATTACTGTTTTCCCCACGATATTGTGGACATCGTGTCAATTTGAGTTGTTGAATCAATGTCCTAAAACTTTTACCATCAAAGTTTTTGGTGGATTGTTTCCCCACGCCTGAAATGTCATAGTCTCCATATATTTAGTATATGGATGCTTCATAGTTCAACTTTACGACTTTAATGTTTGACTAACATTGTGTATTACTAGAAAAGTTATGCCATTGTCATCTCTCTAATGCCTTCTATTGCATATGCGTATAATTACTAGTATTCAGGATATCTGGCTGCCTTAAGAGAAAAGGTCTCCTTTCTTTTTCCTTTTTTGGGTAAAGAATCTGAGCACAAAACATTTAGAACTAGATTTGTTTCTTCATGATTAAAGTGTTAAAGATCGACTGCAGTTCCTAACTTTATGAAAAAAGTAGGAGAAGAAGTGTTGCTCATTGGAATCTGGAGAGGAGTAAAAACGTATAGACTTTCAACAGTTAATCTAGTACATGCCAATGGCAATTAAGTGCTCTGGAATTCTTACATTCCCGTTCTGTCTACATCATGCAACAAGCCATTCCTCCAACTTCCCTGGTCGCCCTGGGTCACCCTACTTTCTTTTTATGCGAAGTAATTTGATATGTGTACAGGGTTACTGAAGTCTAAACTTATCTATTTTGTTGTCCATTTTCTATAACTTTGCAAGTTGTGCATCCATGGGCTATATCATGTCTTCCGCTTTCCCTTCCATAGCATTAAAGCTTTACAGCTCATTTGGTATAAAAACTTGTGCAATGTGAGATTTGGGATTTGGATCTGGCAATGATTGTGGACATTTTACCAAAATGATTGTTCTTTTCAATCATTAGTTGCTGTATTCACTTCTTTTTTCAGTTGAGTTATGGTTGAGACTTGATTACTATGTTTTTTTATTTTATCTACCACAAATTTAATTCCCATGTTCTCAAGTCTATCAATTCTGGAAAAAGTGTCTTGCAACTAAAGATGTTGAGTGCATGCATAAGTTTGGTTAGAACAGGAGAGGAAGAGATCAGTTGTTGCATAAAACCAACAGAGTATTGCAGCTACACTTTAAAGAATTCAATCACAAATATAAGATGAGTAATTTTAAAGATTTTCAAAAGATTTAAAACCCAAAATATTTAAGTTAGTTTCGCACCTTTCTTTTGAGTTTCTGTAGAAGGTTAACCTTTGCATAAGAGTACTTTGAGGCATAAAAGGAATTTCTTTTAGAGAAAGGAAATCACTTGATTGGAGGGCCTATGAGTTGAAAGAATTATTGGACCAATTTTGTTCTTTATTCCCCAACTGATCCCTAAAAACTTTGCAAATTGCAGTTAGTGGATGCTTCTGATGGAATTCTTTACATATAAATGTTGCCTTTTGTGTTTGTTTTTTGCAAGTCTTGCTTTTGTCTTCTATTGACTGAAAACTTTTAACTGATTACTGCTCCATTTTTGTATCCCTCTTTATCCATTATTGCTTATCTAGCAATTGTGAGATAATCCCAGCTTCCATTCTTATTTCTCATCCGCCACGTACCTTTGTGCTGCCAAAGAAAAACTAACACGGTTAACTTCCTGTCTAATTTAGTACATCGTATCAAATCTTATCGATGATATTTCTTTCCATGCCATTTGCTTCATAGCTCAACTTTTTACAACCAAAAAAAGGGAATGAGTCTATTCTCTTGTATCATTTGCCTTAAATCTCTGAGAATATAAACCTGTTTTAACACCTTTCAGTGTAATTCTCCAACAATTGGATTCATTTTTCCAACTTATTCTGCAGATGGGAGACGTGGCAAAGGACTTAACTGCCGGTACGGTTGGAGGAGCAGCACAATTGATAGTTGGGCACCCTTTTGATACTATCAAGGTCAAGCTCCAAAGCCAGCCTGCTCCACTGCCTGGCCAGCCTCCCAAGTATAGTGGTGCAGTGGATGCTGTAAGGCAGACTTTAGCGGCTGAAGGTCCTAGGGGTTTATATAAGGGTATGGGGGCCCCACTTGCCACTGTGGCAGCTTTCAATGCAGTCCTTTTCTCAGTTAGGGGTCAAATGGAGGCACTATTAAGGTCGGAGCCTGGTGCCCCACTTACTGTTAATCAGCAGGTCATATGTGGAGCAGGGGCTGGAGTTGCTGTTTCAATTTTAGCTTGCCCAACTGAATTGATTAAGTGCAGGTTAGTATAATGATCACAACTGTAGAGGTGTCCCCTAGCAACTTCTTTTAGAAATTGATTGGTTTCTTGTTCATCAATCTGGAAGCCTATATCTGACAATTTCTTCTTTAACCTATTTTGAAATGATATGTACATTTTATCTGTTACCTGGAAATTATGGATTGCGGAGCCTTAAATTGATATTGACAGCTAATCCCAATGCTGTTTATTATTTAGTCTTGAATTTATGAGTTAATCGTTCACCACTTAAACATGTGTAATGCACTTTTTTTCTGTCCTTACAGAAAGCTTTCTGTTTTTCATTTTTATTTACCCTTTCTGGCCAAAATTTCTCAAGAGAATAAAAACCAATTGAAGAACTAGTTGAAATTTCTATTTCTTTAATTTGTCTGTTGTTTACCAAGTCTGTGCAATACTGAGAATTCTGTAACTCATAATCTACATTGATTGCTTAAGCTGCGATATATTTTATCTCTTCAAGACAAAGAAACTATAGGAACCTATTTAATCTGTGAAATGACTTCTGGCATGCCACTGTGAGAACAGGTTGCAAGCACAAAGTGCATTAGGAGGTTCAGAATCTGCTTCTGTGGCAGTGAAGTATGGGGGACCTATGGATGTGGCCAGGCATGTTCTTAAATCTGAAGGTGGTGCAAGGGGTCTCTTCAAGGGTTTGATTCCCACATTGGCACGTGAAGTTCCTGGAAATGCCATTATGTTTGGTGTCTATGAATTGCTAAAACAGTCGCTTGCAGGAGGCCAGGACACTTCTCAGCTCGGAAGGGGCTCTTTGATGTTGGCTGGGGGCTTGGCTGGAGGCTCCTTCTGGCTATTAGTCTATCCCACCGATGTTATCAAGAGTGTGATTCAGGTTGATGATTTCAAAAATCCCAAGTTCTCTGGCTCCATTGATGCTTTTAGGAAGATCCTGGCCTCAGAGCGTGCTAAGGGTTTATACAAGGGATTCGGCCCTGCCATGGCTCGTAGCATTCCCGCCAATGCAGCATGCTTCTTGGCATATGAAATTACAAGATCTAGTTTGGGCTAGATAGCTTATGAGTCATTCATATCACCATCTCTAATCATCAAAGCAAGAATTCCTTCAGGTAATTGCTGACATCTATGCTAACAGATAAACAGCAAATATCCTTCAAATCTCTGTTATTGAATTGGTTGCTGAAGAACCATTTCCTAGTCACCAACATTTACTTGCATCAATCAATATTCTTTCTGATTTAATGATTTTGACAAAGAAGAAAGTTACTTTTTCCCTGTCATTTGATGGATACACTGGGGGACTGAACCTCGGTCTTCTTTGTCAGTCTTAAGATCTGTTGCACATCCAACGAGTAAACTTGGAGATGTCTGGAGTAAGAAATCATACTACTGTCACTCGTTAATGCTAAATCTATTTTTACTCTACCTCGGTTCCAAGGACAAGAAACATGTAAAATTAACGTGGTCAGGCCACGAATTCTGAGCTTTCTAAGCAAATCAAATATGAAAAAAGAAGGTTAAGTAATTGATTGCCCAAAAATTTTGTAAGAGAACAATCCAATTATAATAAGTAAAACTAGATTATAATTTCTACATTGATCTCTAACACTCTCCCTTAATGTAGAAATCACCAACAACTAACAAGTTTCTTAAATACATGAATTTCTTCAATGTTACTAGCTTGGTAAATGAATCTGCAACTAATTGATCATTAGTATTACAACACTTGATCTTAACTTTCCTTATGAAGCGATGACAAGTCTCTATATGTCTAGTTTTGCTATAATGAATTGACTGATTATGACAGTGAATAGCGGTTGCCTCTCCTTAAGCTCACTTATCCTTCACAACCAAACAACTTGATAAGTTGTCGTCGTAATAGGCATATATTCAGCCTCTAAAGATGATACAACAGTAGATGGTTGTTTCTTTACACTACATGAAATAGCACCTGCACCCACAGTGAGCGTGTAACTTGTAGTCTTTCAATCTTCAAAGCAACCCCTTAAATCACTGTTAAAGAAACCATACAACTTGAAATTGTTTGTGCATTTATACATATTTTCCAAAATTTTGTTCTTTTCAAACATCTCAAGATTTGTTTTGCAACACCCAAGTGATTCTCGATAGGACCTGGACTAAAGACTTGTTGCTGGCATAATATTTGGTTGCTGTTTGTGATATACAACAAACATCCTATCAAACTCCTGTATAATTGAGATTCAATTTTTTCACTCCCATCATCTAAGCAAAGCTTTTTATAGGTACACGTAAGAGTGTTCACAAAATTGTTATCCTTCAAATTGAATCTTTTGAGAAGATAATGAACATTATTTTCTTAGAAAATAAAAATTCTTGCATCACATTGTTGGACTTCTAACCCTAAAAAGAAATTCATCAAGCCTAAAATAGTCATTTCAAACTCATCTAATAACACGTCACTATTGTTGGTATAGATCAAATCATCAATATAGAGACAAACAATTAGACTTTCAAGCATACCTCTAGTTTTTACGTACAAGGTTGGCTCACTAGGACTTTTCTAAAAATAATTATTGAATGTTTATCTATTCTTCCATAACTACCCTTTTAGTTATTGAACATACATTTCTTCTTCTAAGGTTTCATGTACGAATGCTGACCTCACTTTAAAGTACTAAACCTTCCAATTAAAATTAGCAGCAATAGTTAGAATAATGTTTATTGTATCATACCTTGCTACTAGAGAGAGTTTCTTCAAAGTCTATGCCTTCTCGCTGCATGTACCTAGAGGCAACCAGCCTTAGTTTGTATTTTTCGATAGTACTATCAGCATGGAACTTCATTTTATAGACCCACTTTTACCTAACAACTTCCTTCCCATTTAGAAGATCAAGTAACTCCCACATCATGTTTCTTTCTAAGGCTCTCATTTCCTTATCCATTGCTACATGTCATTCCTTGGACTTTACTGCTTCTTCAAACATATTGGTTATTCAATTTGAGCAAGCTGACATTGTTTTGTGCTTTTATAAATTTCTTACAAGGATCTCTATTTTCTTGGTGGCGAATTTGATAAGGAAAAGCTTGGTGAGAACAAGTTTGAGACATTAGTTTAGCTTCTTATTGATGTAGATGATTGAAAATAGTTTAGTGTAAAAAGATTGGAACTCTCTTTTCAATCTTCTTCTCTTGTGGGGCATCAAGGGATTTACTATCTTTAAATACGCATATTCTTCCAATCCTAACTATTTTTCTCATAAAAAAACATCTTGACTTATTACCAATTTTTTGGTGAGAGGATTATAAAAATGATATCCTTTAAATTTGTTATTATAACCGATAAAATATATATGGTGATATTATCATCTAATTTTTCTCCTTTTTAGAGTGGAACATGCACAAATGCAGTACAATCAAAAACTTTTAAATGAGTTAGTTTAGGCTTCTGAACATATCATGCTTGAAATTGTGTTTCTTATTGCTTCTGCCTAGAAATTGTTTGGAAGAGTTTTGGATTTTAGCACACCTTTTCCCATCTTTATAAAGTTGTGGTTCTTCCTTTTCGTGACTATGTTTTGTTGTGATGTGTAGCTAGCTTTTTGTTGCATATGAATCACACATTCATCACAAAACTTATGAAATTCTTGAGAGAAAAATTCTCCCCCATAGTCTGTTCTCAAGTTGGCTGTTCGCTTTGTTTTTAATATATGTTTTGAATTTCTTGAATATAGAAAAGACTTCTGATTTTTCTTGAGAAAATAAACTCATTTCATTCAACTAAAATTATCAATAAAGACTAAGGAATACTTGTTATTGTTGAGAGAAAGTATCCCCGTAGGCCCACAAATATCTGTATGAAATAACTCTTTTGGTTTTTGAAGATCTTTTTGCTTGCCCTTTCGGAAAAAAGTGGCAATGTTGTTTCCCAATTATAGAACTTTCACATATCTCATTTACATGTTTAATCACTGACAACCTACTAACGTAGTTCTTTTCTAATATGAGAATTAAATTTCTAAAACTCAAATGACTATATCTATGATGTCAAAGCCAATTCTTATACGTCAATGTGCCTTCAATGCATGTTTTTCATTAGAAGCGACAATGTAAAGGAAAATATTACTTTTTGTCGTGGGTATGGTGACAAGCAAAACTCTCTTTAATTTATCTTTAAACACATAACAAGTAGAATCTTAAAAAAGAATTGAATAACCATCCATTATAAATTGCTCCATACTTCATAAATTTGAATCCAAATCAGGAACATACGGTACATTCTGAATACAATTCAAACCAAGAGAATTCAACATTATGGTACCTTTTCTTTAAGTCATGCATATTGTTCCATCCCCCATTGCAATATGACTAGTAATAGATTCATCCAAATTTGTGAAAAGTTGCAAAACAATTATCATGTAATTACTACAACCACTGTCGATGTATTAAACTTTTAGAAGGCATTTTTTAGATGAGAACCCTTACTTTCATTTTCCTCTTTTTCTTGGGCTAGATTGGCTTGTTTTTCTTTAAGCTTGCAAAATTTTTTCTATATGTCCATATTTCTTGCAATAATATCATTGTTTTTATCTCTCGTTTTTACCTTTGTCAATGCTTCTAAACTACTAGTTGTTCATGTTGGGTCAACCACTACTTTTGCCTCCTCTTCTTTCTTGTGAGGAGTGTCCACCATATAATTTGTTAAAGTTACTTTTGTTGCTTAATTCACTGGTATCTTTTCTACCTTGTGAAATCTACATCTTACTATAAAAAGGGTTCTCAACATAATCATTATCATATCTCTTCATTCTATCT
>JAOSBL010000001.1:21214339-21239302 GCA_027568915.1 Erythroxylum roraimae | reverse complement strand
CCAAGCGAACTTACCAGTACATCCTTGACAAAGTCCACCAACGCTTATCCGGCTGGTCATCCCAATTGTTATCCTTTACAGGCCGTATCACCCTCGCTCATAGCAGCTTTAACCAATTATACTATGCAGACGGTCAGATTGCCACGAAGTCTCTGTGATGGACTAGAGAAGTTAATGTGCCAATTCCTGTGGGGCTCGTCTTCTGGTACCAAGAGGATTCACCTGGTGAATTGGGACAACGTGTGTAAACCCAAAGTGATGGACAGGGGGGGGGGGTGACCAGGGATAAACCGGTTAGAGGTAGTTTGGTTGTCAGTCAAATAAAGATTCTCGAGAAATTGCTGGGCGAGTCGGCGGATGCTCCGAGGATCTGTCAGGACTTGCCCATTTTCATCTTTCAAAGTCTAAATCTGCGCGTGTTTTTGTTTAGCCGTGGTGAGGGCATGATAGTAACGTGTATTTCTGTCCCCCTAGCCTAACCACCAGCTTCTGGATCTCTGGTGCCAGTACAGTTCTTCCTGGTATAGGACGTGCTCGAGTTCCAACCGGAGATGTTCCTTGAGGCCTTTGAGAGAGATGTAGTCAATCTCTTTGAGTTGCGTTTGAATGCCTTCCAGCCTGGCCAGAAGACGCTTTTCACGGTGAAAAATGTTGCCAAATGTGGTCGAGTTCCATTACTGTAACTTGGCAGAAATACACGTTAACTTCCTTCAACACATTTTTCAGAATGAAGTTTGGGATTCTGACCTAAACCGCACAATTCTGGTTCTCATACCGAAGGTCCAGTCTCCCACTTCGATTTTGCAATTCCGACCTATTGCACTATGCTCAGTGGTTTACAAAGCCATAACCAAAATTATAGTCAATAGGCTCAAACCCTACCTCGACAACTTGGTTGCCCCCACCCAATGCAGCTTCGTCCCTGGACGCTTGATTACGAACAATATTATCACCCAGGAAGTCATCCACACGATGCGAAGGAAAACCGATAAGAAAGGTATTATGGCGATAAAGGTGGATCTCGAGAAAGCTTATGATAGACTATCATGGGACTTCATTTTAGACACATTAGTCGACATAGGCCTTCCCGAATCCCTGATTAACCTCATCATGAAGTGCATTTCCTCAGTATCCCTCCAAGTCAGGTGGCATGGAGAACTGAGTGAGAACTTTACTCCTTCCCGGGGTATTCGCCAAGGGGACCCCATCTCACCTTACATATTTGTCCTATGCATGGAACGCCTCGGGCATTCCATTACACAAGCTGTGACCCAAGGCCACTGGATGCCGATCAAACTTAGCAAAACTGGCCTCCCAATCTCTCACCTCTTCTTTGCTGATGACCTTATCCTTTTCTCAGAAGCTTTTATTGACCAAGTGACCACAATTCGGGAAATACCAGAGTCCTTCTTTGCAGCTTCGGGACAAAAGGTTAGTCATGCTAAATCTCGGTGCTCCTACTCCAAGAATATTTCTCATTCAACGTCTTCCCGTCTAAGCGGTGCCCTTGGCTTTACCTAGACGAAAGATCTAGGTCGGTATCTTGAAGTTCCACTTCTACATAAGTGAGTGACCAAGCGAACTTACCAGTACATCCTTGACAAAGTCCACCAACGCTTATCCGGCTGGTCATCCCAATTGTTATCCTTTGCAGGCCGTATCACCCTCGCTCATAGCAGCTTTACCCAATTATACTATGCAGACGGTCAGATTGCCACGAAGTCTCTGTGATGGACTAGAGAAGTTAATGTGCCAATTCCTATGGGGCTCGTCTTCTGGTACCAAGAGGATTCACCTGGTGAATTGGGACAACGTGTGTAAACCCAAAGAGATGGGAGGTCTGGGCATTAGAAAAGTTCGAGCAACAAATGATGCCTTCTTATTCAAATTAGGTTGGACGTTGATCTCCAATCCTAATACTTTTTGGGTACAGATTCTCTCGAAAAAATACAAGTTCGATGCAAACAACCTCCCTACCTCTATTGACACTAAAGGCGGCTCCATGATCTGGAAAAGTATCCAAGCTACCTGGCACCTGGTGCTCCAAGGCCTCAAATGGATGCTTGGAGATGGCGCTCGTACTCGATTCTGTTTGAATCCCTGGGTGGAGGGTGTGGGACCTCTTCTCTCCCACGCTACCACCCCCCTTCCCCCAAATTCAAGCTCCCTCTGTGTTCGCAAGTTGGTGGACATAGATGGCAATTGGAACTGGGCAATTGGAAGCTACGGTGAATTGCCTCCCGTTGACGATTTGCAGATTAATTGCAGGAACTTTCCTCCTGAGGCCCTACCTAGGACAAGATAAGTTAATCTGGGGCAGCTTTGACACTGGGCAATTCACCGTAGCTTCAGCCTACGACAAGTTAATGGAGCTTCCTGACTACACTACCGATGGACTTTGGAAGGTTATCTGGCAATGGAAGGGCCCCCAATGCATTCGCTCCTTCCTCTGGCTCCTCGCACACGATCGGCTCCTCACCAACCAACATCGAGTTCAAAGACACCTCACCACTGATGGATCGAGCTACCACTGTGGACTAGAGGAATCCGCACTGCATACTATGCGAGACTGCGACAAAGCCTGACAAGTGTGGTCCTCCTTCCCCCCTCATTTAGTCACCGATGGTTTTTTTACACTGCCAACTAGACAGTGGCTCAGGACAAACCTCCTACACCACCGACGCGTCTTTGGACAGGATTGCTCAATTCCTTTTGGAGCTACGTGTTGGCTCCTCTGGAATTGACGTAATATGACCTTTTTTGATGATCAGTTTACTTAGTCGTCCTCACCTCTTTCCCTTCTTGTGTCTTTTGTAGATCAGATTCACTAGTCCGATGTGTGGCGTGGCACAGCGGGCACAGGACCACGCCCTCGACTCGACCGACACGTAGGATGGTGTACACCTCAACTGAGATGGGTCAAGTTAAACACGGATGGCGCGTGCAAACCTTCCTTATCCTCTGCCACAGCCGGAGGCATTCTACAGGACAGTACAGGCAACTGGCTTGGCGGGTTCGTCCAGAATCTCGGCTGGTGCTCACCGGTGTCTGCTGAACTCTGGGGCATATTTACCAAGCTCACGATCGCGTGGAACCTCGGTCATCGCCACATCGAATTGGAGGCAGACTCGACGGCGGCAATCCATCTCATTTCTTCTTCGGCAAGACGGAGTATGATCTCAAATCCCATAGTTCAAGGCATTAATGAACTGCTTACTCGGAACTGGACGGTCATCTCTCAACATATCTTTCGCGAGAGTAACAGATGTGCGGATTAGTTAGCCAACTATGCAGAGAATTTTGACTTAGGAACATGTGTTCTTGATACCACACCCATAGGGTGCCACATTATCCTATTGGAGGATATATCGGGAATCTATTTCCCTCGTCTCATCATGTAGTTTGTTTCCTTCCCTCTATAAAAAAAAATCAAGAAATTCATTATAGTAACGTTTATTTATAACAAGCTTTGTCGCAGAGACTTCTTAAAATTTTAGTTTGGGAAGAATAATCCAAACTAAAGTCTACTAAGATTAAAGAAGACCTTCACTTTATTCATCAGAGCTCTGATTAATTATTTCCTTCAAACCCAACTGAACCACCCTATTAGCGGAAGGTATACTGATGAAGAGAATTTTGTTCTAGAAATAATAACAGAAGGAGGAAATACAGAAGAAGATAATTGTGTTAAACTTGTCCTCTCTTTATTTCCAGTCTACCGACTAATTTATAGGCAGAACCTAACAGTGAGATCTCCTCAGTTGCTACAAACTTGGAAAGAAAATAAATGCAAATCGTGGATTACCCATGTTACAACTGGAATGGAAAACAACAATGTAAATCGTGGATTACCAATGTTACAACTGGAATGGAAAACAACAATCCTAAAATAATGCAACCACTATTTATCATGGATTCAATGGACTCGTTCAAAGCTAGTACTGGTAGACACATCCTCCTTCCATAATCATGCTCCACAATCTCAGACCATGCCAACCATGATCCATTGAAGACATGTCCCTAGTGTACCACTCATATCAATCCACCCCTCTCGAATTGTCCTTGTCCTCAAGGACAAACTCCAGATATGTGCTAGACAGACGACGTATATTTTCCCATGTGGCATCGGACTCGGAAGTACCTTCCCAGTGGACTAGAACTTCAGTAAATGGCCTGTATCGACCTTTTTGAATCACCCTTTTGTCCAAAATTTTGGCCGGGGTAGGAAGAGATGAAGAGTCCTTAACAAAGGTAGGAAGATTTGGTAAAGGCGCAGGTCGTGTACCGAGATATTTGCAGAGGAGACTGACGTGAAAAATGTCGTGTATTTGGGCACCAAGTACCAAACGTAATTGGTACGCGACAGGGCCAATCTTTTCCAAAATCTCATACGGTCCATAGAACTGGGCCGATAGCTTTAAAGAACTTCGAAATGCTACTGAGCTTTGCCTGTAAGGTTGGAGTTTGAGTATTCATGCGCTTTTAGGACAATCTCAGCTTGCGTTTCAGGTCTCACAAAACCCCCTCCCTTTGCTTTAGAAATTCATCCACTACCGCTACTTTGGATGTGCCTGGTATATATGGAATGATGGTGGGGGGAGGACTGCCATAGACGATCTCGAAGGGTGAGAATTTGGTGGCCGAATGTAGACTTGTGTTGTAACTAAGCTCAGCCCATGGAAGCCAGTCCACCCATTTTTTTGGTTGTTCACTCGTGAAGCACCTTAAGTATTGCTCTAGAATGCGATTAATAACTTCGGTTTGTCTGTCCGTCTGTGGATGGTAACTAGAACCCTTGTTGAGTTCAGTTTCCTGCAACTTGAATAACTAATCCCAGAAGGCATTAGTAAATATTTTGTCCCTGTCACTTGTGATAGCTTTTGGAATTCCATGTAGGCGGACAATCTCTTGAACAAACACATTAACAACCCCAACAGAATTAAATGGGCGTTTCATGAGAATAAAGTGACAGTATTTAGATAACCTATCAACTACCACTAGTATTACCGTATGCCCTTTTGAAGATGGAAGTCCTTTGATGAAATCAACAGAAATTTCAGACCATATGCGGGTTGGAATCGGCAGTGGCTGGAGTAATCCTAGGGTTTTCATGGTCTCGCATTTGTTCTTTTGGCAGATTGTACATTCCTGTAGGAACCGTTTGACTGACTTATGTAATCCTGGCCAAGCAAAGTTTTGTTTAATTTTGGACAGGGTCTTTTGATACCCAAAGTGGCCCTCGGTTGAAGTAGAATGGTACTCAACTAACAGAGAAGGAATTAAGGAGCTGTTGGGACTTAAGTAGACTTTATCCTGTAAGAAATAAACCCCATCCCTCAATTGTAATTCACGCCCCTGTATGATTCTTTGTGCTGCTGTTGAATAAAAAGGATCATTCTTGACTTCTCCTTGCAACTGAGTCCACCATGCCGCTATTGGTAAGGAAATTACTGTCATGCCGCATTCGCCTCTTTTAGATAACGCATCAGCTCCTTGATTTTCTCTCCCTTTGCGATATTCAATTCGGTAGTCATACTCAATAAGCTTGGGAAGCCATCTCACTCGGAAAGGGGTAGTGATTCTTTGTTCTAATAGAAACTTGAGGCTTCTCTGGTCAGTTTGGACTATAAAAGGACATCCCAACAGGTATGGACGCCATTTTCTTACCGCCTTTACAATAGCAAGCATCTCCTTCTTGTAGGTAGAAAGGTGTAGAGCTGTCCCTTTCAAGGCTTGACTAAAATACGCAATGGGGCGTCCATGTTGGGACAAATTTGCTATGATGTCGTTGCCACATGCATCACTTTCCACATCAAACTCTTTAGTGAAATCAGGGAGAGCCAAAATGGGAGGTGTTGATAATGCCATCTTGAGTCACATCAAACTCTTTAGTGAAATCAGGGAGAGCCAAAATGGGAGGTGTTGATAATGCCATCTTGAGTTTTTCAAAAGCTTGCGCTGCATCGGAGTTCCAAGTAAAACCAGTTTTGGTTAATAATTGAGTGAGTGGGGTGGCAATACTTCCAAAATTTCGGATGAACTTGCGATAGTAACCCGCAAGACCCAAGAATCCACGGACACCTTTTTGGGTGGTCGGTGCTGGCCATTCTTGCATTGCTTTGATTTTTTGTTGATCAACCTCAACCCTTTGATCAGATATGACATGACCCAAATAGTTGACTTTAGTTACCCCAAAGTGGCATTTGTTGAGCTTGGCATACAGTTGTTGTTTCTGTAGGATTTGAAGTACTGTTGTCAAGTAATTCAAGTGCTCAGACCAATTCCTGCTATACACCAAAATATCATTAAAAAATACAAGAATGAATTTTCTTAGATAAGGGTGGAAGATTTCATTGATTAAGGCTTGAAATGTTGATGGCACATTTGTAAGCCCAAATGGCATAACCATGAACTCGTAGTGACCCTCGTGAGTTCGAAATGTCGTTTTGTGGATGTCTCCCTCTTGCATTCGTATCTGATGATATCCTAACCTGAGATCCAGTTTTGAATAATATTTTGAGCCATAGAGTTCGTTGAGTAGCTCATCAACAACAGAGATAGGGAACTTTTCTGCGATGGTTATCTCGTTGAGTGCTCTATAGTCGACACAAAATTGCCAACTTCCATCCGATTTTTTTACTAATAGGACTGGTGAGGAAAAAGGACTTCGAGAAGGTCTGATCAATCCCGACGTTAGGAGCTCTTGGACCATCTTCTCTATTTATGTCTTTTGGTAGAATGGGTAGCGATATGGTCGAACAGAAACGAGTCCACTACCTAGTTGTAAAAGAATATGGTGGTCGTGCACTCTCTTTGGTGCTAGGTGTTTAGGTTCTGCAAACACTTGCTGATAAGTATTGAGGAGTTGTTGTATCTCGCTATTTGATGCAGTTGGGAAAACTTGGTTAGGTACGGCAACTTGGAGAAAAAAAATGAACCCACATTTTGCGTTACATTCTTTTGCAGAGAGAGGTTAACACTTACTTAAGTTCAATCCCTGAAACACTATCGATTGTCCCTTGTCTTGAATCACCATGGAGAGGTTGTTGTAGTCTGTCTGGATTGGACCTAGAGTTGCCATCCATTGAACACCCAATACCACTGGACATGCGGCCACTGGAAGGACGAAGAAATCTGCTGTAGTTTGATAGTTTTGGATGGAAAGACTTACTGCCTTACAAAGACCATGGCATGTCACCTGTTCTTTGTTTGTGACCATAACCCGAAGTTGCTCCCCCTTTCTTAGTGTCATTCCACATTGCTTCACTAGATTTTGATCCACAAAATTGTGGGTACTATCTCTATCGACTAGGATCGTCACGTCCTTCCCTTTTATCTTCCCTGATAGTCGAATTGTTTGTGGGTGATTGTTTCCTTCAATGGCATGTAAGGACACCTTTGGAATTGGTTCTTCTGTGACGGAGCCATCTTCTAAACAATCCTCCATTAGCACATCTTCTATGGCAAATAATTGAGGTCTAGTGCATCGGTGATCGAAAGTGTATTTCTCGTCACAGTAATAACGGAGGCCTTTCTCCCTTCGTTCTTTTGCCTCTTGATCAGATATGCGATGAAAGGTTGGGGTTGTTCCACTGCCAGAGGTAGCTTTGGAGCTCGGATGGGACCCTAATATACTCGGGTTTGAGATGCTTTTGTTGGCCCAAGGAAGCTTGGCAATTGTGGTGTTTTTCTTTTGTAGGGACTGTTTCTCTTCCACTACCTTGCTACTCCGATGGCTTTTATCAGAGTCCGAGGGTTCTATAGTTTAGCCTCTAACCTTATGTCATCTTTGAGACTTGCAATAAAGGAACTAACCAAAAAAGATTCAAGCAAGTTATCAATTCGGTGAGAGAGTCTCTCAAAAACTTCCTGATATTCTGCCACAGTAGTGGTCTGTCGTAGGTGGGTTAGAGCTTCGCCGGGGTTGTCATAGTCAGTAGGGCCAAATCTCTTGATTACTGCTGTGGCAAACTCGTCCTATGCTATTAGACCTTGGAACTTAGTTAACCACCTATGCCACTGTAGGGCTATCCCTTCCAAATGAAATGATGCGAGATGCACTTGGTCCTGAGGTGGAATTTCCTTGAACGAGAAATATTATTCCGCCTTGTACATCCAACCTTGCGGGTCAGTACCATCAAACGTGGGGAATTGGAGCTTTATGTGCTGTCGACTATTGCGGGTGGTCGAGTTGGTGTTTTGTGAAGTTTGGAGGTTTGAACTTTGATGAGGCGGTGCGGCACTGCTGCTCCCGTTGTTACCTTAAGCAAAAGGATTCTCACCTTGTGTAGTGTTTGAAGGGTTGATGGTGGGTTCGAAGTTCTGTAATTTGGTGAGGATGGTTTCGAGTGTGGCATAAAAATGGTGAATACTGGACTCGTGTCGTCCCAGAACTTCTTGAGTGTCATTTCGAAACTCGGCATTAGATTGGTTTCGGGTATTCATTTGCGCAACCTGGCTCTGATACCACTGATGAAGAGAATTTTGTTTTAGAAAAAATAACAGAAGGAAGAAATATAGAAGAAGATAATAGTGTTAAACTTGTCCTCCCTTTATTTCCAGTCTACCGACTAATTTATAGGCAGAACCTAACAGTGAGATCTCCTCACTTGCTACAAACTTGGAAAGAAAACAAATGCAAATCGTGGATTACCCACGTTACAACTGGAATGGAAAACAACAATGCAAATCGTGGATTACCCATGTTACAACTGGAATGGAAAACAACAATCCTAAAAAAATGCAACCATTACTTGTTCAAAGTTAGTATTGGTAGACACATCCTCCTTCCATAATCATGCTCTACGATCTCAGACCACGCCAACCATGATCTACTGAAGACGTATCCCTAGTGTACCACTCATATCATATACAAACTAAAGTTTGTGCCTGTTCACAAGGCGACGCGGCTAGCCAATCCGGTCCAACAACTCAGACTGGACTCCTATTAATGAAGACCTACCCGGGCAACCCGCCTCCGTTAACAAAAGAGTAAGTCATGGAGACTAGAAAGAACCAGTCAAGGTGATCAAGCAGCAACAATGAAAGATGTGGTGAATCATGATGACTTGCAGAGTGTAACAGCCATGGTAGATGATGTTGAGGAAGTGAATGTGGACACAGTTCATTATGATGGAGAAGAAGAAAACGATGCTGTTACTATAATCAGGTCAACATTTTCAAGTGAAGAAGTTGAGGAAACAACCTCGGATGAAGGATGGCAAGAAGCCAATCAAAGAGGACGATCAGGTAATACTAATGGCAGGAAATCTGGTCTGAGGCGACCAGCTTTGGCAAAGCTAAAAACAAGTGAAGATTATCCAATGTAATTGCAATTAAAAAGATACGCTGTTATCAAGAAGAGAGGAATCCAAAAAAGGGAATATATTATATTGGAGCTATGAATAATGTTTTGAAAAACACACCAATGGCCCAACTTCTTCTTCTTCCACCCAATGTCCTGATTTAGAGGAAGAAGTCTGCCTGAGACTTTTGAAGTTGAGAGGTCTACGAACAATTGAACTGAACAAGCTGAAAAAGCGAAAGGTCTCTTCCTCTGGGGAACGCAGAAATACATCACAGAGTAAGTAAACTATATCTTTAGGTACATGTTCTTCCTATTTAAATCTTCAGACTTTTCGAATCTAAAGCTCTAGATAATTCACTTACAAATTAAAGATATGGGGACAATGACCTTTTCAGTTAGTCTACCCAAACCATTTATTATTAATTTTTATAGGGTAAGATTGTAATTTAATAAACTTAATTGGTATTAAATTAATTATACACGATTGGAATATTATTGGGTTTTTTATTGCTATTAAATTAATTGTAATAAAGTAAAAATGAGATATTTAATTAAGTGAGGTGAAAAGGGATGGTGACTCGGTTGGTTGAGCTTCAACGTCTCGCAGCAGCAAACTCACCCACCAAAAATCAATCATCACGTCTATTTTTGTCATTTCACACAAGTATCGCTTTATAACCTCCGAAAAGAGCAAGACAAAGACAGAAAGAGAGATCAAAAGACAGGGCCGAGGTTAAGGGCATTATCGGAAATTCGTCCCCGAGCTCAACAAGTTTTAGTCGCTCTCTAGTTCTACCACCACTACGAGTTTGAATCCTTATCAGACAATTATAACGCAAATTTGAATTTACAAAGAAATATATTTTTTCGTTTTCCTCTTCTGCTTCGCATTTATTACATTTATCGGTGCTTCTAGTTCTTTTTCTTCTTTTGTGTTTGTGCTGAGAGTCTCAAAAAGAGGGGAGGTGTTTGGGTCCCGATTAAAACGCCTCATCTCTTCATTAACTAAATTTTGTATCTGTTTATTCAATCATCATGGCGTCCGAGAATTTCACCGACAAGAACGCTGTGTTTAGGAAGCTTAAGGCCAAATCAGAAAATAAGGTTTTTTTTTTCAAAAATCTTTTTTGCTTCTTTGCATGTCGATCTGGTTCAGATCCTACAGTTCTTAGATCTGTGATCTTGATCTTGGGTTTTATTTATTTATTTTGCAGATGTGTTTTGATTGTAACGCGAAAAATCCTACTTGGGCTTCTGTTACCTATGGGATCTTTCTGTGTATCGATTGCTCCGCTGTTCATCGTAGTCTTGGCGTGCACGTCAGTTTCGTAAGGTGATTAAAGTTGTTCTCCTTTATCTTTTCTGTTTTGAAGTTTTCTAGCGTCTGGGTTTGGTTTATAATGGCTATTTTTGATCGAAGATTGTGTAAATTTGGGAGTAACCTGGTTTGTGTCATAAAGTTAGTGTCCCTTGGAAAATTGGTAGTTAGATTCATGCGTAAAGATCGTTAAGTAATCGGACTTGGGCTGGGGTTGGGATGGATGTGGAAATGTCTTGATTTGGGGAATCGTAGGAACATGTTCGATTTGTTTGGGGAATCGTAGGAACATTTTAGATTTGTTTTCTGGAGAAATTACCATTTGTTAGTTGTTACTGTAAGATAGAAGGTGCATATGGTGAAACAATATTCTCGTCTACGGTCTCAGATGTTGTAATTATAAACGTGGCTGTAGTTTTCATGATTCCACAACCGCATTAGAAAAAAAACACAGGTGTATTATTCTATCGATTTTTCTCTCGGTGGCATTTGTTATCTTCTCTTGTTCATTTTTCCTAGTTGTGCATATGATGCTTGAGCTCACTAATCGAGTCTTACCATCAGTGCTTAAACTGTTCACAATATGAATGTCTATTACCCAATTGGTGGAAAGATCTGTTTTGTGTTTAGCTTCATTCTGGGGATTTATGCTTTCAGATGGTCCACAAAACATTTTTTGATCAACATGTACTGTTGACTGGATGCAGGAATCATGCATTCCTTTTGTACCATTTATGAGGATATATAGTATTATTTCCTTGTTGATACAGTAATTTGTCTTAATAGATTCATTGGATAGGAAAAGGAAATGTTGAATTTGGTTGAAAATGAGCCTATGTTTTTCAGTACTTGTACAAATGCCTTTTTATGTCTCTTTTACTTTCACTGTAATCCCGGAGCAGAACTTCAGTAAGAAAGCTGTAAAGGGAGAAACTGTAATTATTTTACTTGTTTGTCGGTAGGTCAACAAATCTAGACTCATGGACTCCTGAGCAACTAAGAATGATGAGCTTTGGGGGAAACAACCGTGCGCAGGTCTTCTTTAAGCAGCATGGTTGGACTGATGGGGGGAAAATTGAGGCCAAATATACATCCAGAGCTGCTCAATTGTATAGGCAAATACTATCCAAAGAAGTCTCCAAAGCCATGGCTGAAGATACAGGGTTGCCATCATCACCTGTTGCTTCTGAATCAGCCCAAGAAGCAAATGGAATTTCCAATGTCAAGATCAATGATACTCGTAAAGAAAGTTCAGTAGCAAGGCAAGGAACTTCCGATCCTCCTTCACCTAAAACTTATCATCCAGTTATGAGTACTATGGTGAAGAAGCCTATTGGTGCTAAGAAAACTGGGAAAACAGGTGGTCTTGGTGCAAGAAAGCTCACTACAAAGGTAAGAGATCTCTTTCAGCTTTTTGAGCATATAGTTTTATGGATATTCGATGTATGCATAATTTTCTTGTTGTTATATGGCTCATTTCTGATTGTATGAATTTATTGATTGCAGCCAAGTGAAAAACTTTATGATCAAAAGCCTGAAGAACCAGCTCCTGTTGCTCCTTCCTCTACTGGCAACACTACAAAAGCTGGTGCATCTATTACTTCTCGCTTTGAGTATGTAGATAGTATCCAATCTGCTGAGCTCATTTCTAGTGGTCCACAAGTAATTAGCCATGTATCTCCACCAAAGTCATCAAGCTTCTTTGCTAAATTTGGAATGGATAGTGGTTTCCAGAAGAAAGGAAGCTCTAATTCTTCAAAAGTACAAGTAAGATATGTGCCCACCCTTATTGTATAGGAATGACTTCAGAAAACATTTTCAGTCTATGTGGCCTTAAAATAGGTTACTGTGCACGGTGGTAATCATAACTGACATATAAATAACAGATATCTGGCAGGATTACGGGGCATATATTTTCCATTAAATGTATTTTAGCTGCATTATGAATAAATTGGTGCTAACATGAAATGGAGATATGTTTGCACTTGGCAACCAAAATATTTGTGATTCAAATCTTAAACACATGCATCTTGGATAAATTTTCAGTTTAGTGTTTGTTATATGAATTTATTCATATGAGAAAAATAAAAAAGATTATATCATCCTTAAGATTGTTTAATTTGAAAATAATTATCTTGACTACTCTATGAACCTGTTCTTAGCAATTGGGAGAAGCATTTATACATCAATAATCTATTCCTATATGTTATGGAGTTTTAAGTTGTAGAATCATATGCAGCAGTGGTGGCCAACAATGGAATAAATTAAGCTTGGACTGGTTGAAGTTCCCTCATATAGTCTTGATTTCAAAATTTCTGTGGGAGTCTTGATTTGCATGCTTGGTGCTAGTTGCTTCTTGTGCATAGATGATACCATCATTTTGAAGCTCTGAGTGGTAACTGGCAGGTCTCTGTTTTGTATTGGGTTTTGCACTAGAATTACTGATCTTGTAACAATTTTTCGTGTGTGATCATGTGCAAAACATTATATACATCACGTGGAAAAAATAATACTTCATTTAGTATGCAGTTTCTGGGGTTTAAACTTATGTTTCATTACCTTATACGTATGCTATGCTGTTTGAGATATGTTCTTTACAAGACATCACAATAAAATTTATTTTTCTATAAATTTAAAGAGGGAGGTAAACTATAGCAGGATTTACCATTGACATTGGAGATAATGTGCTTCTAGAATATCTTTAGTTAGACAAACAGAAACAGTAAAACCATGTTATTGCAAAATTTTTCACAACTATATGGTCCAAATTGGTTTTCCCATTTAAACTTGAACTAAAAAAGAGTGCTTTTTTCTTATGATTGTGGAGCCTGGTGAATAGGATGGACCAGATGGTAATAGATACACATATCTACTCATTTTCTCTCTGAGATTAACTGATCCCTGTTGTTTAATCATTTGGAAGATGTTTAATTCTTATCAATACTCCATATTGCTATTCATGTGCATGCTTGGCATGGCATATGTGGTTCTTATCAACTGTCCTTGTACTCGTTCATCTTGTATATTATGTACATCAAAAAGAAAACTCTTGAATTAGCCTGAAAGTTTTGCAGTTTAAAGTGAGTACTTTTTCGCTTATTAATGCTGTGATACCCTTTCTTTTTACAGGTGATATTTCTGTTCCGTTTTCTTATGTAGTCTGACTTTATGTTGTTACTAATTTTCAGTGTCGTGTATCTGGTTTTTGTACTTTTAACTATGGCATACTGCTTTACTTTTCCTTTTAGCTATAGGCTAAAATTTGCGATGTGCAAAATTTTTGGAATCTATTTTTGAAAATTACATAATTTAGTATCCTAAGCATATTATGTGGTTTTACATCATGTTATTACAGATTACAGAAACAGATGAAGCAAGGAAGAAATTCTCAAATGCAAAATCAATCTCATCTGCCCAGTTTTTCGGTGACCAGAGTAAAGCTGATAGTGATACCCAAATTTCTTTGCAGAAATTCTCAGTATGTGCTCTCACTGCTTTTATCTGGGATTAGTTAGTTCTAACTTCTAAGTTTCTTATGTACACGTTTAGATAATTTGCGTCCATATATTCTTTCATTTCTAGAGCTACTTGTTTCTAATATTCTTGTCCCTGTTACGTCTTGAATTGCTACCACTGCTTAGCATTAAATATAATATAGTTGACAGTTTTAGGCAAACTCAAGTCTTTTCCGGATGGAGTGAAGGTCAGAATTTTTAGGTTCTCCCATTCACTAAATAGAAGAATTTGAAAGGAATATGATAAAGGAAAAAGTGGTTTCCTAAGAACTAGTTTGGAAGCTGTTAGAATGAAAAAGAAATAAGGAAGATTTGACTAATTGAGGCTCTTGAAATCCAATTCTGTGCGCTAGTCTTCTACATGTATATTTTTCTTCTTAGTTTTGTATTTTACGTTTTGGTTGATTCCTCAGAAAGTTGTTTACTCGTAAATTCTGCGTAACACTTATTGATATAAATAACATGTTTATTATCAAATATATTGTTTATTAATTGGCATGTTTCTTTCCAGGGATCATCATCTATATCTAGTGCTGATCTGTTTGGTCATAGCAATAATCAATCTTCCGTTGATCTTGCTGCAAGTGACCTCATCAATCGCATCTCCTTCCAGGTATGCTATGTGAATTTCAAATATGTCTATGCCCTTGTTCGTTCTTGGCTTGTGCTATCGACTGATCAGTGGCATCTTCTTGTGTTCTTCCAACATCAGGCACAACAAGATATATCTTCGCTTAAGAATATTGCAGGAGAGACTGGGAAGAAGCTTGGTTCGATGGCATCCACCTTGATAACTGATCTTCAAGACAGAATCCTGTGATGCTGATGAGTTTTCAGTTTGCAATTATCTGAGCTTGTCTCATTACTGGATGATATTTGTGTAGTGGAATGTAAAATGTTTCCATTATAGAATTCTTTTGGAAGAGAAGAGATTTAAGACTTTTCCAAGCTTATGACGACGAACAGGTGCTTTTTTATTTTGTAGGACAGCTGTTTTAAAAATCATATGATTTAGTATCCCCCACACAACAATGGTCTTTTTGTAAACATTATCCGGTTTCTTGCAATGAATGAAGAGAGTAAGATCCAATAGTTTGGTATGACCTTGTTAAGTTCAAAGTAATATTGCCTTATGGGCCAGTGCAAGCTTAGTAGTGAGTTTTTTAAATTAATAATTAATGATTAAACTAAGAGAAAATTTTAAAATATTCTCTCTATGAATTTATCCAATTTCAATTGATTAAAATTTTAATTACAAATTTAATTGTGATTTTTAAGAATTACAGTAATTTTAAGAAAATATTATTTTGTTAAAAGTACTAAAAAGCTTGGTTCTCTTTTAAGCAAGGTATTAGATTTAAATCTTGTGAATGAAGTAATTAAGTGCTTTTCTTATTAATCTTAGGTTAATCTCCTAAGATTATGTTTTTTATTTTTTATTTTGAAAACAATCTTCCTTTTAATTAGAAATAAGATTGTATATTATAGAAATGATTTATATTTGTTGTTGTTGTTATTATTATAGTTGAATAATATTTGATAGCATTTATTAATTAAATAGAATTACATAAATCACGATTTGAATCTCATAATGTTAATTGGTAATGGTTATTTTTTTTTAACGAGAGAATAGCTATTATTATGAGGAATAATAATCCAAGGTATAGTTGGGTATATCAACCACACCTAAAAGCGACTATAGAGAACAAATGCCCAAGCAAGAGAGTGGGCTCCCCTATTTCCTGAACGCCTAATTCAAGATACAGAGATATTGTCTCTAGTACATAAAGTATTCTTATAGTCCGAAATGATAAGACCAAAATAGGAAAAATTCAAAGACACTTAAAAAAGACAATATAATTAATTATGGCACCGACATATTGTAATAAATGCCATCTTATCGTACACTCAAATACTATGAAATTATCTTGAAGAGATTGAAATGGTAACTACCAACATTATATTTTACTCAAAGCACTAGAAAAATTTAGTCTCACGTAAAAATCCATATTTATTTATTTTTTCAATCATAAAATTTTAGATTTCACAAATCACAACCCAAAGAAAATTCAATTTGTTGTAAGACTTGTTTGGTTTCTTGGAGACTATTTTTCCTGAGAAAATTTTACAGTGGACGAGAACGATTTCTCTTCCCTTTTTGACTGCGGCTTTGTCATTGTCTCGTTTGATTCCAGAAAACTTCCAAAACGGAAACTGGCGCTTCACTTTTCCCTCCCTTTTCAAAAACACCGGTTTTCAGCTTATCTTGTAAAATCTTTCTCAGCCTTCCTTTAATTTTCTTAACCCAAATCTTCTTTTCATTCCTGCCTATTTTGCATTGAAATCCCTCTGCTCCCTCTTAATTTTATGTCAGTGCTTATCATATTCGGCTCGCAGAATTTTCTCTTTTGTGTTTAATTAGAGAAATTTCCATGTTTGGGCATTTACTTGAAGTCAGTCTCCCATTTTCCCTAATAATGGGTTGTTGTAGTGAAGCTGTTGATGGGTCGTCCATATCTTGAACTGAGTCGTTTATGGTCAATAAGTGCAGGGTTTGAATTGCGGGAAGTCTTCGCTAGTCTTGGAGGTTAAACAATTCGCGCTTTGATTCGATTGGTAAGGAATCTTCAATAATTTCGGCTATTACATCTGATTCCGCTAAAACCCTAGACGGGTTTATGACCTCTGTGGAAACCCTAGGTGGGGCTTCGTGTTCTTGTAACCAATCGTCTATTTCTGCGAAGATTGAGCCTGTTGGGTCTCCAGCGTCTTCAATGAAGAATGCACAGGGGTCTTTTCTATCGTCAGATTATGATAATTTACTAGAAGAAAAGGAAGAGGGAAAAAGGGAAAAGAAAGGGGATAAAGAAGAAGAAGAGGACGAAGAAGGTTTCGTTGAAACCCTAGATTATGAATCCGTTGTTTCTGTGTCATCTTATGGAACCACCTCCCCACCATCTTCATCAATTGAATCAGATGAAAAGAACTGCTTTCGTGTGCCAACAGGGCCGGCTCCTAAGGAGAAGCTATGTGATAATAAGTTTTACTCAACGAGGCAAGTAGAATCCGATGAAGGCACTTCAAATTGGTGCGATTTGAGAGGCTTTAAAGCTTCTGATGAGAGGATCTTTGATGATTCTAATGATCGTTTCTTTGATTGTGAATATAATGATGTAACTGACCTTGATTATAGTTCCTCTCATCTGGCCCAACCCATCGACAGTGGGTCCAAATGGCTCCAGTCGCGGATGTCATGGCCATCGAGAGAAGACAGACGGAACATTTTAGATAGGCCTCCAGCTTTTTCATATTACTGGAGGGAAACTGGACCTACTGGGGTGGTATGCCTCTTGAGATATTTGAAGTTTATCAAGTAACAAGATATATTTACTCACTGTTTAAATGTTGAGCTCTTGTCCTTGGTTTGGTTTTGCAGGGAGCTGGGCTTTTCAATCTTGGTAACACATGCTTTCTAAACGCAATCTTGCAATGTTTTACACATACTGTGCCGCTGGTCAAGGCTCTTCGTTCCTACAATCGCATGGCTTCCTGTGAGCATGCTATATATGCTTTAGTTTAATTGAATATTCAGTTGTATCTGTTTTTTTTTTGCACATCAACCGGATTTTTAGTGGATTGTTGTTTTTGTTAGTTGTATCTGGTTTTTTGAAAAATTGGACTTTGCTTTTGACTCATTGGTTGCTTTTGGGTGGTTTTCAGGTGGTAATGAAGAGTTCTGTATTATTTGTGTCCTTCGTGATTTCATTGAAGATTCGTTGGCTTCTTCTGGGAAAGTTGTCTCACCTTGGAAACTTGTGGACAACTTGAACTGTATCCTCTTTTATATATAAAAGAAAGGGCAAAATATGTGTTGCAGGTTGATCTATCATTTTGATATGTGACACCTTCGAGTGCATTTCTTGCTTGTTATTCGTCGTGTAAAAAATGTTTTCGTTCCATTTGATTTGAATTGCAAATACCCTGTTGTTCATTCTTGACTTATGAATAATTAGACATTTCACCTAGTTTTCAGCGATACCAGCAGGAAGATGCACATGAATTCCTACAATGCTTATTAGACAGACTTGAGAGATGCTATCTGGATATGAATTCTACTCACAAGGGCTCACCTTCCCAAGAAGATAACATAGTTCAGAAATTATTTGGTGGTCGTCTTGTAAGTAAGGTATACTGGTTAAAAAGCTTTCCATTTTGGATCTACTGAGTGTACCATCTTACAAGCTGGTGTCGAAGTGAAATGATCCTTTTTCAATTCTGTTTTACATTTTCCCCTACATTGTATTTTTTTAAAGTCTTGTGTTTTTACTGATAAACTTTACTCATCGTTTGGCATTTGAACTTTAGCTGCATTGCTGCAACTGTGGTTACTCTTCAGATAAATATGAGCCGCTGATTGATTTGAGTTTGGAGATTGAACATGTGGACAATCTTCAAGGTGCTCTGGAATCTTTTACCAAGGTGGAAAAAATTGAAGATCCAGAATCAAAGTTTATGTGTGAGAACTGCAAGGAGGCAACTCCAAAGTTGAAACAACTTAAACTGGATCAGGTTCCTTCAGTTGCTATTTTGCAATTGAAGAGATTCAAGACTGATGGATTCCATATTGAGAAGATTGGCAAGCATTTGGAGTTCCCATTGGAGTTAAACATGAAGCCATACACTAACTGCTGTGAAGATGATGATGTGAGTGCATTGATTACTGAGTAGAAATGTTTTTAATCACTTCGGTTGGTAATGGTAATAGAGGATACAAAAGTCTAACTAGGTCCTCTTGTCGATTCAATTTATCATTATTGTGATGGATAACTACTTGATGTTTGCCTAAGAAAAGATTATGTGAGGTTAACAGCTACTTTGGCCTCCCAAAATACATATTCTTTATGACGCCTTGCAACCTGGATCTGCTAATTACAAACTAAAAATATCTTTTCATCCTTGCTCCAATAGGTAGACTTGAAGTATCATCTATATGCTGTTGTGGTGCACCGGGGATTTTCTCCTACTTCTGGACATTACTTTTGCTTTGTACGGTCATGCCAAGACATATGGCATGAGTTGGACGACTCAACAGTAAGTTTTGTTAGGTTCAACTTCTGTTTGGTTAGTGATTATTGTTCTTTGTATTGAAGGATTGAAATGCTACTACCTATATGATTGTCTTAGGGCTATAAATAATTTATGACAGGAATTCATTTCTATTCCAGAAGTAACGCATTTCAATTTGTTTTGGTTTTATGACATTTTCCCCAAACATGTCATTTATTCAAACAGGCATCAAGGAATTCTTGTTAGTGTTTAGGAGTCGTATTACTGTTATTGTTTACATTTTCTTCTGCTCTACCAGGCAGTTTAAAATCTTCAAAATCGATGAAGTAACACATATATGTTTGTCTAATTACATCTTCTGCAATTTGCAGGTTACCAAGTTTCACGAAGAATATGTGCTATCTCAAGATGCTTATATCCTGTTTTATGCTAAAGAGGGCACACCATGGTTTTCGAGTTTGATGGGCTCGGAGAAGCTTTACCTTAATCCTAGCGCCTCAAATACTTCACCTAAGTCAGTTCTTGATGGTTTGGATGGTGACAGCAGTTCAGATATTAGTGGAACAAATAATGATGGTAGGATGGAGGGTTCAACTCTAGTTGCTGCTGACGGAATTTCTGCCAACTTAGCTTGTGACACGATGCTTGCTGAGGCTCGGAGTATTGAAACCAGGGATGAAATGGTGGGGATTTCTCAGAAGACGGGAGAGAACGAATCTATAGGTGATGATCCGATGCTTGATATTTCCTTTCCATGTGGAAGTAATGATTGCCGTGATGGAATTTCTGAAAAGGACAAATTATTGGGTCGTTCTCCTTGTGAAGAAAACTGCAATGAGGGGAATCGCAAAACCGAAAGAAATGATGAATTTCACCCCACAACACCAATCGGACGGAATCATCCAAATACAGAAGTGGGATTAGCAGGTGATGTTTTTATTCTACTGAAATCTTTCATATACTTCTGGTAAATGAATCTAATAAGGTAGCTGCTTAATTTTCAGGACCCAGATATCGCATCCCATTGGATCATCTGAAACCCAAGAATAACACACATTTGAAGAGACCTCCAGTGCATGCATTTAAGGGTGGAGAGAAAAGAGAAGCCGCTAGATACCTTAACAACAGCATGGTACTTACTTCGAGGTCCATGAAACTAATGAATGCTATGCTTCCTAGAAATGACAAGAAGAGAAAACTGGGATCATCCTCTTGCAAAAGGGCCAACCATCCAAGACGTTGTAAATCAATAGAGAGAGTATCTGTTTTGCGTTGAAGTGTTTTGATTTCTAGGTTGATTAATCAAAAGTTTTGGCGGACAGGATTAGTAGATCTAAGCTGAACAATTAGCATGATTCACATGCAATGCAGGGGCAAATTCGTTGTATATTGTTTCAACGCGTTCATAGGTTTTGGTATATCTTGCTGAAGCTTTTCCTTAGTTACTAGTTTTTTGGCCTTGATGAGCATATTTTTGGATTTTTAAGACTTTTTTTCTTGTTATTTATAGAACGACAAATATAATTACAAAAATTACAACTTATCAATAACTTTTCACAGGTATTCTGTAAATTAATTTACCTTCTAATATTCTATGATAATGTAATTTTAAAGAGTAAAGAAAGATCCTAACAATTATATATAAAAATTGAAATAAAAGCAAATTATAGAGGATTATGATGAAATGACGATACTTTTATATAAATTACCAAATTATTTATGATATTGACATCTAATTGTGCATTGATCAAGTTGAAGTTGATTACTCTCTCTGACGAGGCATAAGAGAAAATACGTAAGAGTTCATCGGAGAATATACAATGTAACATGGTTATGATGTAAGAAAGTGGAGCTGCTTACAAGATTAGAGGGAATAGCCTAATTAAGGAATAATGATTGTATGTCACGAATAAAATAATTAAAAATATTCATAAAGTAAACTTCTTTTTGAGAAATGATTTCTTTATTTTAAAAACTTATATATATGTTTAGAAATAAATTTATTAAAGAGTAAGTGGTTGAAACCACAGTAACTAGACTTCCCAACAAAATGAACCTGACACAGCTAGCCCAATCTGTGAACTGAGGCCAGTCCTGAAACAACAGCTGATGCTTGTATAACTCTAGCGCCTTGCTCCAAAACGAACTGGAGAGGCTGCATCTGAGAAGGAGGTGGTTATGACTCTCCTGATCCAAGTTACACAGCTTCCAATCTCTGGAAGTTAAAGAGAATCTCTTTAACCTTATTCATATTCTGCAACTTCTACTTGATGGCTAACCACAAAACAAAATATGTTTTAATAGATTGATATATCATATCTATAGATTGAAATGTGTTTTGAGTCATTAAAATTAGTATTTTATGTTTTGCATAATAATCTAATTCGCCTACAAATGTTTTAGGTGCTCTGAAACGGTTTTTACTCATTAAAATATTTTCCTTCAAAAGCTTTATTTTAGTGCATTGAAAAAGCAAAGAGCTAAAAATAACTCATTCACCTTTACATTAAAATTCTATTAATAATTATTTAGAAGGTATTAAACCATATTTTATGTTTCTTTTCCACAAAAGTATGATAACCTAAATTTATATAAAAAATTTGAAATAAAAGTAAATTATATAGGATTATGATGAAATTAAAATGCTTTTTATAAATTACCAAATTATTTTTGCTAAAAGGGAAATCCTTCATTACTGCCAAACAAAATAGTTCAATATAAAGATTAAAAAATAATAATGAAAAAAGTATGCCACCAATTAGGAATGGTTAATCCTAATTCCATATCAAGCCTCAAAACTCAATAATAATAATAAAAAAACTCACAATAAAACAATAAATATTACAATTCATCTTTAATTTTATTAAGTAACAGGTAATCAATTTTAGTGTACAGGACAGTGCAACAATATGAAATTCTAATCGCTAACTCTCTTTTTAGTAAACAAAAAAATTGTTCCACCTTCGTGAAACTATTTGCAATTCCTTTCCCATTAGATATGATAAACAAAGGCTACAAAGACTGCCTATCCAATACTCTGTCTTAACTTTCCTACATCTAAATGCAAAACACAGCCAATCTTTCCAATCGTGCAGAGTATAAGACTAATTATCAGTACTGGGCAAAGACTTACCAATTCCAACAACCTTTTAGACTAAACATACTGAAAAAATAAATGATATCTATCTTCTATATCTACATTACACAAACAAAAAAGCATATCATCAACCACAACATTAAAATGTAATATTACCTTAAGTCAGCTGATTTTCTTTGGATCCATCATCCAAAGAAATAGTGAAATAGACGGCAACATAGTTCATCGTTTCAAATCAGAGTGGCTAAAATAGAGGAATGCCTCAGGAAGTTTATGTGATAAGAAGATATAACTCAAGTTAAAAGGTAAATTTTACTGTTCTACAATTAAGCAGACCATGCTCTATAGAGCATAGTGTTGGCCTAATAAACAAGTGCATAATCATAAGATAAAGGTGGAAGAGATGAGGATGCTCTGTTGGAAGTGCATATAAGAAGAGATAAGATCAGGAATGAAGTGATAAGAGACAAATTGAGAGTGGCTAACATTGATAGTAAAATGAGGGAGATAAAGTTTAGGTAGTTCAGACATGTTAAGAGGAGATATCTTAATGCTTCAAGAAGATTGTACTTAAATATTGTAAAAAAAGAAGAGGAAGATAAAAGAAAAATTTGAGAGAGATGATCAAGAATGATATAGCCCTACTAAAGCTTACTGAAGACTTGAGCCTCAGTAGAAAATTTTGGTAACTAGAATATGGGTAGAGGACATCCATATAAAGGTCCTTCTCTTTTTATAGGCCTTTCAAACCTTCTCCTTCAATTTTTGTGTCTTTTAATTAGCTTAAACATTTTTGTTTGAAGCAGTAGTTCCTTTTGTTATTTTGTTTATGTATTTCATATTTTTTTCTCTTTTCTTTATACTTAGTTGTTTTCTTTATTGTTTGTTTGTTTATTTATTTACTTACTTTTATCTTTATCTTTATTTTTTTATCTTTATTAATTTATCGATTGATGCAGTTATTTGTTTATGTATTTGTTTATTGTTATCTTCCAACCACTTTTTTTTTTCTGTGAGTCTATCGAAAACAACTTTTCTATTAGCTAGGAGTAAGGTTGCATGCTTCTAAATCTCTTTAAACCCTACATGTTAGGATTCCTATTAGAAAGTTGTTGTTGTTGTTGTCCATTCATAATCCCTCTGTATAGTATATGTGCCATTAGTAATCAAGACCCTTTTCAATTAGAAAAACCTACTATTGCTTTGCCTTCACTTAGTTCAATCCCTTTTAATGTAAATAATCTAAGCCCTTTAAATGAATGTCATTAATCCTCCTAACATTCAACTCATATTTTTTAATAATATAGACCAAATCTTTGGGTTCCAATTTGTACAATGTTTAAAATTTAAACCACCATTCTTTCTCGAATAACACAGTTTGTTCTATCCTACTAAAGAAACATCTTTACTTTCCTCTTACTACCTATAAGAATTCTCTACACTTCTATTCAATTCTCTTAATAATGCTTTGAAGTAACACAAACATTGATGCCTAATATAAAGAAAGCAAGACAAAGTTAATTAACTGACTTCTCCCTGTGTAAGGTAAATGTTTACTTGCCAACTACTCATAAGATAAGTAATCTTATTATTAACCAGATCACTTTTTAGGAGATAAAAGAACTTCTAAGTATTTAATAAGAAACTTACCAAATTGGAATCCAATTAACTGTAATTTTTCATTCCTCTCCTCCTTTTTAACTTCTTTTTCTACACACAAACACACTCACACACACACAAAAGTCCCTTCAGCTAGTGGTAGTTCCTCTTTGATTTTGGCCTTTTGATCTTTGATTCAAGAGAAAACCCACCAAGACTAATAGACAAGTAGGTCAAGAACACGAAGTCAGAACTAGCAGGTTCTTTATCTTATATAAATAGGCAAACTCGACAAACAGATCAATGAATCCAGCTCCAAGTCGAAGGGAATTGTATATATAGGATATAATTCCTATGTAATTGAACGAGACTGATAAGCTGTGGTTGTTGCTTGACGGTATAGAATCGGATAAGAAAGGATATTTGTTAGAAAATGTGCTAATATAAAGAGGATTTGCCCTACTAAATGATGATAGAATCAGTCTTGCATTGGTATAAGCATAACATAAGTTCATTGATGAAAGTAAAAAACAATCTTTATGATTTTGAAGCAAGAACATCTCGTGGGATGACATAAACGACTTATTAAGTAAGTCCAACTGAATCAAGAAGAAGCATATAAAATCCATTTCGAAAAATCAAAACTTTTAACTGAACTTGGCCTGGTTGGTAAAGGATTCTATTAAGGTTGGCTTGAAACGTGCTTTTCCCGCTTCATATAGTTTTTAGACAACTCGCGAAAAAATCTCCACAACCGGCAACCTTGACAGAAAAACATTCAACAACATGTTAGTAGTTGGTCGAGCTAAAGAAATCACTCTAGTAGTGGGGATGGATTCACATGTGACTTTATTGTGAATTACCCTACGAGCCCGCATCTAAAAGTGAAGTAGTTGAATGAATCTCCGTGTATATATGTATATGTATATATGTATGTATATGTATATATGTATATATGTATGTATACATATATATGTATATGTATATATGTATGTATATGTATATACATATACATATATGTATGTATATGTATATATGTATGTATGTATATATATATGTA
>JAOSBL010000001.1:21186384-21205827 GCA_027568915.1 Erythroxylum roraimae | reverse complement strand
GCCCCTTCTTTCATTTATTCTAAGTCTACTAACTCTCTTAACCCATTAAATACCATATTAATTCCAACTTAATTCTAGTACTCCATTCTAACTTCTACCTTCTAATTTCTATTCATACTTGCTACTTTGATGACTCAACTCTAAAAATAATGAAACAAATAAATCACTAATAAATAAAAAAATTTTGGGGTCCAACAGAAGTATTTGATTTATCTTTGATATTTGTCTATAATTATAAGTGTGTTAATCTTTCTAACAAAAACTTTTCACCTTCCTAAGTTTTACCTCACCAGTGATTTTCAAATTTTGTGTATATTAATTAGGTATACCATATTATCTTCATGATAATGAAGATATTCCTTGTGATAATTATATTTATAACATAGAAGATGGAACCCTAACCAAATATTGTGAAGCAGAAGGCTTTGATAAGCCGATATCACTTTCAATTTGGATATCAATAGAAAGATATATAAAAGCATAAGGAATACAATTTTTTTTCAAGAAATTAACATAGCTGAGTTTCTTCATATTTTTTATTGTGTAATGCTATGTAAGAGCTACCTATTATTAATCTAAATTTTTGCATTAGTTTCTTTTATAATTGTTTTCCTATATATTTTGAGAGGTGTGCAATGGAAACATTTATGATATATCATAACATTTATGATATATCATAAATGTTTCCATTGCACACCTGTCAAAAGTTAGACACTTCCCCAATTTTCAAATAATTAATTAACATTGTTGATACATGCTTTGAGTAAGTATTATATATTATTGAGTATTGAATCCTTCAAGGTAATTGTATATACAACTCCATTAATAAGGTTGATAAGAAGGTATAACCTAATTAAAGAATAGTGATTCTAAAGTATTCATTATCATTAACCTTTTTTACAACAAAAAGAATTAGGCATGGGAAAATAAGGTTCAATAAGAATATAAATTTTTTGTAGATACATTTATACACAGCAATAACAACGAATCATAATTATAATAGAATAATACTAAATTCTCCCACGTATACGTAAGTCTTAAATTTCACAGAATAGATATACTATAAAGAAAGTTAAACATATGAAGTTATTATTATATATTATAATAATGATGGTTTGTCACTCGTATTTTTACTTCTCGCCAATCACCCATGAAAAAGACGCAATGACGAATTCATGTACTTTGCCTAATGTCTTTCTGCATAAGGCAGAGCTAAAGCTTCATTTACAGAGAGTTCATTGTTGCTTGAAGTTGAGAGTGAGTATTTCTTGTTGAAGCTGAGGGTTTACCGTCATTTGAAGTTGAGAGTATATGGTTTTCTAGTTTTTACTACTCATTTTTGTAGTTTAAACATGATACAATGGCGATATGAAAGTTTTAATGGTTGTTGATGAGATGTGTTAATACCATATTTTTACATAACTATAAGAATTTTAATTTTTCTTAAGTTGTTTTGCTTCACTAATGATTATCTAGGTTTTTATATATAGGATATGACATCTTACCTTCTTGATAACAAAGGTATTCCTTGTGATAATTATATTTATAACTTAGAAAATGTAAGCCTAAAATATTATGAAATAAAAACATTGGACGAACTGATACCACTTCTAATTTGGATATTATCCAAGTTTATATGAAAAAATAAAGTAGGAACGTAAGGAATGTAGTTTTTTAAATAAAAAATTAGCACAATTTAATCCATAAGAAGGAATTAGCCTAATTAAGGAACAATAATTCTAAAGTATTTATTATCATGAATCTTTTTTAAACAAAGAAAAAGGACCTTAAATCTTTGGGAATATAATGTCATTGGAAATATAAAATCTTTTGTAGATGTATTTATAGACAACAATAATGACATATCGTAATTATAATATAATAACTCCAATTTCTCCTATATATTGAAATGACTTAAGCTTGTTCTACCAATATAATATGCATGGCCACTGCATCTTTTGTAGATATATTTATATTCAACAATAATGATGGATCATAATTATAATATAATAATTCCAATTTCTTCTATATGTTGAAATGATTTAAGCTTATATAATAGACATTACAACTGCATTAAATAATATAGAAGCACATCAAGACTACACTAATATGTTCGAATTACATATATGGAGTTGTTGGGATTAGATTTATAAACATTTGCATATTATTTACAAGTTAAAACACATTAAATATGCAGGAGAGGGATTGGAATATAGATAGAAATAAAGTGGGATTGGAATATCTACAAATTATCTACAATTTAAACATAACAAATATGTAGGAAATAAAGATAAAGGAGGAGACTTCTGGAAAGATATTATTTTCATATTAGTCCCCCTTAAACTGAGAGTGGGGAAATTGTCAACTTGTCTCATTTGTTGAAAATGTCCCTTAGATAAGGACTTAGTTAGAACATTCGCCATTTGATCAAGAGTGGAGATATACCATATATGTAGATGACCTTTTTTAACTAAATCCTGAACAAAATAAAACTCTATCTCAAAATGCTTGGACTGAGAGTGAAATATAAGATTAACAGTAAAATACATTGCTCCCAAATTATCAAACCAAAGTATAAGAGGTGTAGTGGGTGAAAAAACAATTTCATACAGTAGAGAATAAAGCCATTAAACCTTACGAGTGGTAGTGGCGAGTGCTCAATATTCAGCCTTGGTAGAAGATCGAGAAACTGCTCGTTGCTTTTTTGAAGCCTGGGAAATTAAATTAGGTCCAACCAAAATAACAAATCCCGTGGTAGACTTACGATCCTCAGGAGAGCCACCTTAATCAGCATCAAAGTACGCATGAAGTGAAAGTGTAGAAGATCGACGGAGAAGAAGACCATGGCGGGAAGTGCCAAGAAAATTAAAAAAATCCTTTTCACTTGCTTCCAATTTTCAACCAATAGTTGATGATTACATTGAGACATGAGATTGACTATAAAGGCAGTGTTAGGTCGTGTAATATTGAGATACTGTAAACTTTCAACCATTTGTCAATAGAGAATGACATCTTTAAGTGATTCAATGGGGGAAGTTTTATAAGTGGAAGGATCTATCGGTGTAGAGATTATGTTCGCATTAAGCATCTTGGTCTTAGGTAAAAGATCATTGATGTACTTTTATTGCATAATTAGTAAGCCAATTTTAGTTGTTGTAACTTGTAACTGTAATTTTAGGAAAATATTATAGGGGCTAAGGTCTTTGACTACAAAATGAGATTGAAGTGCGCAAACATCTCCCATCACCATTTTATTAGAACTACTTATCAAAACAATGTCACCTATATATATAAGAAAAAAATATTAGATTTACAGTTAATAAAAATAAAAAGAGAAGGATTGGTATTAGAAGCTTGAAAAATGAATGAAAGTAATGTTTCTTTAAGACAGTGGGACCAACTTCGCCGAGCCTGCTTAAGACTATAGAGAAATTTATGCAATAAGCATACATAATGGGGCTAATTTTTGTCTGAAAAATTGCAAGGTTGAGACATATAAACCTATTCCTAAAGTAAACCATTAAAAAAGCTTTTGAAACATCATGTTGTCTAATACATTAATTTTTAGTAACAACAATGCTTAAAATAAATCTAATTGTGGCAAGACAAATACTAGGAGTAAAAGTAGCATTATAGTCAATTCCAGGTCATTGAAGAAATCCCTTAGCAATCAAACAAGCTTTATAGAAATCGTTCCATTAGGATTCTGTTTGATGCAATACACCCACTTGCACCTGATAAGATTTGTTGCTTAAGAAGTTAGTACTAAGTCCCACATTTTGAGCATATAAGGGCATTAATTCTATAGTCATTGAGGCAACTGATTTAGGATCTTTTGCAGCTTGGAGCTAGTTTGTAGGTTCATTAACTTAAGCTTAAATTTGTCTCAGTGGGGGATAAGGAATTCTTCCAAGAACATGTGAGCATTGCGTGCGTTGAACTAGTTTGTTTCGATTGTGAATTATAAGTAGAAAGGTCAACATTCAAGGAAATTTCAAGTGACTCTTGATGAATTATAGGTTGTGAATTATCTTGGTCTGAGAGCTTATTAGAGGAGCCATGTGAATTTTTAGGAAGAGGGAAGTTGGGCATGTCATCATATGAATCATGTTTATTTGTTAAAAAGTTGGTGAAGTAAGTCTTTGAGATGGTGGGGAAGGTTGGTGAACTAAATGTGTGCGAGAGGTTGAAGGTATAGAAGCTAGTGCTATAGGTACCAACAAAGGAGTTATTGCTACTGGTTCCAATTTCCTTAATATTGGCAATACTGAATTTTGTTGAAGATCGTTAGTACCTGTAAATGGAAAAAGATTCTTGTTGGCGAGAAATGTACACTTTATTAGTGATAATGCCAAAACATCTATAGCCTTTTTGCAATTTACTATCTTCTAAAAAGACACACTTAGCAAAGCATGGCATTAATTTATCTTTATTATAAGGCCGAAGCCAAAGATAACACAAGCAACCAAAAATTTGCAAAAAGAATAATCAGGCTTCTCATTAAATAGAACTTTTAAAGGAGATTTATTATGCATTAAAGGTGTAGGAAGTCTATTAATAATGTAATTTTGTAGTGTTAAAAGTGAAATTCCAATATTTAGATGGAACAAAAGCATTATGCATCATGGATAAACCAGTTTCAACAATATGTCGATACTTTTGTTGAGCACGTCCATTTTGGTCAGGTATGTGTGGAGATGAAAGATGATGATTAATTCCATTTTCATCAAGATGTTGGTGTAAGGCTTGATACTCTCCCCCTAATTGGATTGAAAGGTCTAAATCCTTTGATTAAAAAATTGTTCATTAAAATATTGAAATTTAATGAAAATACTCGTGAGTTCTGACTTGTAGTGAATTTAGTAAATCCGAGAATATTTACTAAAATGATCATGGAACAAAACATAGTATTTTTTTTCCACCAACTGATTCTTGTAGGGAAGGTACTCATAAATCATTACAAATCAATTGAAGTGGAGCATTTGACTTATGAGTATATAACGAAAAAGGTAATTTATAAATCTCACTAACACTACTTCCATGAAAAATTGATCTAACATAATTAGAGAAAGAAAAATTATTATTCCTAAGAACTTGATGCACTAATTTAATACTAGCATGACCTAGACGTTGATGCCAAGTGGAATGGTCTACTAAAGCTTTAAAACTCTTGATGATGAAGGAATCGACATTGGCAAAGTGTAAATGCTATTTTTACTCTCTCCATAATAAATTACTTGCCCTGTTATCAAATCCTTAACAAGAAAACAATTGTTAAAAAATTCAGCAGAGGCCGAATTATGCTTAGTCAAAGAATAAAATAATAATAAATTTTGATGGGCCTTTGAAACATTCAATATTTAAGATAAATTAAAAGGATAATTATTGAAATATGTAGTAGAAATTCTTATATGACGATGGGTAAGGTTCTATCGTCACCAATAATTACTTCCTCAAGATCGTCATATTCTGAATGAATGGCGAGGTTTAATTTTGTTATGAAATGGTGTGTAGCTCTAGAATCAAGTGTCCAATTGTTGGTTTGTGTTGAAGATAAAGGATACCAGTTGAGACATTGACTTTGTTTGAAGTAAACCTTTCTCAATTGGAAATTGATGTGAGTAATGCCTTATGCCCTTACAATTATGGCAAATGATTGTAGATAAGTCCACAATTTTCTTATCATATGAAATGCTGCATGATTGGTTCTGAAATTGAGAATTCATAGGTCAATTAATAGTTTATCAGCCTTGGGTTACTCTACCTAGTCAATTCCTGCATCCTTTACCATATCCTTGCCTCCCTTTTGCTTGAGAATTCTTCTTTGCTCCAAAATTCGCTCACACTAAGAGAGTAAAAAAAATTGCTTATCATTGAAGTTGCATCTTTTTTCTAATTAAGAGCCTGTAGCATCAAATGACACATATTGTAATCGTGCTTTAATAGCCTAAACAAAAGGACAATAAGCCATTCTAAACCCATCCATTATGTAATTTACTAGATCATCCTCAACCAAAGGACTTCCAAGGACTGCTACTTGATCTGCCATAAGCTTGACGCGCTATATATAGGCAGTGATTGAGTCATTCCCTCTTTGCAAGCTAATTAGTTATTGTTTAAGCTATAAAATTTGAGCTTGTGATTTAGATGCATAGGCCGCTGTAAGCCTTTTCTAGGCATACACAGTGTTAACCCAACAATATACTACAGTAATTGTTAAGATACAAAACTTACAATCCAACTCAACACAAGTTGATCGTTACAAAGCAAACAGTAAAACTTTTCATTGAGTTTACCATACATTTCTGGAGGTGGAGGATGGACATAATCATCAACGTGTCTTACTAGGTTGTAAACATGTAGCGTTGGTATGAGTTGCATTTTCCACAACAAATAACTTATAGAACTTAGTATCAATGGAAACTATTGTGAAACGCTGGGAAAAACAATTGGTTGGTTTTCAGTGGGGGGAAATAGGGACAATTGAAGTGGTTATGCCTAATGTTGTCATGATTTTTATGATAAGAAAGAGAAAAAAAAAGAGGAACAAAAGAACTAAAGGAAAAAGGAACAGTAAAAAAAGTTTGCATAGTAAAGAGACTTTATAGCTCTGATACCATGAAATGACTTAAGCTTACTCTATAAATATATTAGGTACAATGATTGCATTAAATACTATAGAAGTACATCAAGACTATACCAATTTGTTGAAATTATATAAATGGAGAGCTATCGGGATTATATTTACAAACATCTACAAATTATCTACAAGTTAAACACATCAAATATGTAGGAGATAGAGACAAAGTGGGATAAGAATGTCACATATTATCTTCAATTTAAACATAAAAAATATGTAGGAGATAAAGACAATTAGGAGACTTTTAGAAGGATATAATTTCCATATTATATATACATAAAGCTAAAGTCTCAAATTTCACATAATACTATGCTATCAAGATCATTAAACATATAAAGGTATTGTCATATGTAATAATGATGATAATTATCATTCAGATTTTCACTTCTCGTTGATTATATGAAAAGGATGCATTTACACCTTCACATACTTTGCTTGGTGTCTTCTTGTCCAAGGAAGTTTGTCAATAAGGCATAGCTGAAGCTTCACTGAGAGAGGGTTAACCTGCCCTTAAAGTCAAGGGTATAAGAATTTCTAATTGGAGCTGAGGATTCACTGTCACTTGAAGTTGATTGTGTATGCTTTTTTGATTTTTACTGCTCAATTTTGTAGTTTACAAATGATACAGTAGTTATATAAAAGTTTTAATAGTTATTGATGAGATGTTTTAATGTTATAGTGATGTGTTTTTTATTTGTATTTGATAGTTATATATAACAATCAAAATGTAAATATTTATAATCAAAACCTTCAATAAAGACTATTTAAGTTTATATATATTGGATATGCTATATTACCTTCTTTATAACATAAGTATTTATTATGGTAATTATATTTATAATGTAGAAGACGGAAGATTAAGCAAATATTATGAAATAGAAACCTTTGTTGATGCCAATTCCAAATTGGATAGTAATTAAGTTTAAACGAAAATAGGATGATAGAAAGGCAAAGAATGCAATTTAAAAAAACATAACTTGGTTTATTTATAGTTTTTAATTGGTATAGTTATGTATAAGTTACATATTATTAATTCAAATTTAAGTTACTTTTATGGTTGCTCTCCTATGTTCTAAATATTTATTTATTGATACCCAATTTTACGTATGAATCGATGATTTGGTCCTGCTCTAAGTATCTTATGTGATTATTTTCATTTCACACCACCTAAAAGTTAGAAACTTTCCTAAATTTTAAATAACTAATTGATTTTATTGATGTATATTTTGAGCAAGCCTTATATATTATTGAATATCATTGAATCCTTCATAATAACTGTATACATAACTTCATTAATAAGATGGATAGAAAAGGAATAACCTAATTAAGGAACAATGATGCTAGAGTATTCATTATGATGGATCTTTTTTAATAAAAAAAGAATTATGACATTAAGGCTATAGGAATATAAAGTTTATTAGGAATATAAAATCTACTGTAAATATATTTGTATGCAATAATAGTGATGGATCGTAATTATAATAGAATAGCACCAAATTCTCTTATATATACGTAAAACCAAAGTCTCAAATTTCAAATAATAGCTACATTAATAGAAGGTTAAACATATAATGTTTTTTCATTTGTATTTTCACTTGTCATCGAATACATGAAAAAGATGCATTGACACCTTCATATGCTGTTCTCAATATCTCATTCAAGGACGTTTGCTAATAAGTAGAGTTAATGCTTTATTGAGAGAGGGTTCACCATTGTTTAAAGTCGTTGGCCTAAGCATTTCTAGTTAGAGTTTGAGTGTTGACTTTGTGGCATATATGCAAATCCCATATTGGAGAAACACATAAATGGAGAGCCTCCTTAAGTTGTAAAAGGAGGGCTCCTTTACCTTTGTTTAACATCCCAAAATTGCCTATCTTTTCTTAAGACAAAAATTCTCTTTCTCTTTGTGATATTTCACTTGTATTATTTCTTAAAATAGTGAAATATTAATTTAGTAGTGTCTAAAGAAGTAGGCATAATTGGTCGAACCTTGTTAAATTTTGGTGTTCTTTATTTGTCTATTTAATAGCTATTATCGGGTATAGTTGTAGAGAATTATTGTGATATTAAATTACATGTCTAGGAAAATTATGTCTAAACATATTGAGTTTTAAGTGGGACCGTCTGTGACCCCTCTAGTCTTTCCTGAGAATTAACCTTGTGTAGTTTTACAGTACAACCGTTCATACTCTATTCACTGACGCAATAGTGCTCGAGGTGAATTTGTTATTATTGGTGGAAATTAACTTGAGTTTCTACAACAATTAGTATCAGAGCCAATGTTTCTTCTTAGTATGCTTTGTGGTTGCAGTGTAGCCTGATCTTTCACATCAAAAAAGATTTCCTTAAGCTTTTGGCATTTCGCATTAACAGCAATTGAATAGAAATTGTAGTAGAGATGACAGAAGACAAAAAAATTCCACCATCCACGTTGACTGCTTCTTTTTTGTCCATTCTGGTGAGAACTATAGTATCAAATGCATTATTTGTGGTGGAGATTTTTGATGGTACAGATCATTTTGGCATATGAAAAAGTGGGGTTCAAGACGCTCTTTTCATCAAGGTCTTGACATTGTCATTGAAGAAAAGAAACTAGATGATGTTGAGGAGAAAGATTGGATGATTATAAATCATTTGGCATGTAGTACAATTAGATCATATCTTTCTAGAGAGCAAAAGTATGCTTTCTTGAAAGAAACTTTTGCATATAAATTGTGGAACACATTGGAAGAAAAATTCTTGAAGAAAAGGTCAGAATAAACTCCTTATGAAGAAGAGACTGTTTCATTTCTCTTACATTTCAAGTACCAATATCAATGATCACATCACCATTTTTAATCAGTTACTTACTAATTTAATGAATTTGGATGTGACATTTGAAGATGAAGATATGACTTTGATGTTGCTGGGATCCCTTCTTGAGGAGTGTGAATTTCTTGAAACTACTTTACTTCATGGGAAGGTTACTGTGTCTCTTAGTGAAGTTACAACTGCTTTGTACAGTCATGAATTGAGAAGAAAGACAAAGGAAAAACGTATAAGTGGAGCATTAGAAGCTTTGATGATCAAAGGCCGTTGGCAGAGCTAGACTAAAGGAAAGAAAGGGATCACAGTCGAGGCCTAAATTAAGCAAAGAGGAATGTGTCTTTTGTCAGAAAAAAGGGCACTGGAAGAAGGATTGTCCTAAGTTCAAAAATAAAAGCAAACCTAATAAAGGAAAGACTGTAGCAGATTCAAATATAGTTGAGTGTAATGATGAAGACTCAGATTTTTCACTTGTTGTTAAGCCATCAACTAGCTCTAGTGCATGGCTATTTAATTCAGGATGCAGTCATCATATATGTCCCAATCAAGATTGGTTCTATAATTTTAGAGAACTAGAAGATGAAATATTGTTTACACGACAAATGAATTCCCTCTTACTACACATAGGATTGGTCCCATCATTTGAAGAATCAAGATGGATCAATCAGAATATTGACAAATGTTCGTTATATGTTGAGTCTATCAAAGAATCTCATTTCTGTAGGAGCCTTCGAAGAAAAAGGTCTTGAGGTGGTAGCAAAATATGGAGAGATGAAGACCATCTTTGGTGCACTTGTAGTATTAAAGGGAGTAGGGAAGAATAATTGATTGTACCATTATTTGGATACTACTGTTATTGGAACAACAACAACAGTAGTGGCTTCTAGTGATGAGAAGGCGTTAGAAGTAACCAGGTTATGACATATGCGCTTGGGGCATGCAGGTGAAAAATCCTTGAATCTCTTAGTAAATAAAGGATTATTGAAAGGGGTGAAGACTTGCAAATTGGATTTTGTGAGCATTGTGTCAAAGGGAGCAAGACAAGGGTAAAATTTGGAACAAGTATCCATGATACCAAGGGTATTTTGGATTATGTTCACTCTAATGTGTGGGGACAAAAACACTATTATGTTACCTTTATTGATGATTTTTTTGGAGAGTATGAATGTATACTATAAAGACTAAGGATGAAATGTTGGGAGTTTTCCTCAAATGGAAGAAGATGATGAAAACCCAAACAGGCAGAAGGATCAAGCAATGGTGGGGAGTATGGGAGTGACCTATTTTTAAAAGTCTGCGAAGATGAAGACATTATCAGACACTTCACAGTTAGGGATACACCACAACAAAATAGGATAGTAGAATGTATGAACCAGACATTACTTGAGAAAGTTCGATGTGTGTTGTCCAATGCTGGGTTGGATAGAGAATTTTGGGCTGAAGCCGTTACATATGCTTGCCATTTTGTCAACCGCCTACCATCTAGTGTTATAGGTGGTAAAACGCCATTGGAGAAATGGTTTGGAAAACCTGTTATAGATTATGATTCCTTACATGTGTTTAGCTCCACTGCATATTATTATGTTAAGGAGTCAAAGTTAGATCCACATGCAAAGAAAGAAATTTTCATGGGGATCACTTCTGGTTTGAAAGGATATCATCTTTGGTGCCCATATTCAAAGAAAATAATTTTTAGAGGGATGTTACGTTTGATGGATTTACCATGTTAAGAATGGTGAAAACTGAAAATATTGAGTAGACAAATGATAACTCTAAAATAGGTGGAGTTTGAATGAAGAATTATTACCCCAGCAAATGATAAAGCAAATAAAGGAACTCTTGTGGTAGAAGAGGAGTCAGATGAAGTAGAGGTTTCAACCCAATAACCTCCACATCAACGATTACCAATTGCATTGAGAAAGCCAAAGAGGAACACTCAAGTACCTGCTTATTATGATAATATGATGGCTTATGCATCTACAATTGAAATTGATGACAATCTTACCACTTATAAGGAAGCAGTCTGAAGTTTAGAAAAAGATAAGTGGAAGATAGCCATGAATGCCGAAATACAATCCCTTCATAAGAATCAAACGTGGAAGCTAGCCAGTCTTCTAAAGGGAAAAAATGCAATTGGATGCAAATAGGTACATGCAAAGAAAGATGAATTTCCTAACAAGAATGATGTTCCCTATAAAGCAATACTGGTGGCCAAAGGTTACACTCAGACGGAGGGAATTGATTATAATGAATTTTTTTCTCCAGTTGTAAAACATTCCTCCATTCGAATTTTGTTGGATTTGGTAGCACAATTTGGTATGGAACTAGTTCAATTGGATGTAAAAATTGTGTTTTTACGTGGAGACTTGGAGGAGGAAATCTATATGACTCAGCTTGACGGTTTTTAAGTTGTTGGAAAAGAGAAAATGGTGTGTAGGCTTGAAAAATCATCGTACAGATTAAAGCAATCTTCGAGGCAATAGTACAAGCGAATTTGACAAGTTTATGATAGGGCAGAAGTATACAAGAAGCAAATACGATCACTGTGTGTATTTGCGCAAGCTACAAGATGGATCCTACATATATCTTCTTCCTTATGTCAATGATATGTTGATAGCCTCTAAAAGTCTGACAGAGATTGAGAAATTAAAGACTCAATTGAACAGGGAGTTTGAAATGAAGGATCTAGGTGAAGTCAAGAAGATTCTCAGCATGGAGATAAGCATAGATAGGGAATTAGGAAGAATTTTTTTGACTAAGAAATAGTATCTGAGAAAGGTAATAAAATGTTTTGGCTTGAATGAAAAGTCAAAGTCTGTCAATACTCCGCTCACTTTTCATTTCAAGCTCAGTGCATTTTTTGTCTCCAAAAAATGATGTAGAATGGAAATTCTTGTCAGAAGTACTGTATGCAAACGATAATGGTAGCTTGATGTATGCAATGGTGTGTACAAGGCCCGAAATTTCATAGGTAGCTGGCATTGTGTACAGGTATATGCATGATCCTAGAAAGGAATATTGGTAAGTTATGAAATGGATTATACGGTACATTTTGAACACTGTAGATGTTGGTTTGGTATTTCAGCAGGATAAGCAAGACAGTTTGTGTAGTTGGATATTGTGATTTTGACTATGCCAGTGATTTGGATAGGTGTAGATTAACTAATGACTACGTGCTTACTCTTACGATGACACTAGTCAGTTGGAGTTCTACCTTACAGCCAACAGTTGCTTTGTCGACTAGGAGACAGAGTATATGGCAGCTATAGAGGCTATGAATGAGGCAATTTGGCTTCAAAGATTGCTTGGTGAATTAGGGATTCGACAGAAGCATATCAAAGTGCATTGTGATAGTCAGAGTGTTATACTTTTAGCAAAGAACCAGGTTTACCATACAAGGACGAAGCACATTGATGTCAGATATCACTTTGTACGAGAGGTTCTAAAAGAAGATGGAGTAGCAATCCAGAAGATTAAGACCATTGAAAATCCTACTAATATGTTGACAAAGGTAGTGACTATGGTTAAGTTCCAATATTGTTTGGACTTGATCAATATTGCTAAAAATTGAAGATGGGCGCTTTGAAGTATATTTGGAGACATTACCGAAGATAGTTTCATTTGTAAGAGGATTTTGATAATAAAGATTTGAAAATATGTCAAGGTGGAGAATTGTTGAATTTGTGGCATATGTACAAATCTCATATTATAGAAACACAAAAATGAGAGAGCCTCCTTAAGCTATAAAAGGAGGGCTCCTTCACCTATGTTAAACATCCCAAAATTGCCTATCTTTCCTTAAAGCAAAAAGTTTTATCTCTTTGTAATATTTCACTTGTATTATTTTCTTGAAATAATGAAATATTCAGTAGTATAAGAGGAAGTACGCATAATTGGCTTAATCTCGTTAAATTTTGATGTTCTTTTTTTGTCTATTTAATAACTATTATTGGGTATAGTTGTAGTGAATTATTGTGTTATTCAATTACAAATGTCTAGGACAATTCTGTCTAAGGAAATTGAGTTTTAAGTGGGACCGTTTCTAACTTCTTCAGTCTTTCCTGAGAATTTACATGGTATGATTTTATAGTACAATGGTTCATATTCTATTCACCGACGCAATAGTACTCAAGGTGAATTTGTCATTACTGGTAAAAATTAACCCGAGTTTCCACAATATTGAGGGTGTATGCTTTCTAGTTTTTACTGGTCATTTTTGTATTTGGCAAATGGTACAGTGGTGATATAAAGGTTTCAATGGTCATTGATGAGATGTGTTAGTACCATAGTAATGTGTGTTATGTTGTAAAAAAAATCAAAATTTTAACGTAGTTAATGCTAATATTTAGTAAATATGTATACAGTTGTTTGTAACGTCCTTCAATATGTTGTAGAACAAAACGTTACTAAAATAATTATTATGTTATCCAAATAACTAGTAAGTTAAATATTAAAATTCACATCAGGAGTTGTAATGAAGTTATACTTACCCAGTGAAAATAGTTCAGTCAAGTAGCGTTACTTCTTCTTAGACAAAACAGAAAGAACCCAAATCTCATTTCCACGGAGAACAAAGCCAGAGAACCAGTAGCTAGGTGTGTGATTCTTAAGTTTGAGATCTTCCCCCTTGCTATATAACCCTTGTACACAAATTCACCAAGTAGGGACAACTCTTGAGCAAGTACATATCGAACACGACATCATCGAATAAGGACAAGTTCATCGACCCGTACTTGTCGTGATTGAAATAGTTTTGCGACAGGCAATTGTTGCTGGAGCGGAAGAAAGTTAAACTCGAATATACGGAAACCATTACAATGTCGATTTGTTACTTTTTACAACGATAATATCCTATGTTTAGTCCCACTCTGCGAACAAGCTTAGCTATTGCCATTTTGTGCAATGTGATATTACCGAAGCTTTCTCGATAGTTTACTTGTCGTTGATGCTTATTCTATCCTTGTTTCCTAGAGGTATTATGCCCATTCGTCAAAACTTTGGATGAGCATCTTCAAGTTGCATAGGCCTTAACACAAAAACTTAACATTATTGTATCGAGCTGAAAATTGACTTGGGTTACGTCGAGAGATAATAAAGCGAACCATAGGTTGCCTCTGATGCTTCTGATTGGTTGTCTTCTATAATGACATTTTTGAACTAAGTATAGATATATATATCAATCAAAACGAAACACCAAGGCTACACTTCCTAGCTTTTGCTTTTCTGTATTAATAAAAACTAATCACCAAAACTTCCTTCAGGGATTGGCTACTGATCATATGTTTAGTTTACTGGTCAGAAAAGTCCAAGGTGCAGATATGCAAAACCCCTCGAGAACAAAGAAAGGCGGAGCAAGATTAGTGGAAGATCGGATACAACCAAAGTCTTCACTATCAGGCAGGACTGACAAACATGTGGTCATAGTTATGGATGGTCTCAAAGAATTCAATGCAGAACCACTTCAATGGGCGCTAGAGAATGTGGCGTCCGCCGGATCCCCGGTCACCCTCCTCGGTGCGATGCCTTGGCTTAATATTCCTTGTGAGTATATTGCTTAAACCTTTATTTAAAGTGCCATATAGCGCTTTGCAAGTGACTTGAAATGATATTGTTTTTATTCCTAGAGTTCTGTTAAGTAATAGCCGATTGGGATTTGACAGAGCAAGTGGAGTAACCTTGTTCTCGTTGTCTGTCTTGTATATCTGGTCTACAGTGTTCACAAAGACGTTGCAAGATGTTTGGTCTGGGGAATTTGAAGAACTATCTGCTTCAAATGAAAATGGTGAACTGAGGAGAGATGCTAGGTATCAGAAACTTCAAGCGGTGCTGGACCTCTGCCAAACATTTGGGGTATATCCAAGGAAACTCTTCCTCCTGAAACAGATGTAGCTTTTGATTCAACGATCTTTTGATGCAGGTTGTCCCACAAAAAGAGATCGTAATGGGTTTTCCTTTGAGAACGTTGGTGGTAGAAAAGATCACAAACCTCCAAGCCACATGGGTGGTCTTTGACAGGCAAGAAAAGCTTAACGAATGCTAACCTTGTCATAGTTGTTGATTAAGTTAATTGTTCTCTGACAGGTATCAGAGAAAACACAGGCAGTTTTTCGCAGAGAAAATACAATGTAACGTGGTTATGATGAATGAAAGTGGAGAGGCCGACATGATTAGAGGGAAGTCAATGATAGGGATGACTCCAGGTGAATCACCGGCGTCGTAAATGGTGCCTACTCCACAGGTCTTGGTATCTAAAGATTGGAAGCAGGCTGAGCACTGACGAAGCATGATTGTCAGTATAGGATCTCTTTATTAATGTCACTTGAAGATGCCAACTTCTTTTGTGCTTTCTTTCCCTTCTTGCTTAAATTTTATAGTAATAAGACAACTGAACTACCACCGTTGTGCCTTTTGTGTTACATGAAGTTGAATCCATCGATGTTAATTATGACATGTTCACTATATTCCATGAAGACGTCTAATTAAGGTAAAGATGGCAGCCATCTTCCTGACGTAGAAAGTTATAGTAGTCAACCTTGAAACTTCAGAGCATTCGTAAAATGTCCTGTTCCTAAACATTTTTGGTCATCAACTGCCTAAATGGATTAATCATTGAGAAATACTTGGCGGAATAGCATAAGATTATAGTGAATTATATATAGTTTGGTAATATTACTCTCCTTTTTACAATTTCAATCTTTTCGTTCATATTTTTAGGTGTTATTTGATTTACTATTTGGCGTATTATATAAAATCTAAAATCTTCATGCAATTAGACTTTCATGGAAAATTATGTTATAGGTATTAATTACTACGAGGAAGGAACTTCAAAAGATCATACACTTAACTGACAATATTGTTCCCCAATCATAGTGGATACATATATTAACTAAATAATTAAGCTTTATTTTGAAAATGATGGTAGAGATATATAAGTGGAAGTCGCGAGGGCTGGGTGTGAATATCTCGACTAAGGAACGTATCCAACACCATGGCCACCTCCTGCACCTCCACCTCCTCCGTATCCAACTCCAGGACCATATCCCCCACCTCCGCCACCTCCAGAGCCACCACCACCTCCACCGCCGCCACCTCCAGCCCCACCACCATGACCTCCTCCTTCTCCTCCACCATATCCACCTCCATGTGCCCCTCCAGCACCATAGCCTCCTCCATCGTCGCACCGCTTCCACCACCTCCTCCGTACCCTACCCCATGTTCTCCACCATAACAACCACTGGCACCGCCACCTTCTCCTCCTCCGTATCCTGCACTATGATCGATTCCTGCACCGTATCCACCACCACCACCAGTGCCACCCCTACCACCCCCACCATATCCAGAACCATGCTCACCTCCACCACCGTATCCAACTCCATCACCTTGTCCACTGCCACCTTCATAACCAACAACATGTTCCCCTCTATAACCACCTCCCTTACCTCCGCCACCTCCACCACCATAACCAACTCCATGTTCACCTCCAGCACCATATCTATGTCCACCACCTTCTCCACCACCACTTCCGTATCCAACTCCATGCTCACCTCCAGCACCATAACCGATTCCACCACCACCTCCACTACCGCCCCCTTCGCCACCACCACTAGCACCCCCATAACCAACACCACCACCTTCCACTGCCACCACCACCTCCATAACCTCAAACATTGCCTCCTACACCAGCGTACCCAGCACCCCCACCACCGCCGGAGCCACCTCCACGTCCATAACCCTCAAGATGATCACATTTATAAATCAATTATACCCAAAAATACCAAATGAGTGCATAAATAAATTATCGTAATGTGTGCAAAAAATTAAGTTTATGTGTGTGTATGTTAACATTATGCATGAGTATGAAATGCATTTTTTTAATCTCTTGTTGGTATTTCTCAATTACAGGATTCTAACCCTTATTATAAAAATGGGATGTCACAATAAAAAAAGTTGATACCTTTTTCGCAACACCTTGTTGATGAGAAAAGAGAGAAAAGGACTGAATCATCTTTAAGAGTGTCCGATACAACCTTTAAATTTTAAAATTTTATCTAAAAATTTTTATTTAAAAAATTTAAATTAAAATTTTTTAAAAAATCAAAATAGATTTCATTTGTTTCACATGTGTAACAATTTAAATTTTTTACCTTAATATTTTATTTTAAAAAATAAAATCAAAATAATAAAAAATCAAAATCAAAATCAAAATATGTGTCACGACTTAAGTGTCCTTAGGGATGTTAATTTTAGCCCAACTTGAGTTGACCGGGCCACAGGCTAAGGTCAGGCATAGCACAGGCTAGGTCGTGGCCCAACCGAAATAACAAAAACGACGTCATTTTGTAAAAGTTTTTTAACAATTAGGATGGGCCGAGCCAGCCAACCCGCCTGTGGCCCATCCAACCACGAGCCAACCTGCTTTGGGTTGTTGTGGTATGGGCTAGCCCACAGGCCATCCAACAAGTGGTCAAGCCGAGCCAGGGTTATAAGTGGCTCAGGTCCGACCCATTGACATCCCTAAGTGTCCTATGACATAAATGAAATTGAAATTAAAATTTTAAATTTTTTATTTCAAAATTAAAATTTTAAAATTAAAAAAATAAAAAAATAAAACAAAACAAATGAAATCAATTTTTAAAATTAAAATTTTTATCATAAAATTTTTATTACAAAAAATTAAAATAATAAAAACAAAAACAAAATATGTATCACAAGCGTGCCTAAGTGTCACGCTTGTGACATAAATTAAATCAACTTTTTATCATTTTAATTTTAATTATACTACTATTATACCTTTTATTTTGTCTTTCATTTGTTTCACAGGCATGACATATTTTGATTTTGATTTTTTTATTATTTTAATTTTAATTTTTTAAATAAAATTTTTAAGATAAAAAATTTAAATTTTAAAAATTGATTTCGTTTGTATCACAACCTCTAACACATATTTTGATTTTATTATTTTAATATTAATTTTTTAAATAAAAATTTTAAAATAAAATTTTAAATTTTAAAAATTAATTTCATTTGTGTTAGAGTCTTGTGACACATATTTTGATTTTGTTTTGTTTTGTTAATTTTAATTTTAATTTTTAAAAAAATATAAGATAAATTTTTAAATTTTAAAAATTGATTTCATTTGTTAAGTCATGCTTGTGACACTTTTTTATTATTTTAATTTTAATCTTTTAAAATAAAAATTTTAAGATAAAAATTTAAAATTTGAAAATTAAGTTCATACACATATTTTGTTTTTGTTATTTTATTATTTTAATTTACATTATTTTAAATAAAATTTTTAAGATAAAAATTTAAGTTTTAAAAATTGATTTTATTTGTATCACTTGTGTGATACTTAAGTCACACATGTTTTTTATTATTTTAATTTTAATTTTAATTTTTAAAATAAAGATATAAATTTTAAATTTTAAAAATTGATTAGATTTGTGTAACATACGCGAAACATAAGCTGATTCCTGTTACTATCTATTCTCATTTCTCCCGTGAATCAGGCGTACAGAACACAATGGCCCACATACAGGCACAAGTAAAGATGGAATTGCTAAATTTCACACTTCTGTTAGTGCTTATCCTGGTCTTTAAGTTGGTTTTACAAAAGCATGGGAAGAGAACAAATAATCTCCCACCAAGTCCACCTTCTCTTCCAATTCTAGGCCATCTTCATTTGGTCAACCAACCCATGTATCGGTCACTCGGCGATCTTTGCACAAAATATGGTGACGTATTACTTCTCCGACTTGATACTCGTAAAGTCCTTGTAGTCTCTTCGCCATCTGCAGTTGAAGAGTGCTTCACGAAGAACGACGTCATCTTTTCAAATCGCCCTCGTTTGATTGCTGGGGAACACTGATGTGAGCAGGAGTAAGGATCTTGAGAAGACGGCGAACTCCGAGTCTATTAGAAGAGAGTTTAATGGAATTGAGCCCAAACTAATCCATTTAACTCAAATCCTTGGACCGGATACACTTGGAGCTTAAAGA
>JAOSBL010000001.1:21124722-21163296 GCA_027568915.1 Erythroxylum roraimae | reverse complement strand
ATACCCTGGAGATATCAGAGTATCATTCACAATTTCCTAATTTTCTTTTCTAGGATTAGACAAGAATTAACTCACAATATTGACAGTGTAAGAACTATTGAGCCTAGTATGAACTAACTCACAACATCGACAGTGTAAGAAATGTTGAGCCTAGTCACACCATGGTATACATAAGGATACTAGTTAAAGATGAATATGGGACCTTTCTCATTTCTTTCTTTTCCTTCCCACTTATTGGACTTTACTTCTTACTCAGTTTGAAATGTTTGACAAGTGGAATGGTAACTAGATTCACTTTGTGCATGCTAAATCTCTCAAGAACTTTCTCAATCTATCATTCTTGAGATAGAAATGATGTTGAGTTATCATTATTCCAAGGATCTACTTTGCTAGTTCCAATCTTTCACGGTGAATGATTTTCTCAATACCTTATTAAGTGCAACAATTTTCTTCTTATCATGCTCAACAATTATCATATCATCAACATATAATAGAAGTACAATAAAATTACCACCAATGTTCCTTTTCTTAAAGACACAATGGTCAATGTGATTTTAAAGTAATATTAAGCCATGAAAGAGTCAAACTTCTTATACCATTGCCTAGGCGCTTATTCTAACTACAAAGACTCTTTTTTCAATTAGCATAATAAATTTTCTTTTCACAAGGCTATAAATGCTACAAGTTGCTCTACATGTATCTCCTCTTCTAGGTCTTCATGTAAAAATGATATCTTAACACTAAGTTGTTCAATCTCTAAGTTTAGGCTGGTAGCTAGATCGAGAACTATACAGATAGATGACATATTCACCATATGTCAAAAGATCTCTTCAAATTAACTCCCTTTTTTAATTTTACCCTTTGACAATGATTATATCATTGTTTCTCAATTGTAGGTTATTCTCCTTAATTTTTAAATGGTACACCTATTTGTTCTTCAAAGCTTATCTTTCTTTAGACAACTCCACTATATCATAAATGTAGTTCTCATGCACGAATTGCATCTACTCATGCATGGCTTCCAACCATTCTTCTTTGAGAACATCAACTATACCCTCGTTGTAGCTATGATGCTCCCTCTCAATAGTGAGTGTGGTATACTCATTTCAAGGATATTTAATGGATAATTGTCTTCCTATAGATAATCCCTATAATTAGAGTTGTTTTATAGATTTTACCTTACTAGACTCGATAGGCTCTATGTTATTTGTCTCAATTGATGAAGAATCCTCTGTTGAAGACTCATTGTGATCATAAACATAACTGAGTTTATCATGATTAGTTTGGTTTGTCCCTTTAGATTATTATGTACTATAGGGGATAAATATTTTCAATCAGAGCATATGTTAACCTTATTTTTAGGTTTCTTTGGTTGCTTGTAATCTTCAACAATTTGATTTTCAAAAAATACAACATCTCAACTTTTCACAATCTTCTTATTAACAGGGTCCTACAATTAGTAGCCACACTCATCCTGGTGAGCTAAAATATACACATAATTTTATCTTCCAATCAGGTTTGAAACATTCATCTTTAGGGACATGGACGAATGCACAACATTTGAATTTTGAAATGGTTATATGAGACCATCTTTTGAATTTTGAATTGGTTATATGAGACCATCTTTCTCATCTATACTTCCTTTAGCATACCTCCATCCAAAAGGCTTGACATAACAGAAGATATATAGGACCCTTTCCTTGATAGTCTAGTTTATTCTCTCAACTATTCCATTCAATTGTGGTGTCTTTGACTCTGATTTTTCAAGGTTGATGCCAAATGATTTGTAATATGCTTCAAATAGGCCACAGTACTATCCTCCTTATCAACTTTGACATATTTTAACTTTCGTCTTATATCGCGTCCCACTCTAGCTTTGAACTCCTTGAATGCCTCGAGTACCTATTCTTTTATTTTTCAACAGAGATAACCAAATATTTCTTGAATAATCACTAATAAAAAGTAGCAAAATATAATGCATTGCCAATTAATTTTGTAGTCATTGAGCAAACATTAGTATTCACTGCTTGTTTTATACTAAATGGCTGACTAATTCTATAGAATGAAACTCTATGTTGTTTACCAGTTAAATGATAAGTGCATAGTTTAAGTGTTTTACATTTCATATAAGAAAAGAGTTCTTTAAAAGGTAGGATTTAAAAACCCTGCTCACTCATGCGCTCTAATCTTTTGTGTCATAGCTCTAAGTATGAGTTATCATGGCTGATATTATCTTCTTTCTTACACAACTTTGCTTATGTAACGTATTCTGAACATTCTTTTATTCCTCTTATGATGATTATGCTATTACTTGAGAGTTTCCATTTTTCCACACCAAATTGATTCATATAGCCAATATCATTGAGCTTTTAGGCAAAGATAAGATTGAGGCACATATCAAAGACATCTATCACATCTTTCAACACAAGCTTGCACTTTGTTTTGGTAATCAAAATGACATTGTTAATCCCCACAATCTTTTTGGTTACTTGATTTCCTAACTTAATTGTACTAAACTCGTCATTTTGGTATGTTTGGAAGAACTCTCCATATAGGGTGACATAAAAGGAGGCACCCGAATCAATACTCTATGAATTGTCATCATAGGTGATGTTAACATAGTTGTCTTCTCCAATAAGGAAGACATTAACATAATCTTTGTTTGCCACAATGAATATGCTCTTGTCTTCCTTCTTCTTTGGGTTAATCTCGTTTGATTTAATAGTTATATTCTTATGACTTTCATGTTCGACATTCAAATTTCTTAAGACCAGGCTTGCCATAATAGTAACAGTTGACTATTAGGTATGACTTAGACTACCTTTTTGACTTATAACGACCTTTGCTTCTACTCCTTTCATGGGTTTCACTTCTTTTCTGTTATCAACAAAATTAGCCTTGGATTTTGCTAATTTGCCATATTTCTTTCTCCTAGTTTTCTAGTCCAATAGTTATCAGTGACAATGCCTATGGTGAAATTTTCTTATGGGATCAAGTTGCTAATTGTAATAACAAGAGTACGCCAGCTTTCAAGTAACAAGGCCTGTAACTTATCATCAATCTATATCTTTATCTTCATTAGTTGATTTATGAGCCCCTTGAAGGTGTTTAAGTGCTCAATTATACTTTGACTATCCATGTATTCTAACTTGACCAACTGTCTTACCAGGTGGGTTTTACTTTGAGGCATCTTATTTTGAATCATAGATTTGAGTTTTATCTATAATTCTTATGTATTGATGAACGTTGATACGAGCTCAAACAAGCTTAGGTCAATAAAATTACGGATCATAGCCATCATCTTTTCATTTAAGATCTCTCATTATTTATCAAAATTTTCCTTTAGCTTCTTCTCGTTCGTGATTGGCTTGTACAAGTCTTTGCAATATAGATGGTCCCCATCATTGACTTCTAAAAGGAGTAATTCTCATTAGTGAGTTCGAACATGTCACCATTGTGAGTGATGATATCCTTCATTTAAATCTCAAAAGAAGATGATGACCCTAAAATCGGGCTTTAATACCACACTTGAGAAAAATGGATAGATGCTACAAAAGCTCTTTTTCTTGTTTGTATGATTTAAAATGGACAAGAATAAATTGCAAAAAGAAGCAAAGGAGGGCATTGAAATTTTTAAGTAAAAAATTTTTGATGCAAAGAAAATAATATTTTAGGATTACAATGATTTCTTCTCTAGCTTAAACTAGATGTTAATTCTTCCTCTTACCTTATTTTGAATCGATTACAATGGTTAAATACCTCACTAATTTATGTTGGATCACTCACGTACTCAAGCTTAATAAATTAGAGATTTTTTTCAAGCTCTTCATTCTCTAAAGTGACCCTTTTTCTCTCTTGAAGTGTGGCTCTCACTTGTATTTTGGATATCAAAGACATCTCCAAATGCTCATAGTTATAATAGATTTGATGCACCTCCCAAAAATTACCTCTATTCTTTCGAGTATTCTAGTAAATCATTAAATGACTTATTCCCCATGCCTGTTTAATATTAGTAAATATTTACCAACATTATGAACTTGTTTACTATCCTCATTATAATAGCAAATCTTCATCATCAATATTAACATATTCGTTATGCCTTTTTTATATTAATAAATCTTCAATGAAATTATTGATTAAATTATGTTGTCCCACTAATTATAAAGGGAAGCCCAACACATATATACCTTCAAGTTTGGCAAGTTTAGATGCACACCTTTCGTAATGCATCTTCACTTTCAAAACCATAGCGATCATTTTTTCTTTCTTTTTTAACTTTCTCCTTCTCTCCATTATTGTTGACCTCTGTCTGTTGTTTGTTGGTTACCCAGTAGTTTCCTTTTGATGGGTCGACTCTGTTGTTTTTGAAACCTCACGACCTTCTACTGCGAACCGTCATCTCCTTTTTTTGTTTTGATGGAAGATAATAGGGAGTATAAAATCTGCGAAATGGTATTAGGTCCCTAAGCTTAACATTTTTCTGCACACACCATCTAATTTCATTTTGCTAAAATCTTAGAAGAGCCCTCTCACCCATTTGAATCTCTCAACATCAATGGCAAAAGACATGAGATCTAAATTTTGCATTTCCGTTTTTTAATCATGATAGACATTTATATTGTTTTTCATGTCTAACAATTGGTATCAGAGCATTTATTTAGCTCTGTCTTGATGTAATTGAATTTTTGTGATTTTATACATGAATGGACAATGTTGCATTTATTAATGTTGTTAAGGTCACTATATTGTGAAATTGGCCTTGCATATCTGAAAGAAATTCAATTCTGATTAAAATGATTTTGAATCTTCAAAAATGGAGTTTTAGAAGTCAAGATAGAGTTGGGTTTTTAAAAGGATCAAATCTGAGTCAAGTTAACTCGACTAAAAGTTGAAGAAGATGAATATACGTTTCTCGTTGTTTTTCATTATAAGCGCTCATCTAACCGTTGTTCACTTCTATTAATTAAGAGAGAAAAACTTTTTATAGGGCCCACTAACAAAAGCTTTGAAATGTGTTTGTTTCATGTGGCCCACCATTGTTTCCTTTAATTGTTGCATGAAGTTTGGACGAAAAATTGCTTTAAATGAATTTTCAGAATCTTGTATATTGTGGGGCCAACATGGAAAGCTTTGCATGAGTTTTAAAACTAAAAACCTTGTAATTTGTGGGGCCATAAGTGAAAAGCTTTAAGTTTAATACTTACAATGAATAGCAAACAAGAAGTGGACAAAGGTGGTAGTAAATACTTTTGGTACATACATGCTTTTCACCACAGAGTTTGGTGATAGTGTGTAATGTATTATTTACAGTATAGTCTATAAATATTTCAGCTTTGACAGATTAGCCCAATTTTGTTGAATTGTATGATTTAAATCATTGTTTGATTTTAAATTCATGTATATGTTTATTCATGCTAATATATAATATTGTTGCATGACTAATTAGTTTTTAAAGGATTATGTGGAACCTTTATTATTAATATTTTGCATAAAATAAGTTTCATGAGATCAATATAATTTTAATTAGTTGAAGATTAGCCACAACATCTTTTATTAAGAAAAGTTATATATTAAGTGCTATGGATCACATCTAGTAAAATGATACCAATGGTAATTAATTATATTCAAATATAATAAATTTTATCCCACGGGAAGATTTATTATATTTGCATGGTTAATTAGGATGGAATAGGAAATTATCTTTTTTCTTAATTTACCCATAGGTATTAAGAAAAGGAATATAATTTGACAGTTTCTTCATAAAGGTTATGTATGAATCTTTTAATTAAAGCTTAGCTTACAGGCAATTTTACCTGTTATATGATTCACATTTGAAATATGATTGCATGTTTTAACATTGGTAAAACATGATACATGTTTCTTTGCTTCAACAAATTTAGTGACATAAGCATGTTTATTGAAATTTTGTGTAGTTATTCAACTTGTGAATTTTTTTATATATTTAATGTGATATTCAAGAATTGAATGGTGATAACTATAAAATATAGAAAGAGAGGATTCTCCTCCAATTAGGGTGGATGGATATTGATTATGCTATCAGAAAAGATCAACCATCTGCACCTACTAAAACTAGCACTCAGGCTAAAATTGCTCTTTATGAACATTAGGAGCGATCTATTAGCCTCTGCATGATGTACATAAAGACCAAAATTCATGCTAGTATTTGTGGTTCTATTAGAGATTGTGGTCATGTTAGGGATCTACTGAAGGCTATTGATGAACAGTTTGAGTCTTCAGATAAGGCCCTAGCCAGCACCTTAATGATCAAGTTATCATTAATAAAGCTCACAAGTGTTAGAGGTGTGTGTGAATATATTATGGGAATGAGGGACATTACGGCTCAGCTAAAGTCTCTTGAGGTTGAGAGTCTTTCCTTGTGCATTGCATACTTAATTCCCTTCCACCTCAATATGGACCCTTTAAAATCTTTTACAACACATATAAGGATAAATGGTTTATCAATGAACTACTGACCATATGTGTTCAAGAGGAAGGGAGGTTGATAATGGAATTGGGTGAAAGTGCACATATGGCCACAGAAGGAAGGAATAAAGGGCAAGCTAGACAAAAAGAAAAGGGTAAAATACCATTCCATACTGAGATCAAAAAGGATTTCAATCCCAAGTGTCACTTCTACAAAAAGAAATGGCACATAAAGAAGGATTGTGCCAAATTTAAGGCTTGGCTTATAAAGAAAGGTATTTCAATCTCACTTGTTTGTTATGAATCTAATATGGTTGATGTTTTTCATAACACTTGGATTAATTTTAGTTCTACAATCCATATTTTCAATACCTTGCAGGGTTTTCTAAACCACAGGAAGCCAATGGGTAGTGAACAGTGCATCTATTCAGGCAACAAGATGAGTTCACATGTAGAAGCCTTTTGGACATGCAAATTAGTTTTAAATTATGGTTTTGTTTTAAATTTGGAAAGAACATTTTATATTCCAAGTTTCTCGAGAAATTTGATTTCAGTTTCAAGACTTGTACCTTTGGGATATTTCTTTTACTTTTCGAATACATCATTTAGTTTATATTATGGATCTAATCTCGTTGGGAATGGAACAATGATTGATGGTCTTTTCCGAATTAATTTGCAAGAAAATGTTTTTCACAATACAATGCATGTCCATAATAATGTTGTTATTAAAAGATGTGTTATGAATGAACAATCCTCTATGTTATGGCACTGAAGATTGGGACATATTTTCCATGAAAGAATTAAAAAATTAGTGAATGATGGAGTACTTAATACTCTGGATTTTACTGACTTTGATGTTTGTGTGGATTGCATAAAGGGAGAACAAACCAACATGAAAAAGAAAGGTGTCAAGAGGAGTTCAGATATATTAGAGATCATACATACAACCATTTGTAGTCCAGAAATAAACTCGTATGATCAAAAATACTTCATCTCATTTATAGATGATTACTCGTGATATATGTACCTCAACTTACTTCATAACAAGAACAAAGCATTAAATGCCTTTAAGGTATTTAAAATGAAAGTAGAGAGATAATGTGGTAAGAAAATAAAGAACGTGAGATTATATAGAGGTGGAGAATTTTATGGTAAATACACTGAGGATGGACAAGCACCTGATCCATTTACGAAGTTTTTTCAGGAGCATGGGATAATAGCTCATACACCATGCTTGGGTCTCCGGACCAAAATGGTGTAACAGAAAGAAGAAACCAAACATTATTTGACAAGGTACAGAGTATGCTAAGCAGCTCTAAACTTCCTAAATTCTTATGAAGTGAAGCTCTTAAAACAATAATGTATATATTAAATCGAGTTCCAACCAAGGCTATTTCAAAAACACCATTTGAGTTATAGAAAGGATGGAAACAGAGTTTGGGACATATACACGTTTAGGAATGCCCATCTGAAGTAAGAGTTTATAATCAACAAGAAAAGAAACTGAATTCGAGGACTATAAGTGGCTATTTCATTAGATATGCTGAAAGGTTTAAAGGGTATAGATTTTATTTTCCATCTCATAGTACTAGGTTTGTGGAATCAAGAAATGCAAAGTTTCTTAAGATTGACTTGATCAGTGAGAGTGATTAATCTGAGGACTTAGTTCTTAAGAAGGATCATTGTGAAATACAAACTCCTACTTCAAGTAATAGATTGATTGTCATTCACAAATCCCTTAAAGTCAAACAGGTGTTGAACAACCAATCATTGAAGTTCCATAAGCTACTGACGACAATCTAGTAGATTCAATTGTTCAACAATCACCAGAGGTTGTTAAGCAACCAGTTGTACAAGCTCCTCCATAGGAGGGCACTAATACAACATTAAAAAGATCAACCAGAAAGAAGAAATCAGCAACACCTAGTGATTACATTGTATATTTACAAGAAGTTTACTATAATATTGGAGCTAAAAATGACCCTGAAATATTTTCACAAACCATAGTTGCAATGAATCTCAATAATGGTACAATGTTATGGTAGATGAGATGAATTCTATGGCATCTAACAAAGTCTAAGATCTTGTCGAGTTACCTAATGATGCAAAGGCCATTGGATGTAAATGGGTCTTCAAAGCAAAAAGGGACTCATTAGGCAATATTGAAAGATATAAAGCTAGACTTATTGCTAAAGGATTTAGTCAACAAGAAGGAATTGATTACACAGAGACCTTTTCTCCTGTATCTAAGAAGGATTCCTTATGAGTGATTATGACATTAGTTGCTCATTCTGATTTGGAACTACATTAAATGGATGTAAAAAGAACGTTCCTAAATGGAGATTTAGAGGAAGAAGTTTATATGAAACAACTGGAAGGATTCTCCTCTAATGATGGTGAGCATTTGGTGTGTAAGCTTAACAAATTCATATATGGGTTGAAACAAACCTCCCATCAATGGTATTTGAAATTCTATGATATTATCTCTTCATATGGTTTTTTGGAGAATATCACGGATCAATGTATATATCAGAAAGTTAGTAGGAGAAAAGTTTGTTTCCTTGTTCTATATATGGATGATATTCTACTTGTCACCAGTGACAAGGGTTTGCTATATGAGGTAAAAATAATTTCTTTCTAGGAATTTTGATATAAAGGATATGGGTGAGGCATCTTATGTCATTGGCGTTAAGATCCATAGGGACAGATCTCAATATATTTTGGGTTGATCCCAAGAATCCTATATCAATAAGGTCTTAGAAAGATTTTGGATGAAAGATTGTTCACCAAGAATAGCACCTATTGTGAAAGGTGATAGGTTTAATTTAAACCAATACCTGAAAAATGAGCTTGAAAGGGAACAAATGAAAAATATTCCATATGCTTCTGCTATAGAGAGCTTAATGTATGCTCAGGTTTGTACAAGACCTGACATTGCATTTGTTGTTGGAATGTTAGGAAGATATCAAAGTAACCCAGGTATAAACTATTGAAGAGCTGCCAAAAATGTGATGAGGTACCTTCAAGGGACCAAAGATTACATGTTTATGTATAGAGGAATTGACAATCTCGTAGTAGTTGACTACTTGGATTCGGACTTCGTTGGTTTTGTTGATTCACGAAAGTCAACATCTGGATATGTGTTTATGTTTACCAGTGGAGCGGTATCCTAGAGGAGTTCAAAGCAGACTTTGACTACAACTTCTACCATGGAGGTTGAGTTCATTTCTTGTTTTGAGGCTACCTCACATGATGTATGGTTGAAGAGTTTCATATATGGGCTTAGAATTATAGATTCTATTTATAAGCCATTAAAAGTGTACTATGACAATTTAGCTGTAGTTTTCTTGGTCAAAAACAATAAGAGTGGTAGACAAAGTAAACATATCGACATTAAGTATTTGGCTATTAGGAAATGTGTCAAAGAGAATAAAGTGGTCATTGAACACATTAGCGTTACATTAATGATTGTTGATCCTTTAACAAAAGGTATATTGCTAGAATGGGACTCGGTTCCATTATGTGATTTATTGTATGTACTTTCACAAAACTCTTATTAATTTTGTTGTTTTCTTATTTTGGTGTACACATTTTTATTTTGAGAATAACAACTATTATGGACCTAGAATAAACATAAAGATTTATTCATTCAGTTAAAGCGGAATAAGAAATAGGATGCATCGTGATATATGGAAGATAATGCTCACATTTAGAGAACATATTGCCATGATTCACATTTGGTTTCTTTAATTGAGTAAATGTTTCATGACTTTTAGCTTACATATACGACCCAAGTGGGAGACTGTTGTCTATTGGTTACCTAGTGGTTTCCTTCTGATGGGTCGTCTTTGTTGTTTTTGAAACCTCACGACCTTCCACTACAAACCGTCATCTCCTTCTGTTATTTTGATAGAAGATAATAGGGAGTATAAAATATGTGAAATGGTATTGGGTCCCTAGCTTAGCATTTTCTGCACATACTACCTTATTGCATTTTGCTAAAAGCTTAGAAAAGTCCTCTTACCTATTTGAATCTCTCAACACCAATAGCAAGAGGTATGAGATTTAAATTATGCATTTTTGTTTTTTTTTCGTATAATAGATATGTATATCGTCTCTTTTCATGTCTAGCACTGTCTTCATTCTTGTCACTATGATCGTTACTGTTGGACTTCTTCTAAAAACAAGAAAAGAAGTAAAAGAGATCATTAAAAAAGAGAAATCAAAATGTTGATGTTAGTAAAAAGTAGACCTATAAACCAAAACGTTTTTGAACATTTAAATGAAAATAATGTCATTTTTTAAGAAAAAGTTCGAGTGGTCAAGCCTTCAATTCAAACTTTATTCTCTGACCCTAAATTCAATTAATTTAAACATGCTCGGTAATTTCTAACCAAACTCCGGTAGTCATTCCTGCTTGCTGTAGCGTTTACCTTTTTATGAGTAGATAAAAAAGCAGCAACAAAAATGGGTTACAAAAAATGAGTATACCTAGCTAAAAATATTAATAAACATGATTCGTGAAATCCGGTTTTTTTTTTTTGTAACCAAGAAATTGGTTTCTACTATCTATATATCAAGAAGACATTGTTGACGGCAGACAGCCTTTGCTGTTGTGCTTTTTCCTTTTTGGAAATTCCATTATACACAGCCTTGATTATTGTCTCACAGCCTTGATTATTGTCGACTGCGAAACTGAGAATGTGACAGAATAATTGCCAATCAGGCCAGAATTTGGCAACTTTCAAGTGTGAAACAGAAACCCCTTCCCAAGAGTCATATAACCTCATCTTATCATCTGTGGTACAATATAAGCTTCCTCTTTTAGTTTTAGACAATAAGCACGCAGAGGATATACAGTGTGGTAGGAAGGAGGTCACATGGCGGCTCGAACCAGGATCTCTCTTTTATTATCATGAGTGGGACCAACCCATCTCATTTTGACTTGTCAGTGCTAGTGGGATCCTATTTTTCTCCGTATATCACTAAAAAAAGCTTATTTTCTCCATTGCGCTCCTTCTGACGCATGCAACAACATTTTCTTACAAGCAGTTAATCTCCAATTTACTGAAAATATAGAAAGAAATTCGTAAGAGGACTCTTCAATAAATAGTTCCTGTAATCTAAAAGTATTGATTGTATTAAAACAGACCTTAGATTTGACATAGCATAAGATTGCATTCGATAGAAATCAACCATAATCTGGACGAAAGTTAAACATCTTGGCCTGAACATTTAGACAAAAGCAAATGGATATCCCCAAGAAAGCTACTATGTTTGGGCCTATGCTCTCTTCTCACGTACCCAGAAGCATCACTCGCACTATACTCCACAAGCCCAACTCTTCCTCTGGCCTCCCATAGCCTCTCTCCAAAGCTTCTGTTGGCATAGTACGTCTCTGCTTCAATCAAGATCCCCCCTTTGACATCCAAATCGCTTTCTTTGACCTTCATTACCTGAATTGGAAGCCTCTCGTAGTGCCCACACTTTGTACCTTCCAGTTCGTCAACTGTGCCGAACCCACGAGTAGAAACAGAGTAAAGCTCGCCGGTAACGCGGTGACCAGCCCCGGGGAGGTTGATGAGAAAAGGGATTCCGTGGGGTCCAATAACGAGAGGATATGGATGGTGGGTAATGTAAGTGCCGAGGTAGGAGGCTTGGTTTTGGCTGATGAGATCATGTAGGAGGTTGTAGTTTGGAAAATCTCGCTTGAGAGTGCCGTACGTGAAGATTAAGGTTTGCTTCAATATGTCGATTGTTGCTGTTGTTGAGTCGGTATCAGCCATAGCCATTAGGATTTAGGAACAGAGTCAGATTGACGGAGAGCCTAGTATTAGATTGATCCCGACGCACTCTTACCCTGAACTGCCTGGGCCTTGAACAAGCTATTCTGGATATTCTGAGGCCTACATCAAAGTCTACAGTCCATAAACATATCCTGAACGAAGGTCCTCCGAACAAAAAGACCAAGAAGAAAATTCCAGAACCCCTAGTCCCATTCTTTGACGTTTCTTGATAAAGGACAATTAAATATGCAAGTGATCGTAATCATTTTTGTTGTGCAGTGAAGTTTTAAATTCTCCCTAGAAATGTCAGTCCATTTTGAAAGGGAAATTCGTTGATTCAACTTTTAAATTAAAAAGAGAGACAAAAGATATGTTTCAGATACAACTTCCAAACATCTAAATACGATAAGCATTACGGTTCACCTTCCAAATTCCTCAAAGCCAAAGGAAATCTGGGTTGAGACAAAGAGACCTTTTATCCCCTTTCCTCTTTATTATTTGTATAGAAGTTTTTTCTAGGAGCTTGAATGATTGCATAATTAGAAATCCTTCTTTCAAATACCACTGGAGATGCAAAACTCTTAAACTCACCCATCTTTTATTTGCGGATGACCTACTATTGTTCTGTCATGCTCATATCAGTTTAGCTCAACTATTGTTCAATTGTCTAAACTCTTTCTCTCGATTTTCAAGAATAGATATGAATCCTTCCAAAAGTTAGTTTTTCCTTTCTCATGACATGGATCACTTGACAAACTAAATGGAACTAATATCTGGTCTTAGGAAAGGATCCTACCCATAAAGTATCTAGGAGTTCCCCTCATTACAGGAAGGTTATCGAGGAGAGAGTGTTTACCCTTATTGGACAAGATTGATGTGAGAGTTAATAAATGGACCCACAAAAACCTTTATTATGTGGGTAGATTACAACTAGTGAGTTTTGTTCTTTCTTCATTCCAAGTGTATTAGGCTTCTCACTTTATTCTCTCATCTTATGTCCTCAAGGAACTAGAAGCTAAACTCAGGAATTTTCCATACGCTGGGAGGGTGAATAGTCACTCTCCATCTAAAGTTAAATGGAACAACCTTATTAAACCAAAAAAGGAAAGGGGTTAGGGATTAAGCATTTGTCAACCTGGAACTTTGTTTTTTTTAGGCAAGAGGATTTGGTACCTTTTCTATGATAGAGAGGCCATGTGGGTTAAATGGGTGCATACCATCATTTTGAGAAAAAAAAATTTTTGTAGTGCACAACTTACCAATAATAGTTCCTAGAGTTGGAGTAAACTCTTAAGTGTGAGGGATAAATTAGGGAATCAATTCAGATTTAGGATAGGTAATGGGCAGTCCACACTCTTATGGCAAAATCCTTGGCATCCGAGGAGAATCCTAAGGAACTTCTTATCTCTGAGAGAGATAAATAGGTCGGGCTTGCCTATGACAGCAAAGATTTCTGATATAATTAGAAATAATGTGTGGAGGTGGCAGGATTTTCCTATGGAGCTCATTGCTGATTTTGAACCTATTCAATACCAACCGAATAGTTCTCCAGATTATTTAGAATAGCTTCCTAGTTCTTCAAAAACTTATACCAATGGTTCTGCTTATAAGCTTTTGAGACCTTTATCCCCACAAGTACCTTGGTACAACCTGGTTTGATTCAAAAATAACAACCTAAGGTGTTCATTCATTCTTTGGTTAGTTGTCCTCCAAAAATTTCAAACCAAGGATAAGCTTCACTTTCTATATACTCTCAACCATTGTTCCCTTTGTATTTCGGACATGGAATCCAATGAACATCTATTTTTCAACTGTCCTTTCTCTAATTCTGTTTGGAAACATTGTCTCAATCACTTCTAAATCCCCCTTCCCTACTCATCAAGCCTTCCTTCTATCCTAACTGGGTTTCACCAAACACCTCCTCAAAATCCCCTCTTTCCTATTCTTTTATCCACAATTGTTTACAACATTTGGGTCGAAAGGAATTCAAGAACATTCAAGGATGTAGCTATGGAGATGGAGAGCTTACAAGCTAGGATAATCTTCCAAGTTCTGGAGCATCTCAGCCTAAACACATAGAGAGGTAATTAGATCTATTATGCACTAACATTGTGATGCAGATTGCTATTCGGATGAGGAGCCACATTCTATTCATTACAGCACCTTTCCTCACGGATGGACACATATTCAAGGACACAGTAGGTTATCCATATGCAATTCAGGTAACATGGAGCTTTGATAGGCAATGACTTTGCACAAAAAAATCATTGCCTATAGAAGCTCCTGCTGGAATGACTGAGATTATGAAGACAAATTAGCAGGTTTTTGATGATGTCTTAATCCCTTACTTGATTGGACTGTGGATTGGTTCGTATATATCTAAGTATATGCTTACATGTTGCATGGTTTTTTTGCTTATTTCTACTTGTGCACATATTCTGGAAGGCTACTGCTTGCTAGTGTCATGCAGGCCTTAAGAGGGGAGATCGATGGTAAGGCAATAGGTTGTACGCCGTTATATATTTTGAGTATTCAGAGATTCTCAAGGGTATCTCTTGTTTGTACGTAACTTCCTATTCTTTATAAAGTTATTGAATTACTAAAAAAAGAAAATACGATAAGCATTTTAAAATTTAGACGCCTCAAACTGTAACTAAGATGAATAATCCTTAAACTGAATTACTCTATTTATGAAATTTGACAATGAAAAGCATTGTCTTTTCATTTTTGACAAATGGGCGACTGCGGGTACAGCACAGTTGTCAGAGGTTGCGCATAATTGGGGGAAAAGCAGTGCCCTGTCACTTAGCTTGACTTTTTTGCCTGCGATTAGATGCCTCATCGAATTCATCATAGCTTAATCACTCACCGTTCTGGTACACATACGATGTGAATGCTAAGATATATTGACATCTTTTCTGGTTCTCGCTTTCATCTCTCTTTTCCTGAACACTATTTTTGACTTTCATTAAATTGCTTTCTTTAGTTTCGTTACATAAATTATTCTAATCAGAATCACAATTATAAATGCAATTACCGTGATCTATTAAATTTGAGTTATTTATTTATTTGTTTTGAGTTCAAGGAATTTGGGCGTCATGCCACCGCGCGATGAAAGGCGTGAATGAATGAACTTTGAAAAGGATTCGTCAGTGCTCGTGGGAGATTTTGTCAGAAGCGAGGGGCTTTTGTCGCCGCTATGCAAGCAAAGAACGACAATGCCGTTTTGAATAGGTTGCTAAGTGCTTTACTTAGCCGGGGAATGTTCTCTCCCTTCCATGTAAGAGTCTTAACTAGTGTGGAAATAGTCCAATTGAAAAGGAAGAGTGCTGATATAAATAATGAGAAGAAAAATCAAACTTAGGTTTTACTAAATCTAAAATTAAAAATAAAAATAAAAATAAACTCAATTTAAAAATATTTAAATTTGAATTTTATTACATAACATTATGATCTATGTAATAAAATATCCATCCATGGAAACAACTGGAAGTTGACGCACTTGTCCCAAAAGCATTAGTTAGCGATTTAGTATTATGTTATGATCAACTTATCGATATTTGTTTTTATAAAACAATGAAATTCATAATAAATATTATTACATATATATTCAATAAATTATCAAATATTTGTAACAACTAATAAATTGTTTAATAAATTTTTTTTGCAAGCTGAATAATAATTAAATTAACTATAGCAAAGCTATGTCGAAATTGCAATGAGCTCACCATAAGCAAAATAACGAACTAAGGTACAAAGTTAAAAACAAATCAAATTACAAAAGGAAATAAATTGAACAATTGGCATTACAGGTTCCATCTGATCTTCATGCTAATGGATAATGCAAGCTGATTGGAATTAGCTATCATAAGAGCCCAGATCTAGTTAACAATTTCGTTCGCTAAATTGTATTTGTGAACCTCTTCATTCCTATAAATGTGCTTGTTTCTTTCCTTCCATACATAATAGATTGTAGTTGTAAAGGTAGTTTTGTACAAGGGGGCATCATTCAATCTTAGTTGGGTAGTACGGATGATCCAATTTAGCGATAAATTCCAATCATAATTTTAGAAGGCATCAGGCAACAAATGTAAAACTATGTTCTAAATCGCTTTAGAGTAATTGCGTTGAAAGAACAACCGCTCTCTACTTTCTTCCAACTCTTTACAAAGGACACAAATTGGGTCATAAATTCCATACCATCTGTTTTTTGTACAAAGCCTATTTTTAATGACTAGCCAAGTGAAAATAGAGGTTTTGTAATTGAAAGAACGTTTCCAAAGAAGATTGAACCAACGGACATTTCTTTCACCTTCCTACAAAGCTTTATAGTAAGACTTGTTGGTAAGCTTACCTTAGGCATCTAGACCAGGTGACGGAATCATGCATTCTGATATCATCAATCTGAGGTAGCAAGTCCTCTAGTAAATTGAATCCTCTAAAATTGTCACTCCATTGCGCTTGATTCATCAAAGATGAAACTTTGGGGTTAAGAGAAATTTTGTTCATGAGCCGGAATAGTAAGTCCTTTGAATGAGAGGACTATCAAACCATACCTAAATATTGTCTCCATTGCCAAGCACATGCTTAATGAATGAAAAAACCACCAGTCTTAAGTTCAACATATGCAAGTGTTAAGATAGATAGTTGCCAAAAGCTTGCGATACTAAGATATATTTCATGTAGCCATTTCACCCAAATAGCATGTTTATCACCAAATAACCTCCAAATCCTTTAGCACTAAAGCACTTTTTGCATAAGAGATGCAAGGATAATCCAAAGTCTCCCTTGCCTTTTAGGGATGGCCACTTCACTCCATTTGTGAAACTATCCACTCAAAGTGGTATCTTCACTCTTCACTACCTATCCATCTCAAAATTTTAATTAAATTACAATCATATTTTAGATATTTAAATTTTTAATCTTTTAAATTAAAAAAATTAAACTTGTTACCCCAATTAAATTACTCTTCGAGAGTAATACTAACAAGGAGTTATCATAGGCCCTTTTTTTGTTAGTAAATTATTGTTATCTTTTGAATATGTCAGATATAAAATGTCAAATATAATATTATAAATATATCACTTTAAACTATTCTTAAAATAATAATTTAAAGTCGATTGAAAATTTTGATTCAACAGATATTTTGCAACCTATATTATGAATAGATCATTTAAAAAATATAATTAAAATTTTATTCAATTGTTACTTACATGTTTCTGTATATTTTTTCTATCAATCAACCATATTTTTTTAAAGTTTCAAGTAAAACATAACATGTTACCTGATTTGAATATGCAATTTATTAAATTAAATGCTACGTATTCCACTAATTGAATCGTTTCTTCAGAACAGTACTAACATAGATTATAGCCAATGAACCACCCCTTTGGAAGCAACACTATCATAAATTATAGCATATCACTGATCTTTACCGTTTGATTCCTACCATGTAAGTGATTGCATGCAATGTCTCTAATTTAACAAAGGAAGTTTGGTGAACAAGTAAGCAGTTTGTCGTACGTCTGTCGCAAATGTGTGGATATAAGAGAAGAGTTGATGAGCTAATCGAAACATCCCTTTCTTCCAGCCTAGAGACCACAATTCAATCTAATATTGAAAATGAGAAATATTAAAACCAAAAAGTTAGATGTTTGTTTGCCTTCTCGAACCAAGCCGAAAACGACAGCGTCACGTGGAGGGCTGGGCATTGATTCTCACGTGGGTCCTCGTTATGACCTTTCAACCAACCTTACTCTTACTTAGGAGTAACGAGGCTCATGCATACATCAGTTGCTGAAGATTATTTAGAAAACAAACTATGATGATTCATATCTAAAATTAATTATAATTCCGTTTTATCTAAAAATAATAAAAAAATTCAAACTATTTGTTAAGCTATTCTCGTGTATGAAAATTTGAAATCCAGTGCACAATTCCAGAATTAAAAAAAAAAGAAAAAAATAATAATATCCGATCAATTTCTGCAGCTTGTCAAGAAAGGGCTAGCTATTGAAGGGACCTTAATGGGGCCAACTGGATGTGAAAATAAGGTAAAGAAGCATACGAATGTGAGAAGATTGATCTGCTGTTTGTCCTGAAAGGTGTCGCATCAGTACCTTCAGCCTCTATACAATGAATTTAACAAATATCCGAAATTCAGACCTTTCGTTGAGTACCTGCACATATTCTCTACACATGCACTTTCTATCTTATGATTGTTGTACTTTCTTCGTTTGAATGATCCATGTTGTGCTATACCATAAAAAAAATTACTTTAAAAAAATCATTGCAGGCCGTCAAAATATATATCATGTGAACTTCAATAGCATAGATGTTCTTTGAAAGTCCACCCTACAACAAATAAAAAATGCCTGTATTAAATTTAATTAATACATGCATAGTAATGTCGAAATAGAAGCATATAGTAATCGTGAACTTGGTAACCTTCTCAAATATGATTGGCGTAGGCTTACCTTTTTCTTATTCTCTAATTCAGTGGTTTGGCTTTCAAATCCCAAAATACAGAGACCATAATTAGTTAGGAAAGCTCAACTAATTAGTCATGATGACTTATGAAAGATTTTGTCTGTTCAAGATTTTTGAATTAAGTCGTATTCAAAGTAGTGGTCAATGTTGCTTAAAACAATCCATCGCACTTAGCTTTATTGAATATGTATAGTTGCACATGATAATGTCACTTTAATTCATCCTTCTTCTTTTCTCACTTATTCGATATTGGTTTTCATCATACCTTGTTAGTGCTACATCATGAGTATCTTTTAGATAATCTTATTTTTTTTATTACAGTTGCTGCCTAATTAATTTATCTTATCAATTCCTCAAACCAATATCCCCTTTTCAGAGCTTTATAAGAAATATTACCTGAAATCATGCAATTCTATGGTTAAAGGTTAAGAAAACAAATGCAGTGCATTGAGTACATGCACAAAAGGAGATATAAAAGGAAATCTAGAGCTCTGACACTGAGCTCTGAACTTCGCCATTTTTATCATTTGTTTCTGTTTGCTTGGATGTTTCTTAAAAGCAAGCTCTCTGGACTTGGAACAATCATATACATTGTGGATGTGTCAAATACCCTTTTATTTCCTTTAGCCCCCACCCAGTGTTCTCTTCACACCAATCAAACCCCATAATACACCAGTTTCTCCGGTTGGCTTCCCTTTGTTCAAAGACACTTTTCTTAACCTACCCACTACACTTTTCTTTTGGTGATTGGATTGGTCATGACTCATGAGTTTGAAGCTTTCTTTTTTTCTTTTTTCTTTTACAAAATGTTGAATTACGATGACCTATTAAAGGTGAAGTTGTTTCATCTTATTACAGAGGTTAAGACATCACTCTAACTTGTATAAAAGATAAAGGGACTACTTCCAATACTTAATTTATAGCGTATAAGATATATAACGAGCAAGCAAATACGTTGAAGACACATATACATGCAAGAGTTTCCGTACATTTTCAGGCCAGATTATAAAACATTACTAAACTATTCGTTTTTCTCTTTCCCTTGTGGTAAACTGGTAAATTAAATTATAATTTATTTATTGAATCGATTTAAGAAAGAGTACACGAAGAAGTGAAGAGTAGGAACATGTGCATTGATCGTAGGAAACATCTTGTTTATTACTTTTGAACAAATGATGAAATTGGGAATGCCCTCTTAAACAAGTATGGAGTAAAATACGATTGAGAAGCCAATCAACTGAAAAAAGATCTAATAAAGTCAAAACCCTTTTCCTTGTCTAGTGGTCAAGACGTGTGTCCACACCCCACAGTGACAGTGAAAGGGTTAAGGCACTGATTTGATGGAGTTCGGTTTTGGGATCAAATCGATCTTCTTGCCCGAATGACAGGAAAAATCTAAAATGAGTTATGTTGGAAGTAAGATGGAAAAAAAAGTCTAATTGAATGATATTTAAAACAATGATAAACTATTTAAGCCTTTTCTCTTCTTCTTTTTTTCCCCTACTATGAAAAGGAAGGTTCACTTGTCTGCACTAATGGATGGATGGAGAGATGGAGGGGGAGCCCATTGAATAATTAAATTGTAATAATTTAGGAGGCATAAGAAGATAACATGTGATCTAAAACAAGGCAATATGATTATGGAGTACTCCAACTACTAACCTCCAAAATATTTAATTAGAGAGTGATTCATCGATTCAAGTAGACTCAGCTGCCAAAGAAAAAGTTCCGTAACGTAATTGATATGTTCATATCAGCGTTGTATGATTTGCATGTAAGAACAATTTTGTTCCTGTGATAATATTCCAATCTCCAAATCTTATGATGCAGAAAGAGTGATATATCAAATCATTGATTCATCCTCAACTTGATGGTTATTGTTTTTCTAATAAACTTATTTTTATCAAAAATAACAATACTAAAATCTAACAATTGTTTAACAGTTATTCAAATTTACAATGTATTTTTTTTCTATTTAGTGACTTAATAGTAAATAAAATTATAAAGAGATAAAATTTTTAAAAACACACTAATGAATGTAAAGTAATTTTCTTATTATAATGAACTATCTAAAAGTGGAGATTGACTCATTAATTATTTTGATACATACTAATTATTATTAGCCTCCACAATATTTATTAAAGAAAGGATTTCTTAGGAGTCCCCGTAAATGATTTATGTATGCTAACACTACAAGAAAATCATAAATTATCTACGGAAAATTACCCACGGAACAAATACTGTAGCTAATTAGAGACAAAAATCAATATCCGTCGGTAACACTGTCGTGAAAAATTCCATTTTGCGACGGAGAAAATTTTCGTCAGTACAGGTAGAGGGAAAATATCCCAGCAAATTTTCTGATAAAATATAGCAACGAAAAAGTCATACTCGTCGGTAAATTAAGCGGGAACACTTGCCGCAATAAACTAGCGTCAAGGATTTACCAACGGATCTATGTTCCGTCGGTGAATTTCCGACAGCATAACTGCTTCGTTGATAAATTTGCGCAGAAATTCTTGGTTCAATAATCAAGCATCGGGGTTTACCGAAGGTAATGTATTCCATCAGTGATTCTTCGACAGTCTGGCCACTCCGTCGTTAGCTTCAGCTTAATCGTTTTAAATAAATAAAAAATGACGTCGTTTGGTTTAGGGTTAAACTCATCTCGAACCTTCCCCCCTCATTTTCTCCTCTATGTTTTCGCCATCTTTTCTCCTCACTGTCACTCATCGTCGTGGGTCATCGTCGTCACTCGTCCTTTTCCCCTCGTCATCGCTCACCAATCGCGTGTCATTGTCATCGTCTTCCTTTAATCGTCGATTGAGGTAACATTTTATTCTTTGATTGTTTTTACGACATCGTTGAGTTTTGTTTGTTACTGTGTTTTGTGTACTGCTTTGATTGTCATTGTCTTCTTTTCTTTGTTTTGGCTATCTTCTTTGGCCATAGGACACTCTAGCTCCGTCATCTTCTTCCTTCACGTGCTTCAGTGACTTCTTCTGCGTGTCGATTGAGGTAAGTGGGTTTTGTTATTTACCGAGTTTTTGTGTACTTGGTTTAATTTGAGTATTTATTTGTAGTTTGAACCTCCCATTTGAACTTGTTGCATTTTTAATGTAAATGGCCTGAACCAACCGAAACTTGTTTATGGTATGAACTTCAGTTTGTGGCTTTAAATTTTAAGTATTGTTAATCTAAATTTTATGTATTGTTAATCTAAATTATTAGCTTTAAATTTTAAGTATTGTTAATCTCTATCATTAATACATTTTCTTATTGGTTGTATTTGGTTGTTACATTCTTAAAGTTGGGTTTATCAATGAATTAATATACGATGGGTTTGAATTATAGTTCCAAATATCTGAATATTGCCAATGAGTTATTTCATTGATTCTCTCTAAATTGATTAGGTTTTCTTTACTTTTCATGTTCTCACCCCATTTTTGGTTGGATTTTTTACTATTTTTCTTTACGTATATTTGTTTTGAGATGGGATTGATAAATGAATGATTTTAGGGGTTTTGAGGGACTTTAATATAGGATATTGGTTGAGTTGTCATGTAAATGGCATTATGGATTGAGGATTATGGTTTTGTTTATGTATCAATATAGGAGGGGCTTGAATGTTAAATAGATATACTATGATATTACTACATTTTTAGAGGTTCATATGGTCAATTAGTAACTTCATATAGGAAGTATTCTAACATTTTTATAGTTGCTAAATTGTCATTTTACATATACTTAATACTAGGTGTTGCATCACTCATTTATGCTAATATGAGAATATATAGCATGATTATGAGTTAATTTGTTAAATTTTTAGGTTTTTAAATCATGATGAGATGATCTAAGTCTATAAACTACTATAAGATAGCACTTAACTAAAGTTACAATATGAAGATTACTTATTTCAAAACTTTTGATTCTATCAATTGGAAATTCATTCTAGCTTTTAGGATTTCCTATCTAGCTTACTTTAGGATTTCCTATCTAACTTTTTTTTATAAAATGTGAGAAATTAAAGATGTACAACATATCATTTAAGGATGATCTTTTGTTTTCATGTATAGTTAACCATAAAATCCCTTTTTGTGTGCTAGGTCCAATGGCATAATCATTAATGAGTTTTTATGTTCTTCTTTAATAGTCTAACTATTTATGTTTGGGTTATGTTTGAATCATTGATGAGTAGATGTATGATTACATAAGCATTTATTGTATATGGAATGAGTTTGAGATCTTATGAATGATTTGAGGCATAGTAATCTCCTAGGATGGTATATAGGTTGGAAACCCGTGATACAGCTCCCATGAGACTTATCGGTGAAACAATGTCACGTACCATAGTTTTGAAATCAATTTTAGGTGATTAATTCGATCGATTAATACTTCAACTTCGATGTGATTAATGAAAAGTTAGTATTAACACAAGAAATTAATATGTTTTATAGACAAGACAATTCTTTCCATAATAAACCCCTAGAACGGTATATAGGCTGGAAACTCATGATGCAGCTCTCATGAGGCTCATCGGTGAAAAATTTCACGAGCCTAGAAATCACAGTGAGAACTTGTTTTCTTGATTCACAGGTGTAAATAATTCCACGTACCATAGTTTTGAAATCAATTGTAAGTGATTAATTCAATTAGTTAATACTTAGGGGATGTTGTGTAAAGTTTAGATGTTCTGTAAACTTTGGGAATCATGAAGGATACTAACAATGGAATTACTGTTTGAAATTAACAATTTTGCATAAATAAGTAATGTTGATAGATCTTGGATGTATAGACGATTAACACCTGATGGTTTCATTAATCCTGAGTTTGTTGAGGAAGTTGAAGCTTTTATTCATTATGCATGTTCTCAACCTGTATATATGGATGACTCAAAGATCAGATGTCCATGTAAAAAGTGCAAACACGTTCGTTTCCTTCCTATTGATGAAGTGAATGGGCATTTGCTGAGAAAAGAGTTTGTCTCAAATTATTTTGACTGGACACGACATAGGGAACCATTAATTTGTAGCACCTCAAAAGGTAATGAAGTACAATCATCAATAAACTTAAATGAGTTTGAAGGGGGGATTGGATTTTGAACAAATAACGTGGATGCAAATGAAAATCCTTACATGCAAATGGTTTATGATGTAGCCGGTTATACCTTTCAGGAGAAAAATATAGAAAATCTTGAAGAAGAATCAAACCCACATGCAAAACAGTTTTTTAACTTATTACACTCAGCTGACCAAGAATTATGGCCAAATTGTGAGACAATAACTCAATTGTCCTCAATGCTCGAATAATGAACATAAAGTCTGAAGGGCATATTTCTGATTGTAGTTTTGATAAAATTCATGGATCGTATAATGAATCATTGCCTCCTGATTATACAATGGTTGATAGTTTTTACAATATGAAGAAACTTATTAGGAGACTAGTTTACATGTTGAAAAGATTGATTGTTGTAAATTGGGATATATGTTGTATTGGAGAAATGATGTGGAATTACAAGAGTACAAATTCTGTGGTCAATTTAGGTTCAAGCCTAGAAAGCATTCTATAAAACAGAAATTAGTACCCTGGAAGCGGATGTATTATTTCCTGCTAACTCCGAGACTTCAAAGACTATATGCTTATGATGTTATTGCATCTCACATAAAGTGGCATAATGATCACGGGCAGGAAGATGGAATAATGAGTCATCCATCAGATGCACTGGCATGGAAACATTTTAATGACAACCATTATGAGTTTTCAGCTAAAAGTCGAAATGTTAGGTTGGGATTGTCGACGGATGGATTCCAACCTTTGGTCAATCCAGCCAAGAATATTCATCGTTGCCAATCATAATTACTCATAATTTGCCTCCATGGATGTGTACGAAAGAGGCATATACGTTCTTGACAGAGATTGTGTTAGGGCCTACAAATTCAAAGCATAAAATTGATGTATTTTTACAACAATTAATATCTGAATTGCAACATCTTTGGAAATATAGTGTTGAGACATATGATGTGTCTTTGAAACAAAATTTTATGTTGGGAGCAGCTTTGATATAGACCATTAGTGATTTTCCAACATATGCCATATTATCTAGAGGGAGCACAGTAGGAAAATTGGCTTGTCCTTATTATGACAATGATTATGATGTGTTTTATCTTCCAAACGGGGGCAAAATATGTTGGTTTGACAACCATAGAATTTTTTTTCCTCCAAATCATCCATTTACATGCAATAAATAAAAGTTTATTAAGAATAGGATGGTAAAAACACCTCCTTCCCTTCACAAAGCTGGTGAAGAGATATTGCAGGAGATTGAGGAATTAGGCTTGCTGACAATTACAAAATTTAAAGCTGATGAAGTTAATACAAGCATTAGTAAAAACTTTGGTTGGAGAAAACGAAACATCTTTTGGGAATTGCCATATTGGAAAACTAATTTGATACATCATAATCTAGATGTGATGCATATTGAAAAAATATTTTTGACAATTTGTTCAATACCATAATAAACATTGAAGGGAGGACAAAAGATAAATATTATTGCATTATAAGTATTTATCGAATGTTTTTCCTTTTGTCAGAAAGATTTTTTTTGGATTCTGAATTTTACACTGTCATTTATAAAGTATGGGAGAGATGAGCACATACACGTTATCGGGACTTTGTTGGTGCGATACAGAACAGTGATGTACGATCGCCTTATATTTCTGAACAAATATGGAGTCGTTGGTAGCAGTATTGGACATCACTTGAGGCAATGTCCAATTCAGAGCGTAGTTCTACCAATAGATGTGGAGGACCGAGGGAAAGTCTTCCCATACATACGGGAGGATCTATTACCCACCACGAGCATGCAAAAAGACTTGTAATTATCTTCTCTTTACATTTATATTATGATTTTTTTACTTTGTTGTATTTCAATTTAATTTGATGTGTGAATTTTGGAATAAAAATATGTGTATTATAGAGAATGATAATGTTATAAATGTCTGGTGCCATATATGACTATGTTGTTGAGTTATTTTCTTTGTTCAACAGGGGGTAAATATCATAAAAATAGATAAAACTCTGCTGAAATTTTTATAAATTATAGTTCACTTATAATATTTTATTCTTATACAGGAAAAGTCTATGGGCATGAGGCCTACACTCCGTCAGCTCTTTTTATACACTCACACTAAGAAGCATAACGGTGTGACATTCGTCATCACCCGATGTAGAGAACTAAATGTATGTAAAATTTATGGTTTAATATTAAGGCTTAATAATTATCATTCACTAATATAAACATTGCCTTCTAATAGAACCAAATACAAGAAAGCATCCAACAACAGTCTCAGCAGTCTGAAGTTGATGAGACTCAAACTTATCTTCATGTAGTAGGTGGTAGGACCGTCGTGGAAGGATATTCAGCTTAGGTTTATTTGCGATCACATGTTATTCGTAATCCTCCACGTCTAGTACAACAACATCCAGTAGGTGGTCCACAACCAATGAAGTCTATGAGCTTCGGAGCACAGTGCAGATATTGGCAACTCAGTTGCAACAGTCGATAGAGTACATAGCTCAGCTCTATAATGAGATGGATGAGTTAAAGGAAGGGTAGCACCTCATCGCAACAATCAGACAATCCACGATCACCAAAACAATAGTATATTTGTAGTCATTTTATTTGAATTACAAATACTTATTATATACAATTTAATGTTTTTATTATCAATTAAGAAAATTTTAACTTTATATCATCAATCAACTTTCTGTTTAAATAAATTAAATATATAAACAAATCAAAATATTATGCACAAATAATTCATAAATGGTTAAATTATGCATCAACCATAAGATAATCAAATAAAATTTAATGACAGGATATTTTTTAATTTTTTTGTTAATTTACCTACGAAAAAATAAAAATGCATTGATAATTTGTTTCTATTTACTGACGGAAAACAACAAATTGTCGGTAATATTTACAGTAAGTAACAAACGGAATAACCAATTCCGTTGCCAACTTTATCGACAGGATTTGCTGCCGAATAACCATCGGTATACTCACCGACATAACAAACATAACCGTCAGTAATGTTGTAATAAACTTATCAACAGAATATCCAATACCGTCTGTAAATTTGTCGACGGACAAATTTTGACCGTTGGAAATTTACCGACAATCAACCACACAAACAACCCTTGGTATATTCACCGACGGTTACATAAATTATTCGTCGGTACATTTACCGACGAACATTTTGTTATTCGTCGAAAATTATTACCTACGGTTGTTTCTACGACGCCTTGGTCAATCGGTAAATTCTATCGCTAACCTGGCTTGCTGACAGGATGTTTAGGTTTTCCGTCAGTAATATCCGTCGCTAAATGACATTTTTCTTGCAATGTAAAGATTAAACTACATACCTCATATTTCGCATATCGACAAGATTCATACCGGGTGTTATTGCTGTTGTTATACTCATAAACTTCCAATTGAAGCTAATGGCAAATCTAAAAGTGGAGATAATTTCTATAAAAGAATGAATTAAAAATGTCAAAATTTTTATATGAGTGTCTAATTTTTTAAAAATTTTAATTATATAAATTTTAAAAATGACTTTATTAAATTTTTTTGTTGATATAAATGCTAGAACAATATAAATATTCAATACTTAGAAGAACTACATAGTTAAGATAATTTTTGAATTTCATGTAAAAATATATTGTTAATTATATATTTAAAATACAGTCACTTTTTTATGATTAAAGACTTATGTAAGGAAGAAGATGTCATATAACTCCTTCAAATATTAGTTTTTATATTCATATGAACAAAATATTAACGGACACAACTTTTCAAATTGAATTATTTAATTTTAAAATTTTTAACATTTAATTAAAATTTTTAAAAAGGTGGATAATGAAATAATAATAATTTATTATCCCTTAAAAGAAATCAACTATAAAAGATGAAACAAAAGAATAAATATAGATTATATAAATTACATAATTCAGAATTAATTGATAATTGTAAAAATACAAATAAACTAATAATACATTCATCAGGGCTTAACCCTATTTGGTTATCAATATTAGTTTATATTTTAAAAGATAAAGCTTATTTTTCTAAGATGAGTTTTGTATATTTGGGTTTAAGGTTTTGGTTTCCTTTCGATTATGGATGTTTTTAGTTGGAAATCTAGGCATTTAAGTACGTTTTATTTATATTTTTATCTCTTAATGCTTTCGATGGTAAGTTATTAAAGTAGAGTTAGTTGAAATAATAATTGAATAAGTAGATAGATTTGCTTCCGGCTGGTGCAATTATGGCAAAAGTATCGACATGTGTACGATTTATCTGCAGATAGGCAACATTAGCTGTGAAATTAGTTGCAACACTTAAACACCCAAGTTGTTAACCAAAACAGACAACTATGTGATGCTTTTCCTACTTAATTGCCATCGAACACTGCACTCTGCTTGTTCTATAAGTCACCTTTTTGTTTTAATTTATGTTTTGCACAACACTAATTATAACATGATAAGGGAATGAATTAAAAGTTTTTTAATAAAAAAAAAGATTTCATTACTCTTTTTTCCACAAACATTCGCTTCACATACTGAAAAACAATAATTAGAGCTGAAACTGAAACTGAAAAATATTAATTAATAATCCCTTTTACGCATTCAATTATATCGGTTACTAATTGTTTTTGCCAACAAGCACTGTACAAAACTAAAACCAAGAAAACAAAATTCCATCAACTAGCCTCTATACAGGGGCGACCTTTCATGGAGCAATCCTCTGGAAATTGATTGCCGGAAAACCTTGATGGGACTCGGAAAATGCCAGCCCTTACTCTTCGTTGATCTGACGTCAGCCACACCTGAATCTGACGGTACAGCGAGCGACCTCGATTTCCTCATCATCATCAACCTCGTTTCCTCGTCAACGCTCTTCTTACGTGTAGCGCCGTTACTCTCCCTCACCACTCCATCAACTCTCTTACTCTTAAACACCGACCAGAAGCTCGAGAACGACCCAGTTTTTTTACTTCTGTGAAAACTGTCTTTGCGGAAGGAGTACTCACTGCTGTCCTCGAGATTTGATCGGAGAGAGGAGACCGCCACGGATCTCGATCGCCGGAACGCAGGCTCGTTCTCGATGAGAGAGGAGACTCGGCCCATGGATCCAATTCCGTCGGCCGTCGTGGTGGAGAAGCGAGAGAAAGAGGAGGAAGAGGATCCGGAGGAGGAGGAAGAGGCGGCAGCAGCCGTAGAGTAGCAATTACACGGCCGCTCGTCGGCGCAGTTGGGGCAGAGAGAAGAGAGACGATCACGGAGGCAGTGATGGCAGATTCCGGTGCGGCGGCGGCGCGAGGGGTGTTTTGGACATTTATACACATCTTCCTCGTTTACGTAAATAGCCATTTTCAAGAAGCCCCACACTCTCTCTCTTTAAAAGAAGAGCAGAAGAAGAAGAAGAAGGAATTCTTCTGTTTCTCTCTCTGAAGCAACAGTCTGTCTGTTTGTTTGTTTCAGTTTCTAATACTTTCTCTACAATTCGTGTGGTGAGGTTTATAAAACGAGGGACATCTAAACCATGGTCCGGTTAATTCAACCGTGGTTAATCACACGCGGCGTTTTCAACTAGCCTTCGTGAATTGCCTCGAGTTTTTCACTTATTTACGAAATTGCAAGGGAGGGATGTGACTGGTCATGATCTATCAAGTCGGTGGGTCCAACTAAAAAAAGAGTTCATTCCGTTCTTCTAATGGTACACAAAAATAGTATTATTTATTTATAGAGGCGATATTTTGGGACGTTATTTTGACTCTCTTACTCCCGTCACGTTCTGAATTCTGATTCCGTGTGTTTGTTAAATTTACGTGAAAAATGACATGAAACTAATGTACAAGGAAAGGCCCGCATGGGTCAAAAGAAGTGCAATCCCTTAGTAGTTTAATAATCTATAATAGTCATGAATCATGAACGTATGAGTTCACATGCAAGCATTCCTACTTTATGTTGATTGCGTTTCCATCAGACTGCATTGCCAGTTAATAACTCTTCAAGCATATAACGGTGTCAACATTTTGTTTCTCACTAATTAATGATTTTTCACGTCATGAACTATTACTTAATTTATAACATGTTCTACTTGTTTCATTTAATTAGATGGGCCATAAATTTTGAGTACAAAAGCTGCCAATAAATGAAGGCTCGATCTATCTAGTAAAGAATAGTTAAAGGTATATCTTTCATTGTCAGGAACGTTAAACTTCGAAGTTTGAAGCGAACTTCAAGGCAACTACATATTGTTGCTAAACATAAGGGAATCTATCGGGAGGATACCCTTTACTGCTCAGCCAGTCAGCCATAAATAGAAAAGCCTAGCTAATTGATTGGGGAGGGTTTGGAAAGTAGATGTTGACATGAGTTCTCAGTTCTCAGCGACTCGATTGAAACTGAAGGCTGTGAACTTGAGAATCAAATCAAACTCCTAACTGTTTGATTAAGGATTCCATGGGAATAGAAACATCTATATCCTACGCGTTCGTAATCTTTTATTTACTTCTAGGTTTTTTTTTTCTTCATGAAACTGAGATCCTTAGTAAAATTACATGTTACTTCTACGTGATTTCTAAGTTTAAAATTAGTTAGCACACCTTTAAAGAGAGATGCACTTAGTAAAACTTACTTTCATATGTCTATCAATCAAAAATTTTAAACTTCTTAGTAAATTAAAAGATGTTAGTTTTTTTTTTGACATTAACACAACGCAAAGCAACAAAAAAACCAACTTAGAAGAAGCAAACTAAACCCAAGCCAATAGGCTATACCCCATACACCCAGGCTTATGCCTCCTCTGAACTACATCTAGCCGAAGCAATATCAGAACAAATAATAGAAGAAAGGAAACTGGGCGACGAAGTCCAAGTAACCCGATCTGCTTGTAATAGAGATACCCTTGTTAAAGAATGAGCGGCCCTATTAGCAGTTCGAGGCGTCCAAAGAAAGGACAAGTGCTGAAACTGAGCCTTAAGCTCATGGCAGTCAGAAATCACCAAACCAACTTCCGAGAGATTAATAGAACTAGAATTGAGACCATCAATAATCTCGGAACAATCTAATTCTACAAAAACATTGTCCAAGTTAAGCCTTTTAAGCCAAGATAAAGCCTCTCGGATCGACAAGGCTTCAGCGAGCGTAGCATTGGTACAGGAAGGAAACTGTCCCGAAAAACCCAACATAAAGGTGCCTTGATGATCTCGAAGGATAGCTCCAAAGCCTGACTTGTTACGCCTTTTATCAACCGAGGCATCAACATTGCATTTTACCCAGCTAAGCGGTGGGTTCTGCCACCCTACAAGATAAAATTTGTTTTGATTGAATAAAGAACTCACATAATCTATTGAAAACACTACTTTAATACAACATCCACTTCTGTTACAGCCTCACAAAATTCCTATCATCATTGTAATTCAAACTCGTTGGAGTTTGTTAACTGTATTTTGTACCTCACCTTTCCTTTTTGATACAATAATTTTTAGAGTATAGCAACCCCTTTTATACTTTCACTAAGTCTGTTAATATCAACTTTGACAATTATTTTATAATACATATATTTTTTTGATAGACTTTGACAACTTTTTTTCTTAATCTTGACAACTACCAAAACAATATGTGACAAGTTGTACATTAATAAGTTATTTTCTTCATGATTAATTATTAGATAAACAAAGCTTAATATCCATCAGCCTGGTTTGATCATTCCAAACTTTTTCTTTTGTTTTGTAGAATAACTCATTTTTAGTTCTTTGTAAACATATCTACAATTTGATCCTGCGAGGCATAAAACTCAACATGATCTCATTTTCTTATACCAAAATCACAAATATAATAATACTTAATATCAATAGACTTGCTTCTACTATGAAAAACTAGATTCTTAATTGAGGCAATTGTTGACTTATTATCACAAAAATTCTAATTAGATCGTCCTTTCAATACTGTAATTCGCCAAGCATTCTTCAAAATTGAAATACCAATCTGCTTGTGTTACACAATCTGCTATTGCAATACATTCTGCTTTTATCATTGAAAAGGCCACAACATATTGTTTATTGGATGACTAAGAAAATGCTCTCAAGCTAAGATTAAAAACATAACTAGAGGTACTTTTCCAATTTTTTGTGTCGTCATCCCAATCATTATTAATATATCCAACTAGCTCCACGTTATTACCATTTGAGAAGAAGATTCTATCATCTAATATACCTAAAAATTCTTTTTGCAATTTGCCAATGAGATTGTCTTGTTGTTGTCATGAATCTACTCACAAGTTCAACGTGAATAATATTCGACCTTGTTATCGTTAAATGCCTTAAATTTCCAACAAATCTTCTAAAATTTATTACATCTACCAACTCTCCACTTCCATCTTTGAAAAGCTTCAATCTTTCTTGTACTGGAGTCAATATCGATTTACAGGCGTCCATCTTGAACTTTTTTAAAAAAAATTGAGCATATTTCTTTTAAGAAATAAATGACTCTCGATTTGTTTGTTTTACTTCAATACTATAGAAGAAAGACATCTAAATCTATCATCTCGAACCAAGAAATCACAGCCTCCCTGACCACTACTAGTAACTTAAGATTACTTTTTAGTGAAGAAAAGATCATCACTTATAAGCAAATAATTATAATATCTCCATCCTTGTTGTTTTTCACATTTAAGGCATACTCATAGGAACATCATTGGAAAATGTTAGTTAAAAAATATGAATTAATACGATTATACCATGCCTGTGACAATTGCTTCAATCTGTACAATGACTTCTTCAATCTGTAAACTTCATCTTCATTGCCTCGTTTCACATAACCTGGTTGTTGTTTAATGTAAACTTTCTCTTTAAGAACTCCATTTCATAAATCTGAATTGACATTCATTTGGAATATTTTCAAACTTCTTTAAGCATCTATAGAAATAATCATTTGTATAGTATCTAATATGGTAACTAGAGCAAATACTTCGAAGTAATCAATTTCAAGCTTTTACTTGTATCCTTTTCCAACCAATCTTGCTTTAGAACTTTTAACATCTCCATTAGGTTTGCACTTTGTTTTGTATACCTATTTCACTTTAATAGGATTTGCACTTTTATAAGTTATAATAAGAATATTACAAGCCTCCTTTGGTGTTTTGGCATGAAATATTTTCTCCAAAACTATAAAGTCCATGGGTTGACATATTAAAACTTGGGCCTTTCATTTAATGGTCGATCACATTCTAACAATTCTTCATTGCTTCATTAATATCTTTTGTTAAGATGTCTCTAAGACTATTCAACTGCAATGTGAGTTCCATCAAGTACTTCCATATAGCAAAATTATTTTTCCATCAAACTTGAATATTACTGCTTTGAATACCTAAATTTATTGAGATTCTGTACTTGAACTAGACACCATTTTGAAATAATTGGCTTTGATACCATATGTTGGTGTAGCTTAAGATAATTATTTCGATTAAATAAAGAACTAATAAAATATATTGAAAACACTCCTTTAATACAACATAAACTTTTGTTATAGCCTTATAGAATGTCCCTCATCACTCTAATTCAAACTCGTTGGAGTTTGTTAACTCTATTTTGCACCTTACCTTTCTTCTCTGCTACAAAAATTTATGGAGTGTACCAGCCCCTTTTATACTAGCAGTAAGTCGGCTTATACCAACTATAACAATATGTGATAACCAATAACAATAATTGTACATTTATAAATTATTTTCTTCATGATTAAGTGTTGGACAAACCAAACTTGATCTCCCTCAAAAGATAACGAATTAAAAGTACATGTACATTAAATTTGTAAATACTAATTAAATCAAATTTATTATTTAATTTTACATTATTATTTACTAAACTAATTCAAAATACATAAATTATAGATTACTATATATACCCAACAATTTATAATACTCATTCGAAAATATAGCAAAAATGAGTTTTGGTATTATAAAAAAATAGTTGGTAAGGCTTTATATCTTCTTACATTATGTTCAAGAAAGGTTAACAACACGAGCCACACGACCTTCTAATGATAAAGGAATGTCATTAATGCCGAATCTTTGGAATTTATTTTTGTTGACTACGACGATGTGGAAAGAAATTTCATGTATATGCCGTCTTACTCTTAGTATCTATAGTCCTTCTTTCCCGAATAAATGGTCAAAAAGCATACGATGGAAATTTCTAAGGCAGCAACCGGTTCCCCACCCTTTTCTAAAGGAAGAAGATTATATATGGAAAAAAAAATCCATGTCAACAGGCCACAAACTTGAAACAGATCGCTCACATTTCTTAGTTTTTCCTAGTAACTTGAAAGATTCGAGAAAATGCAGATAATTTAAAAAATACAAAAAGTATTCCAAACTATGGTGTGTATATATATATATATATATATAGATCGAGTAGAATCCAAATCAGTAGCCATCAACTGTGACAAAGTTGATTGTCTCGCAGAGCACGAGAGGTGGCCGGTGGGTGGTAAAAGATTAGCTAGCCTGGGCCTATTGGCTGAGAATATATAGGCTTGTCCATGGCATTACATAACTCAAGCGTAATCAAGATAACGATTCGTTGTAAAGAACCGAAGTACATGCCTAGTGCCTATGATGTTACTGTCTTTTAATTCTGTTTTGAGAGATAGAGAGAGTGGCTTATCTCATATGAGAGTAACAGTCTTTCTTATAGATGTGTGGAGGGATTTCGCCAACTAATGTCTAGGTTAGTAATAGTAGAACAATATATTGTTTTAACTTACATTGATATTATAAGTTCTTTCATGAATGTATGGACATATTGGAAATGAATTTTTATTATGGAGGAAGTTTACCTTAAAAAATATATTAAAATAGACGTAAACATTAGATAACAAACATATAATGTATCTTTTTATTTTAAATATGATTGATAATTTTAACCATATCAAATATTAAAAATCTTTATAATTGTTATTATCATCAAATATGAACATATTCAACCAGATACTTATAGAGAATAATAATAAAAATACTTTTAAACTAGAAATTTAATTCAACTCAGAGCCAGATGAACATTTTTTAGAATGTGCAAATTTGTTCTCAGTTCTAATAGTAATTCCCTCGAACTTCCCTTTTAAAATGTCAAATAAAATATAAACAACTGAAACAATGGAAGCTTTTGCTTCTGGCGAAATTTCTCTTGGTGCTATGTCATGGCATAAGTGCGTAGATTATGTAGATGAGAGGATGTGGTGTGCCCTGGCCTCTCATTAGGATAGAACGAATAGGAGCCAAGTATGAAAGGACCACCAACTACAACCTCGCATGCCCAACACTAACACTTGACAATAGTGAAGAGAAGACTTAAATCATTAAAAAAGAAATCGTTGAGAAGAATTAACTCTCAAGGGTAAAAAAGATGGAAATTTTGCGGAAAACGATTTGCTTGTTCCGCTGTTGTGATATTCATCTTTGTTAAAAACTGTTCTATTAATGTTTTGTCCCGATAAAAACTACAATCGGAAATAATTTATTATTAATATGTAAATGCAAATTGAATCCATAATTATAATCGTATCGTAATTTTAATTGTACATTAATTATTTTAAAATTTTCACTTTTAATATTAAAATATCAAATATAATTAACAAAAGACATAAAAATAAGTTGTGCATTTAATTTATTATGTTGTAAAATCTACAACCAATCTATTGTCACATAGAATACTTTCCAAACTTGAGATCATTTGACAAAAGGTGATAAACCTGAAAATTTCACCTCTATGCATATAATTATGTACAAAAAGCCTGAGAACTCGTGAAATTCTTAGTTCATTATAGTTGTTGTTGAGGTAATAATCCACCTTTAAACCCAAATTTTTCCCATTGTGCCGTCTAACCTACAAAAACTTTTGTGCTTGATGAAGCATGACCATTGTGGTCTTACCCCAACAGCAGTCTGACTATTGTCAATGTAAAGCCCATCATAAAACAAAATAAAAATAGCCCAACCCACAAACTATTAAACACACATAAAAGGCCAACATTTGGAAAAATAAGAAGAGCACCAACGATACAATCATCTTCTTCTTCATTTTGTAAAATTTTGTATCTTAATGTGCTATTTTTCTACTGCAGGTAACACTTCCCTAATTGTGTTTGTATTACAAAAAATTGGGAGAAAGTTGTGGAGGTTAACGACCAAAAAATTCTAACAATTAGGTTATAATTTTAGCAGCTATATTATGTCATTTTTGTTAGTTTATGCTCTTGTAGCTAATTTTTGGTTATATATTTAGATGTATAAATATTTTATTTATTCAATAAAAGGCTTTCTTTATCTTTATGTATTTGTTAATTATTTAAATTATTAATCATAAAGATAAAATCCTTGGAATAATTGTTATGCAATTAGAAATTATAATGTGATTATAATTATGAGATTCGAATTACATTTTGTATTATTCCTAAAATATTTCTAGTCATAGTTTCATCAAGACGGGGTGTTGATGAAATAGTTAGACTAGCACATATTTGTTTCTTTCTTATGAAGAAAGTAATCGATCTCATAGATTTAAGTGTGGAGACACTTAAACAAACATGTGGGTGCTTATTGGAGAATAAGTTCACTGAACTAACCCAATTATGAGAATCCCAAATGGAACATTATTTGTGTGTCTGTGGATTATCTCATTATGATGGTTGTATAATTGATCCTTATACTTGAGATTACCAAAGTTATCTCATGTTGGAATTACTATGTTTTGATGCTACTTATGTTATATTCTTGTAGTAGTACAATTCGGTAGTTATTGGATATAGTATAAACTATGTGGAGATAGTTGAGTATATCAATAAAGAATTCGTTGTCCTAAAGTAATTAGGGAGAATGTTCAGCTGTTCTTGATTAGTAATGATTTTGGGAATCTTTGGCTAGAGTAAATTGAAATTTGGAAAAGTTGTTTTCAAATATCAATTGTAAATCATTTACTAATTAGCAAGAACGAATATGATTAGATTATATAGAGTAGACACGAATTCTATACTCTAATTCCAATTGAAACATTAGATGACGAAAAGATTAATTTATACAAGATAACCATGCATAGATAGGTTAAGTCAAACCACTTTGACATTCCTAATATTTGGGTAGTCATGATATGTTGCTAGACGTCAATCATGATCTATGATTATAAATTGTTTAATTAGGGAATTAAATATAAATCAAAAGGAGTTTTAATTCATCTGATTCTAATTATGAATTAGAATTATAATTTATAATCATGGCTAACATATTAGGAACCTAATGGGTCACACATAAAAGATCTATAAAGGAGAAAGTGAAATTTGAATTAAGTTGGACTTAATTGAGAAGTTTTAGAAACGTTAAGGATCAATATGTGATATTTGATCTTATAAGGATTAATTAATAATTATAATTAAAGTTTGACTTTAGTTGTAATTTTAATAAAATCCAAGGATATGAAAAATAAGATTTTTCATATAAAAGAAAAATTAGAAAAAAATGGAGGCTAGCACTTCTTACATTTTTCCTCTCAAATTAGATTTGAGTTTTCTCTGAATAGATTTGTGGATACCATTACAGGCCGGACGATTGAATGGCTCATGGATTGACAAATTCAAAGAAACAGAAAATTATAACACGAAATCGAAACAAGTTAGTGGAGTTTTGTCAATTTCTTGTTTTATGTTTCTAATTTAATTATGTTAAAGTTGATTCTATGGAAAAAAAATTATATTATTTCTGTTGCGCTAAGATTTGACCTTGCGTCATTTTTCCAACAGTGGTATCAAAGTCGCCTTTAATAGTTTTTTTATTCATAAGCTTGAATATGTTTTGATTTGGTATAAATATGCAAAAGTTGTGTATTTATACGTTGAACCTGTTTTGGGTTTTGGCTGGTGATCTAAAAATATGATTTTTGGAAAGCTTTTGTGGTTATACACGTTTACTGCATGGTTCTGCATGGTTCAGCGTTTATGCTACTTGCACTAATGTTTTGTTCATGTTCTACGTGTTTAATAATTTTCTGGAAAATTATGTTTCTTATTCCTGTTCATCTGAAAGTGTTTCTGGAAAAAGGTAGGACATGTTTTATGTGTTAGTAGACTGTTGTGAACGCTTGCTTTACTATGTCTGGAAAAGATGTAAAATGGTTACATGGTTTTCTGGAGATGTGGAACGTGATTCATGTGTTTCTGGAATCTGAAAAATGTTTCATGGGTTTCTAGAACTTTTTTTTTAAATCTTTGATGCACCTGTTTTTCCACTTGTGCGATGTTTCTTTCGAAACAAACGAAGAGTTGCATGCGTTAATGACAGATGAAGAGTTGCATGCAAGTGTTATAACTGAACAGTGAAACCGATAGATGGTCTTCTCTGTTATCTTTGCATAACGTATGCTTAAGTCTTGGTTTAATAACTGCAAGTGGTTGCATTTATGATAATGCGTTCTGTTCTTTTACTTTAGCATTTTATGTTCATTTATTCAAGCATTAGCATTTAAGGTGGCCTTTTTGTCTGTTTTTCATTGTTTATATACTTAACAGACGCTAAGGTTACGTATGCTTCATTGATTGTTGATGATTGTTTGATTAATAAATATTATTTTGCTTCATAGTGATGAATCACAGGACCACCGGAGGTAGTAGTAGCCACCGGTGGTTAGAGAACCACCACCTGCTTTCTTACTCTAGAGAGTTTTATGTATATTTATAAGTATGTTTATAACGATACAGATGGGTAGAGTGCCTTGAGATAGTTTGAAGGTGGAGCTAGCAGAATAAA
>JAOSBL010000001.1:21103807-21121221 GCA_027568915.1 Erythroxylum roraimae | reverse complement strand
AGAAAGGATGAAAACAAAGGACAAATGGCAACATTTTCCAAAGCGTTTATGGCAAAATATCTCACTACTGTTGCTCCTATCACATTTCAATTTAGCACATTACCGTATAAAGTTAAGTTACACGTAGTTTTGAAAAGAACGGGGCTTAAGAGGATGCAGAGTTTGAAACAACCTTTGCTTGACCTTGGTGGAGATAGAAGATGCGTGTCAACTTCCTTCCTAGCTTTATTTGGCTCTAATTTTATGCATTATCATTGTTTAATTGGCATTTAAGGCCATCACCTACATGTTTTATTTTTGTCTGCTTGGAAATTTCATGACTTTCATTGCGTTGTTTCTCCATAGAGCCAGCGTAAACAAAGTATACCTTTCTTTTCTCAAAATTTTATTTTTTTCCTTTTGGGGATAGATCGAAGTTTAAATAGTGGTAATATAATTTATTTAAAAGATTCTAAAATGTAAATAACTAAAAATAGATATAAGTTAGATTTATTAACATTGGTTGGTTTGAATTTTTTATTTAAATATGAATAATCTTCTCGTTGAATAATTTGTATAACATATAATTTATAAATTATTCTATTTAATTTATAGCGTAAATAATAATTATTACGGATTATTGTTATTAAAAAATATTTTATTCTTGATAACAAGGATTCTTGGAAACTAGCTATTGGCTCCTCATCCAGGTGTAACTAGTAAGTCAAATTCGAAAAATTTGACAATCTTGAATGATAAATTTCGTACATATATGTTTCTTTTCTTAAATAAAAATATGACATACTTACGTATCATTCGATCCATGTAAGTTAAGACGTTTTAAACGTGGTAGATACTAAACTGGAAAGACTCTCTACTCTCGTAGATGTTAGGATTAGGAAACTAACCATGATTCAATCCCGACCGTAATGAAAAAAATAAAATTTTATAATTTCAATCCGCTTCTGATAAGTGAATAATTTAGAAAAACTAAATTTAAACTATAAAATGTAAAATTGTACTTAATTTGATATTTCTGTTAAAATAGTTTCAAAACATTTTTGATATGTCAACCATAAGTTGTTTACGTATCCAGCCTCTAATAATATTTATAAAGCAGTCACTCAACTTTTTGAGCAGAATTAGCGGAAGTGCTAGTTTCTTATGCTTATTTCTTTTCATAGAAAAAAGCATCAAGGTTTTTAATTTCTATCAAAATTAAATGCATTAATTATAACTAAAGTCTAACTTTAATTAATTTAATTTAATAAATCAAATATCTCATATTTGATCCCTAAAATTTTTCAAACTTTATAATTAAGTCCAATTTATTTAAAATTAAATTTTCTCTTTTAAACTACTCTTTATATGTGACCTATTAGGTTCCTAATATATTGCCAATGATTACAAATTATAATTCTAATTCATAATTAGGATCTCTTTTAATTTATCTTTAATTTTCTAATTAAACAAGTTATAATTATATATCAAGATTGTTGTCTAGCAACATGTCATAACCACCCAAATATCAATAATGTCAAAATAAATTGACTTAACCTTTCTATGCATGGTTATGATTTATGATTTAATTATTTTGTCATCCAATGTTTCAGTTGGATAAAGTATGAATATAGTGTCTACTCTTTTGAATCCAATCATATTCATTCTTACTAATTAGTAAATGGTTTATAATTGATATTTAAAAATACCTTTTCATATGTCAAATCACTATGGCCAAAGAATTCCTTAAATTGCTACTAATAAAAACACAGTAGAACATTATCTCTAATTACTTTAGAGTGACGAATCCTTATTGACTTACTTAACTATCTCCATATGATTAATACTACATCTAAGTACTACTAACTGAATTATCATAAATAAGATATTTCACAAATATCATCAAAATACACTAATTCCTACATGAGATATCTTGATAATTTCAAGTTTAAGGATTAATTATATAACCATCATAATGAGAAAATCCACAAACACATAAGTAATATTATATTCGAGATCGTCGTAATCAGATTAGTTCAGTGAACTTGTTCCCTAATAAGCACTCACACATTAATTTAAGTATCTCTATACTTTAATTTATGAGATCAATTACTTTCTTTAAAGAAAGAAACATAAGGTGTGTTAGTTTTACCGTTTTATTAATATCATGTCTTGATAAAACTACAACTAGGAAAATTTGAGAATAATAAATAAATGTAAATTGAATATCATAATTATGATGTAATTATAATTTCAATTACGCAATAATTATTTCAGAAATTTTACCTTTACTATTAAAACACCAAATGTAATTAACATAATACATAAAGACTAAGAATGCCTTTATTAATTAAATAATAACGTCAAACATTAAAATTGGAGCCAATTAATTAGCTGCAAGGGCATAAACTAACAATCACCTACTTGCACTAAAGCCAATCATCTACTTTCTAATATCATATCCTTCCATATATTGATCATATCTCTTCTGAGACAATGGCTTAGTGAGAAGATCTACAAGATTCTCTTCAGTGGGAGCTCGTTCCCATGTTATGTGTTTCTGATCTATTATTTCCATGATTAAGTGAAACTTCCTGAGTATATGTTTGAACTATTAATCAGACCTTGGTGCCATTATTGTCACAGTATAATACTATAGGCTCAACAATGCTAGGAACCACTTTAAGTTTAGTAATGAACTTTATGATGCAAACCACCTCTGACACTAAAATGCACTTTGTCTCGATTGTTGAATCTACAACGGTTGACTATTTGAAACTCTTCCAACTTATCACACCACCATTCGGGGTGAAGATGTACCCTGAATGTGACCTACTATCATTGGATCTAACTGAAAACTAGCATTTGAATACCTTTAAACTCTCAGTTCAACTCCTTCACAGACCAAGAAAACATTTTTGGTCTTTCTTAAGTACTTTAAGATGTTTTTCATAGTCGTCTAGTGACACTCACTGGATTAGCTTGAAACCTATTCATTATGCTCAAAGAATAAAAGACATTGGGTCTAGTAAATAGCATCATATACATGATTGGTCCAATTACTGAAGCATCTGAAACACAATCAATTTTTCTCTCTTCTTATATCTTAGGACATAAACTATGTGAGAGAGAAATTCTATATGACATAGGAAAGAATCCCCTTTTGGAATTCTTCATACTAAACCTTTTTAGCACTTTGTCTATGTACGTAAATTGAGATAAACTAAGCAACCTTTTTAATATATTTCTATAGATCTTTATTCCCAGAATATGTGTTTTTCCTATATCCTTAATGGAGAAGTTCTTGGATAACCAAATCTTTACAGACTTGAGCATTAGTATGTCATTTTCAATTAGCAATATGTCATCTACATGTAGCACTAGGAAAAGAACTACAGTCTCACTAACCGTCTTATAGACACATGGTTCATCCACTATTTTATAAAATCAAACTCTTTAATTGGCTCATCAAAATGGATTTTCTAACCACGTGACACTTGCTTAAGTCCATAAGTAGACTTTTGCAACTTGCATAATTGATTAGGAAATCTCTTGGACTCAAAACCCTCAAATTGTGTCATATACATATCCTCAAGTAAATTCTCATTAAGAAATGCTCTTCTGACATTCATCTGTCATATTTCATAATCATAATATAATGTTATAACCAATAAGATCCTTATAGATTTAAGCATAGATACTGGCAAAAATATTTCATAAAAATCAATTCCTTGTTTTATTTGTAACCTTTAGCCATTAACTTTGCTTTGTATGCATGTACATTACCATTCATGTCAGTTTTTCTCTTAATAACCCACTTATATCGAATAGGTACAATACCATTAGGTGCATCCCCTAAAATTCATACTTGGTTAATATACATGGATTCCATTTCAATTTAACGACTTTATGCCATTTAAAAAAATTAATGTCAGACACTGCTTCTTTAAAAGTGGTAGCTTATCATGTATGAGTGATACATAATCCTTCCCCTTTTCTATATGTAGATCTAATATAGTGGGGAGGACATCCTACTAATGCATCATGGACTATGTGTCTCTTAAACCCTTAGTTGTACACATATGTATCAACTTGAAGTTTTTGTTCCATCTGGATGTGAGTTTTTCGCTCTTGAACTTCTCTAAGTTCTACCTCACTTTCATTACTTTTCTAGAATAAATTCTCTTCCTAAGAATGTAACATGTCTTGAGACAAATACCTTTTGCTCAAGAAGATGGCAAAATTGATATTTGATACTCTTTTTCATGTACCTCACAAATTTGTATTTATTTGATTTAGCTTGAAGCTTATTAGATAATGCATATTTTACATAGGTATCATATCCCCAATTCTTTAATTATAACAACCTTGGTCTACTACCAATCCATATCTCATATGTTATCTTGTCAATTGATTTGGATGGAACTCTATTCATAATTTAAGCAATAGTTTCAATGGCATATCGCCAAAAGGAGGCAGGATGAACTACACGACTCATCATGCAATGTACCATATCTAATAGAGTATGATCTCTCCTCTCATATACTCCATTATGTTATGGAGTTCCGAGAGGAGTCCATTGTCAGAGAATCTCATTCTCTTTTAGGTAACCAAGAAACTCGTGATCTAAGTATTCACCACCTTGACTTGATCTAAGTGTCTTAATACTTTTATCATTTTGTTTCTCAACCTTAAGTCTAAATTATTTGAAATTCTTTAAACTTTCAAATGATACGTACTTTTGTTTCATTAAGCACACATAACCATAGCTAAAATGATCATATGTGAAGGTAATAAAATATGAGAATTTACCTTTAGCACAAGTAGACATAGAGCATTTAAATCTAAATGTACAAGCTCTAGTAACTCATTGGCATGTTCTCCTTTTCCATTAAAGGTAATTTGGTCATCTTTTCAAACAAACAGGATTCACAAGTTTCATATGATTCATAATTAAAATGATCCAAATATTCTTGTTTATGTAACTTTGTGATTCTGGTTTTGTTGATATGACCTAACATATAATGTCGTAAATATGCTAGATTTTGGTCACTTAACTTTCTTTGCTTGCTATTTATGTTAAGAATTAGCCTTTCAAGATCTAACTTATACAGACTATTTATAAGTAATCCAAATCCATAATAAACATCATTTTTATAAAAAGAACAACTCTTATTCTTAATAATAAAGAAAAATCCATTCAAATCTAAATTAGAAATACAAATGATGTTTCTAGTAGTAACTATAACAAAATAACAATTATTTATTTCTAATACAAGGCTAAAAGACAAAGCTATACTATAAGATCCTACAGCTAATGCAACAACTCTAGCTCTATTTCCCACTTGCAAGTCCATTTTGCCTTTCCTCAACGATCTACTCCATGATAACCTCTACATATTATTACAAATATGAAAACCACATCCATGATCTAACACCCAGGAATATGGAACAGAAGTAGAAAGATTGATTTCAATTATAAACATACCTGAAAAAATAGCTTCCTTAAGCTTCTTAGTTTTCAGGGTAACAAGATAAGTTGGGTAGTTCCTCTTCCAGTGTCCATTGACTCCACAATGAAAACATATGTCCCTGCCATTGTTCTTTTTCTTTACACCACCTTTTGGCTTTACTACTCTAGTAGAAGCCTTCTCTTTCTTGTTATTATTTTTCTTAGAGCCTTTTTTCTTGTTCTTGAAAGAATTCATAACAAGAACATAATTAGGTTCCTTTTTAAAGCACCCCTCTGCAGTCTTTAGCATATTCAACAGTTCAAATAATGGCATATCCTTTTGATTCATATCAAAGTTCATCACAAATTATGAAAATCTCGAACTAAAAGACTGCAATATCAAATCAATGCTTAACTCATGATCTATGATAAAACCTAATTGGCCTAATTTTTCAATATAGCCAATCATCTTTAGCACATATAAGTTCACTGAAGCTCCTTTTATCATCTTGCATTGAAATAATGCTCTGGAGAACTGATACCTCTTCACCCTGCTTTGTGCACCCAACAACTCCTTGAGATGCATAGTTATAGTAGGAACATCCATGTTCTTATATTGTGTTTGAAGCTCTGGAGACATACTAGCCAATATCACACATGTAGCTTATTCGACTTCATCAATATAACGTTGATATCCCTCTTAAGCCTGATCAGTTGCATCTGAACTAGACTTTGGTGGATTAGTAGTGTCAAGAACATACAACTTCTTTTCTTACCTGAGAACAATTCTCAAGTTGGATAACCAGTCCAAGAAGTTAGGTTAAGTTAGCTTATTAGCATCCATAATGCTCCTCGGCGTCATATTGGTACTCATCTTTTGATTCAATAACCGAAAGAAATAAAAGAGCAAGCATTATTTTATACCATAAATTCAAATAAAATAAGGAATTTAATAAATGTTTGATTACTCCCACTATTTTATTCAAAATAATAACTCTCACTATTAAAAATCGAGAAATTATCAAATAATTTCCTAGTGGGCTATGATCTCATTAAAAAATAGTTAATATTGAGTTTACTCAATGAAAACCAACTAAATTTAAATCAAGTTGATAACAACTTTATCAATCACTTCTTACGTGACGCCTATATTTGTTAGGTGATAATTCTTTGCCAAAATATATCATATGTGTTATTTCTAACACTGCTTCCAAATTCATATAATCATACAAATTTAATTAAGTAGGACCCACTAATTTAAAAAAAAACATACTCGGGTTAAAGGTGGCCTTGAGTTTAGTCAACAAACCTTACAATAAATAAAACTTTGATTTTATTCTTAAATAATGGAAAGTAACTATCTCGTTCTTAACATCTACTTAATATTTAATTGAGGGATTTAATTTTTAAAAAAAAATTGTCTCATCAAAATAATACAATCTCATTATATTAAAAATTTCTAACATAATCTAATTATGAAAGAAATCCTTTAAAACCTTTGCTTGATTATAATTATTGATTTGATAATTAATTTAATTTAATAATTTAACTTCTTGAAAAGTTAAACTAAATTTCAAAATATTCCTAATAATGATTATCCTTTGAAAACAATTGTCAAATATTTAGAAAAACACTTTTTAATTTTATTAGGAATAAAATCCAATTTAATCTCTATTAAAATAATTTAATTGAAATTAAGGTTTTAAAACATATAAAATTAAATAATAAAAATGTGTACGGACTGTTTAGCACGTGCAGTCAACTTGTGGCGTTGAGTGGAGCGTGCGTTATTACAACACGTTTACAATTAGGTTTTCTAGTGATTTCCTCTGTCACTCCTCTGTTGTTACCCCTTACTTGAGCTTCCTACTTCTAGTCTCCAAAACACCGTGCATTGGAGCAACCAGTAAAAGTTGATCCTTTGTAACTAGAAGGTCATAAGTTCGAATAACGAAAACAACCTCTTTGTAAAAAATATAAAAAGAAGATTGCGTACATTGATGACCCTCTCTAGACCCTCGCAAAGCAGAGAACCTTGTGCACTAGGTACGTTGACCTTTTAGTTATTTCCTCCGTCTCTCCTCTATTGTTATTCGTCACTTGAGCTTCCTACTTCCATTCTCCAAAACACCGTGCATTGGTCCACCATCGGCCCGCCATCCAACTTCGAATGTGGGCGAAAAAACACCCTTCAACAACGGCTTGAACTAGTGGCGTCCACTACTAGTGAAGTTCTGAACCAGTGACTATGAAGGGTGACTCACCAGTAATTATTCTAAATATTTTACCTTTAGTATTAAAACTTTAAAAGTAATTAGCATAATACATAAAGATAAAAAAAGAATTTATTAATTAAATAATCACGTCGGACATTAAAATTGCAACCATCCGAACAAAGTCAAAAACTAACAATATAGTCCATATTAAAGTCTTTACTGATTTAAGTCTTTCTTTATTATGAGTTTACTTATGTATGATTAATCTATCATTTAAAATATATGAAAAAGGCAGTACATAATATAGTTGGAGTTGTACATTATATTTCCGGTTGAAGAGATAAAAAAGTGAGTCAAAAAGTTATTGCCTAAGTTAATCTTTGACCAATTCAAATATCTTAAACTTTTATACGATAATGTTTCTTGTACATTTAGCTATTAGATGGGAAATGATTCAATGATGATAAGTTGATAACAATAAACCATGTCTTAAATTTTCTTCTTAAACATGTCTTAATCTGATAATCCGTTCTTTTGAAAACATTACAAAGGTTATTTGTCTTAAATGTCTTATTTTAGTGTTTTGATGTAATTGAGTAGAAAAAATCTTCAAAAACATAAGGTCATAAAAAGTTGACCCTTGTGGGTGGATGAATAGGCTAGCCAACTTGGCCGGCCACTGGACGGCAGTAAGCAGTAACAGGGACCCACAAAGAAAAGTTACGAGAGAGGTGGGACCCGCGAAACAGCCATCGTAACAGTCAACGCACGCAACTAACACGCTTCAATTGAATGCCGCAATTTCTTGGTCATAAATGGCGTGCCGTGACAATGGACATCGAGGTGGAGAGTTCCAAGTTTTACTTTGACCGCATAAGTCCTCTGTTCCGGACCAACTCACTTATAAACATCCCTTTCTTACCCCCTGGAGAAATACAAATTGATTCCATTCATTTTAGTCCTATAATTTCTATTAATATTAAATTTTAAAAATATGTTTATAAGTCGATTTTGAATTCAAAAAAGCTTACAATTAAGTTTGGGCGATAATAGAAATGTAATTTCACTTAATATTTGTTTTTAATTTGATCGTCAATATTTGCATTTAATTTTACTTTAAAAACTATATCACAATTTACTCAAATATAGTATCATAATTTTTTATTACTTATAAAAATTGGTTAATTACAAAAAGAATAATTTATTTTATAAAAATAATTATAATATATTATTATGTTTTCTAATTATTTATTGTACAATAGATAATAATACTTCAAATAATGACAATGTAAAAAAGTTTTAATCTTGTTCAAAAATTCTAAAATAGTTAATATTACTTAAATTATTATATCTTATATACTTAATTTATTTTTCATGAATTATCGTAAATATCATTTTTATTTAATAAATAATTATATACTTTATTTATAATTTATATAATTGATAGAAAATGAAAAAAAAATATGAGATCGTGATTAGAGTTAATTTTGAGATTTTATAATAAATTACATTTGGATTTAAAAATGATATACGTCTTTGAGAATAAACTTAAAATTTTAAATATTTTAGATTGGATTTTTATTTGAGATTAATTCAGCCCAACCTATACGCACATAGGAGACAAGACTCATAAATGTATACATCTCTCGGTATCTATTATGTGTACATCGCAACTTGGCTAGTTAGTGACATGAAATTTGTTGCCATATGAGTAGTTTGCAAACAACGACCGAGTTTACTTGGAAAATGTGACAAAAGTTAGATAGATATTATGAAATACCTTTTCTTAATGCTATGTTTACATATAAATTTTAGTTAACCATAGAATTGCCCTAAAAAACAAAAACTTTTAAAAGATAATTTTTAATTTTAAAATTAAATTAAGTTTAAGTAATATGGATATTAAAGTCCTAGAATTTTTATTTTCAGTATGAAATCAATTTTTAAAACTTTAGTTTTAATAATATGATTATCAATTAGAGGATTAAGTTTAAAAGTGTTCTTTCTATTGTTTGATAATTTTTGTATTCGTCAAATTCTGAATTTCCAGTCAAGACACCTCGAAGATTCAAGAAAAAGGTTGTATGGTCTTTTGGAAAGTTACTCGTTGACTTCTCAAAGACTCGTGCTGGTCCGATGTTGGAAAACCCCAATTTGGTTACACTTACTTACAAGTTACACCAATGGACGTCCTTAAACAAGAAGGAGAAGGAAGACTCTTTCCAACAGAGCACAACAGTCTTCTAAAGTGCTCCAAGTTCTCTCTTCGTAACTATTTCACAATATGTGAGTGATTACCCTCACCAAAATTATAACAAATTCTCACTATTAAATTTTTAAATGAATTCAACCTTTTAAATAAAAATTTTAGACCCTCCTCTTAACAATTTAATCACTAAAAGAGCAAATTAAATTTTTTTTCTACTTTGGTATTTAAAGAGGATCATGTTTGGATTATACTGTAGTTCGTAGAGTTGTTGCTTTCCCCTTTTGTGGATTGGAAAATAATGAACGATTTGGCCACAATCCAACTCTATGAAATGAAAATTATTAAGGGCTATGATTGCAATTGGGGATTGAAAGTGACCCAACCCAAATTATAGGGAACCAAAATGAGCATTCGCTCTGGTGCACTTGGTCATTGACTTGACTTGATTAAAACATTGAGATTATCAATTTTGAGATTGATGATTTTTTAATGAATAGATGACAAAGTAAACCCCAAAAGAGGAGGGATCGATGACAGAGTAAACCCCACAAAAAGGACGAAGTGGTGGCAAGTTGCAATCCTCATTTTTATCAACACAAAAATGTTCTCACCTAATCATATGTAAAATATTAATCCCAAATAAATAAATTTTTATTGAATTTTAAAATATAAAAAATTGCATTGAAAATAAAAAGACCCTTAATGACTTGATGTATAAGAGATGCAAAGTTTTGATAAGAAATAGAATAATAAGCATTTGAGCCAGCTTCGATACACCTAAACAACCATTTCAGTAAATTTTACATACTCCACACAAAATCGTAGGTAGTTGCAGCTATCAATTCAAAGTCGCAGCCACGACCCCAGAGTAAAATTGTCCCTACCTAGTAAGTGTGCGTAAGTGGATTTAAAGATAATAATTCTCCTGACAGATTTGACTGATAGAAAACAGGTTTCAGACCAGAAGATTCAATGAAGGCTCCTGAAAATGAATGTCTATATATGTTACTGTTTCAAGGCTTCGAATCAAAAGATGATATGCTGTGCGTTATCTTGTCAAGAACAGGTATCAAAACTAAAAGAAAGTATAATTGTTATTGTTTTTGGACTTGTCCTGAAACATTACAACCAACTATTTGTGTTATGTGGAGTAACGATAGCTTGAGCCAACTTGTGCATACCAAGTGAGGCATTTGGTATTTCTAAATCCAACAAAACCTAATAGCAGGTTATCTGGTCCCTTCAAAGCCCCAGCGCAGTTGATCGAGTTTGTTGCATTAAAGAATTATGGTTGTTTGACAACCAATCCAACACTCAAATTTCACGATATCTCTTCCCATAACCAATCTCTGATATGTCACTGGAAACTATGAATAGAAATTCTCAGTGAACTTGTATGTGTGAAAGACAGTCTCTTTTTTATATGTATGTACATATATATAGAGAATCTCTCTTACAATCAGCAATCAGTATACTGTCTTCTGAGTCTTATCATACTTTCATGTTAAGAATTAGAAAAGAAAGCTTGCTAAATTTGACAATTCACCATTTTTGTTGGGGGCACCAATAGGCCCTTTACGAATTGTCCTCCATCAATTTGCTAAAGTTGAAAACTTTTTGTCTATGGTAAGTAAAAATGATTTATTGGAAGGTCTTGTCATGTTTGCTAATTGTAGATGATGCTATCAAACATTTTTGGCATTAATCAAAATTCGTTCTTTATTTAAAATGGTCATTCAAACAACATTTAATCGTATTATACGAAATCTTCATTTTTAAAAATTCATGACTGAATGCTTGATTCATTAACTTGCAATTGCTTACAGGATGCTCTACAGTTAGAAAGAAAACTCTTTATGATAGTAATTTAAGTAACTTTTGTATGAATTTAATGAATAATTTTTATAAAATAACTCCAGCCATCTTTGGTACAAAATAAAATCTCATATTTGTTTTGAAATTTTGTTTGAAAATGATAATTTGATTATAAATTAATAATTGATAAATTTTTCATGCTATAAATGTAAGAAATATGTCCCGATGTTATGTCCCATATTTTATGTAGGCCCATATTAAACTTAGTTTAGGGCTTTTCTTAATTTAATAGGATATTAAATCTTGACCGTTAATTTAGTACTTGATGAACGTACTAGATTTAATGTTAACAGGAAATTGTATATAAATTATTCCTTTATCTACCCTAATGAAGTACAGACAAAAAAATAAATACAGAACAAGTGTATTTACGTATTGAGCTATCCATCAAGCTATCGTACATAATAAGAGTTAAGAAAAGAAACTAGTTTGTGATCGTTGAAAACTCTCTCTACATTATAACGAATTACACTCAGGGTAATTAATTTATTCTCATTATCTATGTAGTTATTATCATATTCAAAATCTGACGAATGATTTATGTCTTTGATGTTTTGAATATCAATAACAAAAAGTTACAAGAAGGAACCAAATAAGTGAAAATTTTGTGAGCATTTGTACCATCTCATCTAGTAATAAACTCCTCTTATATGAATTATAACAGGATTTTTCACGAACGTTTGAAACTAATTTTTTTCCATCCTTCAATTAATTAAACTTTTTAAACCATTCAAAAATAAAGGTCACTATGGGCAGTATAAAAGAGTTAAGAGGTACATTCTATTCATAGACTTATAGTTTATGCATTGCATAGACATTAAATCCATTGCACCTTAAATAGATAAATGTTTAAAAATCTTGTCTACATCTCTCAAAAGCCACAATCTCGACTGCTGAATTAAAAGGTACTCTCCTACACTTTTCCTATTTTTTTATTATAATATGAATGAAGATTTGGAAAAATTCCTATTCAGTAATTAAAATGAATTATAAACACCGGAATAATAAAGAGTGAAAACTGAAAGTGACTTATTAAATCACACTATAAACACCAGAATTATTTAAAAGAAAAATATCAACAGTAACACGAGACAGAGTAAGCACGCAAAAATATACTAATAAGAATGCCTTAGTAATAATATATACAAATTGTGACACTTATCTGCCACATAAAATAATAAATGAAAAACAGTGTAGTTAATATATAGTTTTTTTTATATGTATGTATAATGGCATTGGCATTCGAGCATGATCTGAAGGATCCATCTCTCTACCACACTATCATGCATCCCTGTTTGAATTGTCTCGTTTGCTGCCTTGTTGCACAAGTCCATACGGCTTTTATATTTTTATTGTAGTCGAAAGAGATCTGGATCGTAAATTTATTAGTAAAGTAAGATCAACAGTAACAGTAATGAGGAGATAAGGCTCGGACAAAATGAGCGCAGAAGAACAAATCATTATGAATAATTAAAAATAAAAAAGTGAGATGAGATGAGATGTTTATCCACTGTAGGAAAGTTGGAGTACCTATCTCATAGTATAATAAAATAGGCATGGTCATAAACATGACAAGGACCTAATCAATAGTGTGAGGATAAACAATAGCCATACCTAATTTGTATTATTACAAAGATGACCCAATTAATTTATGTGTGATGTAATAATAGATTACTTTAATAAGAAATAGTATATTCAATCACAATTTAATTTTTTTATTAAAATTATTTTTATAATAATAATGATCACTATTATATGAAAATGCATTAAATAATTAAAAATAAAATTATTTTACTCAAATTAAGATTATTCCGACCAATTTGAGTTTGTACTCAAAAATTTAAAAAAAGTTTGAACTCGACTTAAGGTCCAATTAATTTTGGCCTAATTAAGATAAGATTCAAATCAAAATATTATCTCTAATCTTAAATAATTTATATATGTAAACTTTAGCATATTTTTACTTTCCATCAACATACCTTCTTTTTCTTGGTGCAAGTTGACTCGTAATTATTGTTAATCACCAATAATGAGGGACATGGCAGAACAATGAATTAGGGAAGGGAAAAATCAAAAATCATATAAAATGACGACAAGAACAAGGTTAGGACTTAGGAGGGTTTGAAAACGATGGGAAAATAAAGTTAAAACAAATAGAAAAAAGGAAAGATAGAGGTGAGTTCCTTGCTCCCAAAGCAAAAAGAGTGCTTTAGGTTCGGGTTTTTAGGTTCGGCCCAAGCAGAGCTTTTTCAGGATAAGAACGGCACTTCTCTCTGTATGTGTCCCTCAAATTGTATCTTCAGCCGCCTCCACACCAATAAGCCTCTCTTTATATATATCTCCTATATTTTTTCTCTCTTTCTAAACCTAGGTATTCTCTCTCTCAATCACTCCTTTCTCATTTGTGTTGTGTTCTTTGCTTCTCTGTCCCTGACTCTGCGACTTTGTTGGTGGTGTGAAACAGAGTGCTCTGTTTTTCAAGTGCTTATTCAAGCTGGCGATCGAAAATCAGGAAACCACCGTTAAGCCTAAGAACAGGAGAATTATGGTATTTTAAAGCACTCATCTGTAGTATTGTGCTTTCTTTCTTTTGGGTTCTCGGGAAAAGCATTCTTTTCTGAGACGTGAATACAGTGTCTCACGTTCGTCAATGATTTATTTGGTAAGCTATCCTAAGACATTTGTATCTGTTTACAGGGTGCTGGAGCTCCAGAAGACGAAGACAACAGATGGCCACCATGGCTGAGGCCGCTTTTGAGAGAGCGATTCTTTGTCCAATGTCCATTACACGTTGACTCTCACAAGAGTGAATGCAACATGTATTGCTTGGATTGTATGAATGGTGCTCTTTGTTCTCTCTGTCTTGCGTATCACAAGGATCATCATGCCATTCAGGTACCATACTCTTCAACCAGTTCATTTGCTCCGTCATTCTTTTCTCTCGTATCCATTCCAATTGCACTCCACGGGCCCTCTGTTTTAATTCTTATTCGTTCGATACACAATCTTTATCTTCTTTTTAATTCATTTTTGTTTCGGTTCTTTCTATGTACACCATTGTCAAGTTCTCTTCTTTGGCTATGGTTGGAAGCCGATAAAAATGAGCTGTATGTCTCATCTCATTACTGTGTATTCCTAGAATGAAACTGTCTTTTCTACATTTTTATGAGCATATTACTCCAATTCCCAAAATTTCACCACACTTGCAATTCATAAAGCTCTACCCTAAATTTGCATTTTAAATGTTTACAATTATAGAAAAAGGTTGGTTCTGGTTGCAGGGTCTAACACTGCCATTTTATGGTTTATAATTTGACAGATAAGGAGATCTTCGTACCATGACGTGATAAGGGTGTCTGAAATACAGAAGGTGCTGGACATATCTGGTGTCCAAACCTATGTTATCAACAGTGCAAGGGTTGTTTTCTTGAATGAAAGACCTCAACCTAGGCCTGGTAAAGGTGTCACCAACACCTGCGAGGTCTGCGAACGCAGTCTCCTTGATTCCTTCCGGTTCTGTTCTCTTGGCTGCAAGGTATTATCACATTTGCCACATGAAAATTTGTCTTCTTTTTTGACTTTTAATCTTTTTAGTTTTCCATTGTCTTTTCTCATTTCTTTGCTGGGCAAGTGGTTGGAAATTGGAGTAAGAAAATGGGGATCAAGACCAAATTGTTCTCTTCTTCTTCATTGGTCTGGGGCAATGTAGAAAATTCAACCCTTGGTTCCAGTGGTTAACTAAAGATTTGACTTTTTAACTTTTAAACAAGAGAAGTAGTAATGAAGAGACAATGTTGGGTTCACCTGACAATTTTCTTTAAGAACCCATTTGACTGTTAGTTGGGGATAGCATTTGTCAATCTCCATTACAATTTGCAGATAATTATATGCCTATTCTAGATTTGGTATTGAGATAGATTCCTGCTTTAAATTATGATTTTGCAGATAAGGGGTACATCAAAGAGTTTCCAGAAGAAGAAGAAGCAACAAATGGCATTCGCATCAGATTCAGAGGACTCTTACAGTAGCAGCAGTCATGGAAGGTACAAGGACAAGAACCACAGGAATGACAACAATAAGAAGAAAGACCACAGCTTCTCTCCCTCTACACCGCCACCAACTTCTGTTAATTACCGAACTGCCAAGAGAAGAAAGGGAATACCCCACCGAGCCCCCTTGGGAGGACTAATAATAGAATACTAGCACCAAGCCACCAATGTCCCAACTTTTTATCATCAGATCATCCCAGCTTTTTATATTTGATAGTTTTATACCCAATATACTCTTCCTCTACAAGTAGTCCAATGCGTGAGAGCCTTTTAGACTAGAAAGGCCAGTATTGGTAGAGTTATAGTTGCTGTCCTTGTGTATATACAGACGCAGTAGATAAAGAGTTGGGAAGGAAGAAAATAAAGATGAAATATGGAGGACTGGACGAGAAAAAAAAGATCAATAAGCATTTTCTAGTCTTTTTATAGTGATTATACATAAGTTTTGGTCCTAGTTTGGGGTTTTAAGAAGAAATGTAAATAGGGTTTTCTACTTAAAAAGGGTAGTATAAGACCATGTACTCCTTGGAAATAGTTGAATGATGAAGACGATGTTTATATAATGGGAATGGATGTATGTTAGTGCTTTGCTTTGTTATATATATTTTTGTGTATAAATACCAATACGTAGAGCATTAGTGCGTTGCTCTGTTATATATATTTTTGTGTATAAACACCTATACGTAGAGCAGCAAAAGCTTGAATTTGTTTGCCATATTAAGCAAGTTGAGGACTCTAGAATGCCTAGTGATGGCGGTGGAGGACTGGATTCGTCAGTCGTCGATGTAAGTGCGGTGTGTTCAGGTGGGCCAACGTGGGTGGTGGAGCGTTTGGGATTGGGTTCGACTGGGAAAATGACGTTTGAAACGTGGCGGATATTGATTGGTAGCGTGTCTTGATTCTCGGAATCATAAAGCGATTGAGCCGCCCCTGCCCCTGGCCCTGAGTGTGGATTATTATTAATTTTTTCCGTTGAAAGAAAACAGACAAGATGGGTTTGGTTTCTTTACTTCTTTTTTCGTTTCTTAGGCAAGTGGGTTCTGGTGGGTCTGGCTTGTGGTTCAATTTTTGACCGCACGATGTGGAGACGGGCGTGATAGGCCCTGATTTATGATTTGTCGGATAAGTGGGACGGTGAGATGGTTGAACGTTGGATGTTATCTACAGTCCGCAACTTGTAACTCTAATGAGTGAAAACTTTCTTAGCATGTAAAAAACGTGCATATGTTAACAGCATCTTGGATTGATGATGATGGAGTCTGGGTTGGGTGCGAATTAGGTGAAGAATGTACACCCACTGTAACAGATTATATACAAAATCTCAAGTTGGGTTTGAACCCAAAAATAGTTTCTGATATGTCGAAAGAGAAGATCAAGGGAGACGCAGGTCAGATTTTATCAGCTTATAAAAAGTTTCACTTGATGAACTATTGAACCCATCCACGTGGTTATGTCCCCATTTATCCAAGCTTGCCTTTTTCCCAACCTAGTGTTTGTGACACCCGAACTGCACAAGACACTTAAAAAAACCTTAAACTTCATCCTGCCGTCCTTTTTTTACCGTCCATCAATCACATCACACGTTTCGCTGCATAGTGCTACCTTTGACGTACACCTTAAAATCACAGTCACGT
>JAOSBL010000001.1:21066469-21079175 GCA_027568915.1 Erythroxylum roraimae | reverse complement strand
TTTTGGATGGGATCCAACTACTAATATGTGGACTGCTGAGCCTGAAGTTTGGGAGAAGTTAATTGAGGTAACCAATGAATTAGTCTTATAAGTAAATAGTTTACTTTCATGTAGTTTCTTGTTTACATTTTATTTATGATGTGTGTGTTTTACTTTTCCTAGGCCAAACCTGAAGCTGCCATATGGAGGAACAAGCCAATGCCATATTATGAGAAAATGCTTACATTGTATGGGCAAGATAGGGCAACAGGTGAATATGCAGAAACTGCAGCAGAAGTGAGACAAAGAAGAGAAACAATTGATACTCCTGATCTTGAAACCATAGATGACATTGACTTCCTAGTTTCTAACAATGAAGCGACTTTGCATAACTTTAATGTGAACAATGCTGAAGTGGTGGAGAATTCTCCGGGGGAACAATCTCAAGCACCTACTCAAGGTACCACTAAAGGTGAAGCATCATCCAAGAAAAGAAAAGGGAAATCAAAAAATGATGATGTAGGAATGGACTTATTTGCTAAATCTATAGAAAAGCTGGTTGAAAGTTTTGCAAAGTCCACTGCAGAAATTGTCAAGAGTGGTCAACCAACTCGTCCTATGTCAGACAATGAAGTTTGGGCTCTTTTGGAAGGATTGGAGATTGATACAAACACATTATTCAAAGCTTACTACTTTCTCATTCGAGATGTTGATGCTCAACGGGCCATAATTGGATGTCCTCCAGATAAGCGGAAGCAAATGTTGACCTATCTTATGTCTCTCAATAATCAATGAACTTAGTTGTGTATGGATATGACACAATAACTTAAATACTGCATTAGTGGTTTTTTTGGAACTTTTTTTTAATCCATTTATTTAAAGAAATTGTAAGTTGCTTGTCCAACTGAAGTGACCTTCAGTTTGGAGACTATAATGCTATCTCTATAATTTGAAATGCTTTGAGGTTACTAAAATAGTTTCAAAGCAACTATGCATATTTTATTACAAGGGTAATTTTGGAAAATAATATTACAAGCCATTCCATTCCATTCATTTTTAGTATCACTTCCAAACAATGGTCAAAGGAGTCCCTCTCTTATTTTATTAAAACTTCCAAACAATGGAATGATCCATTTCATTCCACTCCATTTCATTCCATTCCATTAATTGCCATTCCATTCTATTCCATCCTAAACTCCCAAACATACCCTTAGGTTCTCTGATAACACCGTTGTTTGATTTATTCCTAGTTTCCTCAGTTGTGAATTATTTTTATTAGTACGTGGCAATTTTCATTTAATATTGAATCACGTTCCTACTTGGTCTCAAGTTATGAATTTGGTGAAATAATTCTAGTAGGTCTTCTGTTGTAATGTGTATTCTCTCTCTCTCTCTCTCTCTCATTTTGTTTTCTGAAGAATCATTTAGTTATAGCCTCACTTTTTATGTAAATATTGCTTTCATTCAAATTTTTATATTGGTCAACAAAATCCATTTAAGTTTGCTTTGCAGCTTGATTATGAATATTTTAAATCTTATCCTTTTTTTTTTCCCTTCATTGCGTACCTTTCTGAAGTTCTGGGTGAAGTGAGGTATTTTGGTTTGTTGACTACTGATATGCAGCTTTCAAGTTCCTAAGGAATAGAAATTGGATTTTTGTGTAATATTTCCATATTGACAAATAATTTTGAGGCAGCTAGTTTAATAAATATATGTGTCCATTGTTAGAGACCATGGCGATATGTCTACGAAGAAATTTTGGCATGATAAACGTGTATATCTCGGAGCCCTTAAATTCATTCCGCATGCAGTTTACAAGCTTCTGGAGTATGCCGATGCCTTGGGAGCAGGTTCGTGATGTGAAGGTTCTCTATCACATCACTGGTGCAATCACTTTTGTGAATGATTCCGTGGGTTGTTGAACCTATTTATTTAGCTCAGGTATGTTCCTCAATCAGAAGGAAGTTGTAAGTGTGGCATGGGCTTCTTTTTTTCCCATATTACTTTCCTTGTTATAATGCAGTTGAAAATTTGATGCCTGTTCCAGTGGGGCTCGATGTGGATTATGATGCGAAGAGAGAAGAGGGACCGGAGGCACTTCAAAAGAATGAGGTTTCCACCATTTGATGATGAGGAGCCTCCATTAGACTATGCTGATAATTTGTTAGATGTTGATCCTTTAGAGCCTATCCAATTAGAGTTAGATGAAGAAGAAGATTCTGCTGTATATACTTGGTTTTATGACCATAAGCCTCTTGTCAAAACAAAGCTTATCAATGGTCCGAGTTATAGGAAGTGGCATCTTTCCCTTCCAATCATGGCAACTCTTCACAGGTTGGCAGGACAGCGTCTCTCTGATCTGATTGATCGCAACTATTTCTACTTGTTTGACATGGAGTCTTTCTTCACAGCTAAGGCTTTGAAAATGTGCATACCTGGTAAGCTTCATACTTCTGTGGTTTCCTATAGGATCCAGTCTCGCTATATCTGATATTTTTACAAACTTTGACAAAATTGCTTATTTTGAAAGACCATGAATAATGTTCATTCATATTTTTTGTTGTTTATTTTGTTTGACTCGGTGCGTCTTCAATATTTTGGTGTTGGTTGTTATTGAATGTTTTATTTTTGTTGGAACTTAAGTTAGTTGCTTATGCTTGACCTTGTTCACCTCTTCTTGTCCCGCCCTTCTTAATGGGTGATGATGCTATAGTTAGTCTTGTTGATAAGAAAATGACAGAATTTTCTTTTGAGTTCTGAGTAAGAAATCTTTCTAAACTATAGCTGCTTTCCTTTACTAGGTGGACCTAAATTTGAGCCTTTGTATCGTGACATGGAGAAAGGAGATGAAGACTGGAATGAGTTCAATGACATTAACAAACTCATTATACGGTCACCTCTGAGGACTGAGTACAGAATTGCATTCCCCCATCTTTACAATAATAGGCCTAGGAAAGTGAAACTTGGTGTTTATCATACACCCATGATAATGTACATAAAGGCTGAGGATCCTGATTTACCTGCTTTCTATTATGATCCTCTACTACATCCCATAACCTCTTCCCCCAAGGAACGCCGTGAAAAGAAAGCTCATGATGATGAGGATGATGATGATTTCTTTTTGCCGGAAGGGGTAGAACCTTTGCTCCAATATACTCAACTTTATACAGATACCACTGCTGCTGGCATTTCTCTTCTGTTTGCTCCGCGACCCTTTAACATGAGGTCTGGTCGAATGCGAAGAGCAGAAGACATACCCCTTGTATCTGAGTGGTACAAGGAACATTGGTAAGATCATAATTTCTCTTTCAACTTTAACATGCTAATTCATTTGCTTTATAGTGAATTAATATGTTGTTTGGTTCATGTTGTGCAAGTCCTCCAACCTATCCTGTGAAAGTTAGGGTCAGCTATCAGAAACTTTTAAAATGCTTTGTGTTGAACGAGCGTCATCGTAAGCCACCCAAAGCTCAAAAGAAGAAGCACTTGTTTCGATCTCTAGCAGCAACAAAGTTCTTCCAATCAACAGAACTTGATTGGGCTGAGGCAGGTCTTCAAGTCTGCAGGCAGGGTTACAACATGTTGAATTTGCTAATACACAGGAAAAATCTTAATTATCTTCACCTAGATTATAATTTCAACTTGAAGTCTGTGAAGACTCTTACTACGAAGGAACGTAAAAAGTCGCGTTTTGGCAATGCTTTTCATCTCTGCCGTGAGATTTTACGTTTGACAAAGCTTGTCATTGATGCTAATATCCAGTTCCGATTGGGTAATGTGGATGCCTTTCAACTGGCTGATGGTTTACAGTATATATTTTCTCATGTTGGCCAGTTGACTGGGATGTACCGTTACAAATACAGGCTGATGCGACAAATTAGGATGTGCAAAGACCTGAAGCATTTGATTTATTATCGTTTCAATACTGGACCAGTGGGGAAGGGACCTGGATGTGGATTTTGGGCACCTATGTGGAGGGTATGGCTGTTTTTCTTGCGTGGCATAGTGCCTCTCTTAGAACGGTGGTTGGGCAATATACTGGCAAGGCAGTTTGAAGGGCGTCATTCAAAAGGAACAGCTAAGACTGTTACGAAGCAACGCGTTGAGAGCCACTTTGCTTTGGAGCTCCGAGCAGCTGTTATGCATGATGTTCTTGATGCCATGCCAGGTGAACATCTTTCCATTAATGACAAATTTTCTTCTGATATTCCTTCAGTTGTGGTTTAGCTTGTCTGCTGATGATCTGTTAATATTGCAGAGGGCATCAAACAGAATAAAGCTAGGACCATACTGCAGCATCTTAGTGAAGCTTGGCGATGTTGGAAAGCGAACATTCCTTGGAAAGTTCCTGGTTTGCCAGTTCCTATTGAAAACATGATTCTACGATATGTCAAGTCAAAAGCAGACTGGTGGACAAATGTTGCTCATTATAATCGTGAACGTATAAGAAGAGGTGCAATTGTTGATAAGACAGTTTGTCGCAAAAATCTTGGGAGGTTGACTCGCCTTTGGCTGAAGGCAGAACAGGTAATTGTTCCTTGTAAAATTTCCAAGAATAACTTTCATTTTACTGCATAATTATTACTTGAATTGATTACTTATTGTTTGGTTACTGTACTGGCACATCTTGCATCTCTCAGGAACGTCAACACAATTATCTGAAAGATGGTCCGTATGTTACCCCTGAAGAAGCAGTTGCCATCTATACAACTACTGTGCACTGGTTGGAGTCCAGAAAGTTTTCCCCCATTCCATTTCCTCCATTATCATATAAGCATGACACCAAGCTCCTTATCCTTGCCCTTGAGAGGTAGAAGGAATACTATAGTGTGGCTGTGAGACTAAACCAGTTACAGAGGGAAGAATTGGGTCTAATTGAACAAGCTTATGATAATCCACATGAGGCATTGTCCCGAATAAGCGTCATCTGCTCACTCAACGTGCATTCAAAGAAGTATGTTAATGATCAAAATTCAGTTGGCTTGTTCCTTGTCTTCATAGTTGCGTTTGAATTTAGCTTCACTTTATCATGTTTTCTGTTTCTATTTCCTTTGCAGGTTGGCATAGAGTTCATGGATTTGTACAGTTCTCTGATTCCAGTATATGAAATTGAGCCTCTTGAAAAAATAACTGATGCATATCTTGATCAATACCTATGGTATGAAGGTGACAAACGCCATCTCTTCCCCAACTGGATTAAACCTGCGGATTCTGAGCCTCCACCATTATTAGTCTATAAATGGTGTCAGGGTATAAACAATTTACAGGGTGTTTGGGATACAAGTGAGGGGCAGTGTGTGGTAATGCTTCAAACAAAGATCGAAAAATTCTTTGAAAAGATTGACTTGACAATGTTAAATAGGTGAGATATGTATGTATCTTCTGATAAGTATTTTTGACAGGGTTTGCAATTTTTGAAGGTTCACTTTCTTTCCTTGATTTTGCAGGCTTCTTCGTTTGGTTCTTGATCACAATATTGCTGATTACGTCACAGCAAAGAATAATTTTGTGTTGTCCTACAAAGACATGAGTCACACAAACTCGTAAGGATTGATACGCGGTCTTCAGTTTGCATCATTTGTTGTGCAATATTATGGACTTGTCTTGGATCTCCTGCTTCTTGGACTTACCAGAGCCAGCGAGATTGCTGGTCCACCACAAATGCCAAATGAATTCATGACTTATTGGGATACGAAAGTTGAGACACGACATCCAATTCAACTGTATTCTAGGTATGTTGACAGAGTGCATATACTGTTCTGCTTTACTCATGAAGAGGCCCGAGACCTTATCCAGCGGTATTTAACTGAACATCCTGATCCTAACAATGAAAATATGGTTGGATATCAAAATAAGAAATGTTGGCCCAGAGATGCAAGAATGAGGCTCATGAAACATGATGGTAATGTGCATGATATAAATTTTTATTGTGAATGATTATTGTATTTGTTATTAAGTTACATTCTGTTAGTTGTATAATATCATGGTGTAACAATCTTCTCTATAACTCTTACTTCAGTAAATCTTGGGCGGAGTGTCTTCTGGGATATGAAGAATCGTCTTCCTCGAAGCATCACAACTTTGGAGTGTGAAAATAGCTTTGTTTCTGTTTACAGCAAGGATAATCCGAACTTGCTTTTCAGCATGTATGTATATTTGCTTTTATGATTTTTGATATATTTCTTTATAGAATTGTAATGTTTATTTACGCATCTTTAATACGTGCAGGTGTGGTTTTGAGGTTCGAATACTTCCCAAGATAAGAATGACACAAGAAGCATTCAGCAATACCAGAGATGGTGTTTGGAATTTGCAGAATGAGCAGACCAAGGAGCGTACTGCAGTTGCTTTCCTAAGAGTTGATGACGAGCACATGAAGGTGTTTGAGAATCGTGTGCGGCAGATTCTTATGTCTTCTGGGTCCACTACTTTTACAAAAATAGTCAACAAATGGAATACAGCCCTGATAGGTTCTAGGAATATCATTTCTGGTTCAAAATCATTTTGTTTGCTGAATTTTTTTTTCCTGAAAATTTTCATTTGTTTCTCCTTTTTGCTTTTAGGTCTAATGACTTATTTCCGTGAGGCAACTGTGCATACACAGGAGCTGTTAGACTTACTTGTTAAGTGTGAAAACAAAATTCAAACCCGGATCAAAATTGGGTTGAACTCAAAAATGCCGAGCAGGTAATTGTTAAAATATCTTATGTTGCTATGATCTTCTTAGGGATCTTGGTCGACAGGCTTTGAGTGTAATTCGTTATTCAGATTCCCTCCTGTTATTTTCTATACTCCAAAAGAAATTGGAGGTCTGGGCATGTTGTCAATGGGTCATATATTGATCCCACAAAGTGACCTGAGGTATAGTCAGCAGACAGATGTTGGTGTAACCCACTTCAGGAGTGGTATGAGTCATGAAGAAGACCAATTGATTCCAAATTCAGTTGATCTCAAATTCAGTTGTCTTCGGAGAATTTCTTGGAATGCCATTTATTTAATTTCTGGTGCTTACGTCCTCATCTTTCTGATAATTTCCTTAATTTGTGAATAGCCCTGGGAAAGTGAGTTCATTGACTCACAGCGGGTCTGGGCAGAGTATGCATTAAAGAGGCAGGAAGCACAGGGATAGAATAGACGCTTAACACTTGAAGATTTAGAAGTAAGCTGTTATTCTTTTTCTTTTTTAAATTTTTGTTGGGTTCGGGAGTGTTTACAATTTGCTTTGTGGAGTCACCTGATTCAGTATCTTGATTGATTAGAAGATAATTCGTTCTTCATAGTTTTACTGGCTGTTTGAGGTTCCCTTTCTGTAAAACTTGTGAAAAATTTAAAAAAGGGGCAAAGGGGATTATTTGTATAATGTTTCTGCTCTTATCTTGAAAACATATTCTTAAAAATTATGTCCTTCAATTGACAGGATTCATGGGATAGGGGAATTCCACGTATCAATACATTGTTTCAAAAGGACAGGCACACACTAGCATATGATAAAGGATGGAGGGTGCGGACTGATTTCAAACAGTACCAGGTTCTAAAGCAAAATCCTTTCTGGTGGACTCATCAGAGGCATGATGGGAAACTGTGGAACTTGAACAATTATAGAACAGATGTCATTCAAGCTCTTGGTGGTGTTGAGGGGATTCTTGAGCATACCTTGTTCAAAGGAACTTAGTATCTGTTTTTACACAATAATCTTTTTGAAGAATTTATGTGCTTGTTTCTTGGACTTTCTTAAGAGGGAGTTAAGAAGTGGCTGCACATACGTTGGACCTGGAAGATTGATGTACTTTATTAAGCTTGCTTGTGGCATCTCTAGTGGCACATTTAAATTTTTTTGAATTGATTATTATTTTCTAAGGTACTTGAATAGTTAATTATGATTGTTTATTATTGGTTACCTGTGCCTCTGGAGTGGAGGTGATGAATTCTCATCTGGAGCATATTTCTAATTGCTTTACTTGTATTCCAGTTTTCCAACCTGGGAAGGTCTCTTTTGGGAGAAAGCATCTGGTTTTGAGGAGTCCATGAAGTATAAGAAGCTCACTAATGCTCAAAGATCCGGTTTAAACCAAATTCCGAACCGTAGATTTACTCTGTGGTGGTCACCTACAATAAACCGAGCCAATGTGTATGTGGGTTTCCAAGTGCAGTTGGATCTAACTGGAATCTTTATGCATGGGAAGATTCCAACCTTGAAGATTTCACTGATTCAGATATTCCATGCTCACTTGTGGCAAAAGATTCATGAGAGTGTTGTCATGGATCTCTGTCAGGTCTTGGATCAGGAGCTGGATGCATTGGAAATTGCAACTGTTCAAAAAGAAACCATCCATCCAAGGAAGAGTTATAAGATGAACAGCTCTTGTGCAGACATTCTCCTCTTTGCAGCCCATAGATGGCCTATGTCAAAGCCAAGTCTTGTGGCTGAGTCTAAGGATGTGTTTGATCAGAAGGCAAGTAACAAATACTGGATAGATGCTCAGCTTCGATGGGGTGACTATGACTCTCACGATATTGAGCGTTATACTCGGGCAAAATTTATGGATTACACAACAGACAACACGTCCATATATCCATCTCCAACTGGTATTTTTCTTCTATTAATTTTTTCCTCCTATCTCAAATGTGGATTAATTTTTCCTTTTCTTTGGCTTCAGGGTTGATGATTGGGATTGATCTAGCATACAACTTGCACTCTGCTTTTGGCAACTGGTTTCCTGGGTCTAAACCACTACTAGCTCAGGCAATGAATAAAATTATGAAGGTAAACAATTTGTCTACTAACATTATCTCAGTTGAGTATGCCACAGGTGGCTTCTGCATTTTGTGCTAATCGTTTGTTTTAATGCAGTCAAACCCAGCTTTATATGTCTTGAGGGAGCGCATTAGAAAAGGTTTACAGTTGTACTCTTCCGAGCCCACAGAACCTTATTTATCATCCCAGAACTATGGGGAGATCTTTAGCAATCAGATAATATGGTTTGTTGATGACACTAATGTCTATCGTGTAACAATTCACAAGACTTTTGAAGGAAATCTGACAACAAAACCCATCAATGGTGCAATTTTTATATTCAATCCAAGAACAGGACAGCTTTTTCTGAAGGTTGATCCTCGTTAGCTTTTCTACTTGAACTGGAGCTGTTTCCTTGTAGGAGGTTCTTAATGATTTGATATCTTGCAGGTCATCCACACTAGTGTATGGGCAGGACAGAAGCGTCTCGGTCAGCTTGCCAAGTGGAAAACAGCTGAAGAAGTTGCTGCTCTCGTTCGTTCTCTACCTGTTGAGGAGCAGCCAAAGCAAATTATTGTAACACGTAAAGGAATGCTTGATCCACTGGAGGTTCACTTGCTTGATTTTCCAAATATAGTTATCAAGGGAAGTGAATTGCAACTCCCATTCCAGGCATGCTTGAAGATAGAGAAATAAACATGTGTTGACTGTTGCAGAGGTAAGTTGACCAAAATAAAGAAAAAGGGGCCAAATCATGCTTTTGACTTGTTAGATCTAATACATACAGATATTTGTGGACTTTATACATTTACATTATGTAATTCTAGATATTTTTTGACCTTTACTGATGACTATTCCTGTTATGGTTATATGTTCTTGAAGTAAATCACTTGTTATTATAGAATTCACGTACAATATACAAAATGCACAAGAAGGGGGGTTAAATTGTGTATTCTTTTCGTGAATACAAACCCCTTTGATATTTCTTTGAAAACAAACTTTTTTAAACTCTTAAATGAATATAAAAAATGTTTATACGAAAATATCTATGTAGTTAAATCACAAATAACTTCTATATACTTATTTAAGAACAATAGAAATTAAAGTAAAGAGTTAGAAGATAGACACGACGATTTTATACTGGTTCATTCCAAATCTTGGGCTACGTCAGTTCTTCTGAGATTTCACTATATTTCGTCAGTTGTACAAGTATTCTTTCTCTCTTTCAGAGGCTCTTCAGATCTCTGACATAAGTATTCTTTTCGCTTCTTAGCCTCTTCAGGCTCTTACACAAGTATTCTTTTTACTTCTTAGCCTCTTTAAGCTCTCAGCCTTTCCTTTCTCTCACTAGAAAGATATTGTGAGCTTTTGTTACAATATAGTTTGCTTTCGTGTATCGCATTCTGAATACAAACTTTTTCTATGTAAGTAATAACTTGAAAGCTTAAAGATCAAAAACTAGTTCAGTCTTTGACTACGACTTGTATTTATAGCCTTCGTCTCCAACTGTTTCTTGATAACTGCTTCTTGTTTCTTGTAGAAACTGTTATTCAGTTGAGTTCTGTAACTAACTCCAACTAACTAACTATCTGACGTACTAGCGTGTCTTCGACTTCGTATCGTATATGTTTTCCTCTTCTTCTGTGTTTTCCCACTTCTTCTATGTTTTCTACGCTTCTTCTATGTTTTCCACTTCTTCTATCTTTTTTACTTCTTCTGTCTTTTCACTTCTTCCGTATTTTCTACTTTTTCTGTGTTTTGACTTCTTCTGTGTTTTGCCGCTTCTTCTGTCTTTTGACTTCTTCTGTCTTTTGCCGCTTCTTCTGTCTTTTGACTTCTTCTGTGTTTTGCACTTCTTCTGTGTTTTGACTTCTTCTGTGTTTTACACTTCTTCTGTGTTTCTCCGCTTCTTCTGTGTTTTTCACGCTTCTTCTGTGTTTTCCACTTCTTCTGTGTTTTGACTTCTGTGTTTTGCCGCTTCTTCTGTCTTTTGACTTCTTCTGTGTTTTGCCGCTTCTTCTATCTTTTGACTTCTTCTGTGTTTCTCCACTTCTTCTGTCTTTTTACTTCTTCTGTGTTTTTGCTGCACGCTTAACACACTTATCAAAATAGTTTATTTATTTCTAATATTATTATTATTTGATTGTCACCAAAATTAATAGACGTGAAGTCATCTTGACTTAACAGTTCTTACTTAAAGAAAAGTCTGAAGTTCTTACGAAATTCAAAATCTTTAAAGCTTAAATTGAGAACCAGTTGGAAAGGTCTATTAAAATTGTCATATCTGACTGTTGGAGGAGAATATTATGGTAAACATGGGGTTTCAGGACAAGAAAAGGGTCCGTTTGCCAAATATGTGGAATCATATGGAATAGTGACTTAGTTCACTATGCCAGGTATTCCTAAGCAAAATAGTGTGGTCAAAAAGCGTAATCACACCCTAAAGGACATGATGAGGTCGTTGTAGAGCAGGGCTAACTTACCTGATTACCTTTGGGATGAAGCCACAAAGACTACCTTGTATATACTCAACAAAGTCCTAAGCAAATTGGTATCGAAGACCCCATTTTAAAAAGGGTGGAAGCCTAGCCTTGTCCACATTCGTGTTTGGGGATGCTCTACTGAGTTACCTTTATATAATCCTTTTGAAAATCAGTTACATTCTCGTTATACTCGTTGCTATTGTGTTGGATATCCCACCACTTTAACGGATATAGATTTTATTGTAGAGAAGGAGGGTCTAAAATTGTGGAATCACAAACAACTAAGTTTCTTGAATATGATGTCTACGATAAGGGTAGTCCTTCTCACGCTTCAAATGATAGTAGGACGGATACTATAATTATTTCATATCCATCACTTATACAGTCAGAACTAGAGTATCAAAGTCTTAGTACCATGCTAGTACAGGAACAAGAATCTATACTTATACAAACAGAAGTTCCTAAGGTACAAGAACCAGTTCAGTTAAGAATATCCACTAGACTGAGAAGACCTACCATTTCATCTTATTACGTAGTCCATTTGGGTAAACAAGATTATGATATTAGAAATGTTCATGATCTATTTACTTTTTCAAAAGCTGTTTTTCAAATTTGTGTGGGATTAAATGAAAAATGAGATGCAATCCATGAAGCATAATAAGGTATTGGAGCTTGTTGATTTACCTCAAAATTGAAAACCTATCAGTTGTAAATGGCTTTTCAAGACCAAAAAGGACTCTCACAGTAAAGTTGAGCGGTTCAGAGCTTGGTTGGTTGCCAGAGGTTCACTCAGAGGGAAGAAATTAACTTTAATATTACCTTTAGTATCCTCTAAGGATGCATTTAGAGTGATAACGACAATAATAACTTATTATAATATGGAGCTACATCAGATGGATCTTAAATTGCTTTCCTAAATGAAGACCTTTGTGAGAGGTTTATATGAACCAAACTGAAAGATTTCAGGATTAAGAAAAGCCTAATAAGGTTTGCAAATTGAGAAAAATCAATATATCGTTTGAAATAAGCTTCCAGACAGTAGTACCTTAAGTTCGATGATGTTGGGACCGAAACCCAACCGCTCAAACTAAACCAGCACTCTTATACTCTTGCTCACATCATACAACGGAAACAAATCAAAAGCAGAGTCGAAAGGCAGATGAAAGCGAAAGAACGGAAATCGCAGCGAAAACCAAATCGGATAAAAAAACACGCGGAAACGAAAGCTTAAGGAGCCAAAGAAAATGAAAGGCTCGGAAATCATAAAGCGGAAACAAAATAAAAAAAGGAAACTAAGGAACGGATTCACAAAATTCCGACATCCGAAACGAGTGCCTTAGAAAAACATCCCGTTGGAAACCATACGTCACACTCGGTCTAAACTAATCCAAAACGGTATAATTTTTTTTTTCATCAAGCAAAAATCAATTTCTCCTTTTGAATTCATCAATTTCATAACCTCAATTCATTTTATCCCTCATAAGCGAATCATAACCATCAATTTAAACAA
>JAOSBL010000001.1:21054105-21066369 GCA_027568915.1 Erythroxylum roraimae | reverse complement strand
TTTGGATGTAATTTATGCATATAATGTTATATTATATGATTACTATGGTTAATTTTGTAATTGTGGTGCTAATTGAAACTATAGGAACAATCTTGGGGAATGTTATTGGACTACTGTCATTCATTTTGTGTAATTGTGAGCTCGCCTATCGTGAGACCAATTGTTACAAATTGCTGTTGTGATGTTGTTATTGGGCAAACATTAGATACTATGTTAATGATGCACTTACCCTATCGGTTTGTCTTTATCAATGTGGTTTCTAATATTTTTTTGTTTAATTCATTGAATTATGTCTTCAAAATTTTCAATATCCTATTGATATTAGCTTCAGGGCATAGTTTAATGTTCTGGGTGATTTGTGTTGTAATTCGAGGCCTTTAGGCAAGATTGCAATTACATGAGAACCTAGCTGTGTTGTTTGCCCAATTTTGCTAGTTCTTGATACATTTGCAAAATCTCCCTGCATTGTATCAATTTCTAGCTTTGAATTATTTAACTAAGCTGAATGGGACCAATTATGAGGACTGGCTTGAATCCTTGAACCTTTTTTTTTTGGCGGTTTCTAATGTTGATGTTGCTCTCATTGAGGATGAGCCTGCCCAACCCAGTGCTGAATCTTCTGCTGCAGATAGAGGTAAATATGATAAATGAGTTCGTTCTAACAAGGTTTGTTTGATGTCCATCAAGTATACAATAGAGAAGACTTTTAAAGAGAGCATCACTGAAACTAATAATGCCAAAATTATCTAGTACAATATCTAGTGGTTGATTGTTTATCTTCTTCTGAACTTGCCCAATCTAAATTAGTATATATTTCAATTGTTCTTTAATCTCCTTTCTTGAATAGCATTCTTTTTCCTGAAGTACCTTTCAGATACCGTAGGATCTTATAGACTGCCTCCAATACTCACGGCAAGTATTCAGTACCATTGTTAGTATGAAGGATTTGAATACTAGTTTGAAATCAATTCTTTTTGTAATCCTTGTTGTGCACCCATTCAAAAGGGTGACAAACTCTCAAATAGCCAGTGTCCTCAAAATGATAAAGATAAGTCAGAGATGGAAAAGGTCCCATATGCTTCAGCTGTTAGCAGTGTTGGATCTTGTTTTTCTAAATTTCTTAATTGGTTATTTATGATTATTTGTTGGTTTAAATTTTTTTATTTAGTTATTATTTTAGAGTTGTGTCATTAATTAGAATTTGATGGGAAGGATTAGAAATTGAAATTTAAATGAAGTGTTAGGTGAAGTGGGATTAATGTAGTGTAAGTGAATTAAATGGAAGTGTAGGGCATGTAAGACAAAATGAGGGCATTTTTGGAAAGGGCTAGTAAGTGAGGGGTAAAATGGGAAGAAAAGGAGTAAAGAAAAGTGGAAATTAGAAAGAAGCAAGAGGAGTTGTCGTGGGTTGCCAAAGGAGAAGAGAGAAAACGAAAAAGAGAAGAGAAGGAAGAAGAAAAATCGAAAATCCAAGGGAAAAAGGAAGGAAAAATCGTGGAAAGGGGGAGATATCAAGGCTTCTAAGGTAAGTTCTTCTTCTTTTCCATCTTGTTTGTTGAAGGCATGGGTTGTTGTGTTGTGCTGGGTGAAGAAACTCTAGAGAGAGAAGTAAGTTTATGAAGAAGAAGAAGATGATTGAGAAATTCATAGGAGTTTTGGGTTTCTAAGCTAGGTTTGGAGTTTTCTAACCTAATTGGAGCATGGGTAGGTTAGATTGAAGCTTGATTAGGGTTAATTGCATTTTTGTGGTAATTAGGGTTTTGGGGGGAAATCCCAATTGAATTGAATTGATGAAAATTGTTGGTTGTGCTTAGGAAATCAAGAGTCTATTCAAGGGCAAGAGGAAGAAGGCCACTGAATTTGGATTTCCAAGAGTATAAGGTGGGTAATCGATTTATAGTTGTTGTGTAATATGAGCAAAAATGCATTTTGTGTGGAGTATGTGCTAAATGGTTTGTTGAATTGTTATGATGTGAAAATTGAAATAAGTTGTGTTTATGTCATGTTATGCATGTACAAATGTATGACATTTTGCTATAATTGAGTTGACTATGATCATGCTATGCCATTGTTTTGTCATGCCATTTTGTATAAAGAAAAGTATGAGAATATGAACGATTGAATTGAATTATGAGAATTGATTGTGTTTGGGCGAGAGAGGAACCGTTTCGTAGTCACGTCGATGTTGACATAAATCTTCTCCCGGCTGCTTGCTTGTGGCACACGAGATCCGAAAATGGACTCGTTTCGTTCACGGTGCAAACTTCGATTTCGCCGTTTTGTTTCACGGAACCCTCGAGCCATTTGATTGTGCATTTGCATTATTATGTGTTTATTCATGCCCTGGATTGAATTTTAGCTAATATGACATGTGTATTAAATCCTAAGTGTTGAAGTTTCATTGTGATGAGTATGCCTATATGAATGTGTGTATTGTTTATAAATATGGTTGCTTGTGTGGCTCAATGCCAATGGCTATAAATAGTTTAGCCACTGAGCTGTAAAGCTTAACCCAATTTTTCCCACTCCTCAGGTGCAGATCGAGAAGACCGGTAATTCCTTGCAAGGCATTTAGATCAATTACGAGAGAGTTAGCTTTTGTATTAAGTTAGTAGTTAGATTTTGGATAGCTTTAATAGCATATTGAACACTGAGCATCAATTGTATTTTTGTAATTTGTGTTAAGGTTTTGATGTAATGTCGATATGTATTTAAAGCTATGAATGAAGTATGAACTCCATTTTGAAATGAGAAATTGAAAGGTTTCCTTTTTATAATCGTGTGATTTCTTAAATTGAATGTGTTGGTTGTTCATAGCCAATTGTTGCTTGCATTATTGAGTTGGGAACTTGTGTGTAATGATTTTGGATATTGAAGTGAAGGTTATGGGCTTTATGAGGGATGATGTTGAATGGGAAGTATGAAATTGAGGGTTTTGATGGATGATGTGAGTTGCATATGATATGAGCTTTGAGTTGAAATTTGGAAGTTTGATGCTTTTGAATTGGTAATTGAATGGTTATGAGGTTGTTTCACTCTTGAAGGGTTCAATTTGGGGAGATTATGAGTTGATATGGTGTTAGGATGGAAGATCGAAGCATTGGAAAGACCTGGAAGAAGTTTTGGGAAACTTTGCCCAGTGTGTGTTCGTTAAACAGACTTGCAGGTGGATTTGGACCCTTTGCCCAACCCATGTCCGTTTAACGGACATGCTCGGGTCAGCTTCAGTGTTTGGCGTTTTTGACCAGTTTAGAGGCCGAATCTCGCTTTGAGGCCTCTAATACGAGTTGTAGATCTCGATGTCTTTTTTCCAATGGTTCAAGAACAAAGTCAATCGGACATTTGAAGGAGAAGTTATGGCATTCGCGCCAAGACATGTTCAGTTGAAGTTAGGGCTTAAGCATGTTGGATTCTTTCGACCCTAACGCATTCGTTCGACCTCCAAATTGAGTGATTATTAAGGCATTGGATTTCTAGCATGTTTTGCTACCTCTCCTCGAAGTTTGGTCGCTTTTGGTTTTAGATTCGAAAGGATTGATTTAAAGCTTTTGAGGGTTCGCTGGGATAACCCTATAAGGCCACCCGCTAACGCTCTTCGGATCCGTTTCGGATAGTTGGGCTCCGGGAAAGTGGTCCAACACTTTTGGTTGGGCTTCGGGAACGGGGTCCAACAAGCAGTCTTATGTATGCTTAGGTTTGTACACATCTTGATATTGCTTTTATCGTTGGTGTACTTGGGAGATACTTAAGCAATCCTGGTGTGGGTCATTAGCAAGCTATGAAACGAGTTTTGAGGTACCTACAAGGTACTAAAGATTACATTCTCACTTATAAGATGTCTGATCACCTTGAGGTGATAGGTTATTATGATTCTGATTATGGTGGCTGCCCTGATGATCACAAATCTACATCAGGATATATCTTTATGCTTGCTGGAGGAGCTGTATTTTGGAAAAGCGTTAAACAAACACTTACAACAACTTCAACTAAGGAGGCAAAGTATGTGGCTTATTACGAAGCTACTCGACAGGCAATATGGTTGAAGAGTTTCATTTATGAGCTTCATCTCGTGGAGAGTGTTTCCAAACCTATAACCATATATTGTGATAACTTTGTTGTGGTGGGCTTCTCTCAAATATGCAAGAATTACAAGCGTTCAAAGCATTTTGATACAAAGTATATGTTTGTTAGAGAGAAGGTTAAGGAGTTTCAGACCCGTATAGAGCGTATACCCACTGATCTTATGGTACCAGACCCTCTAACCAAAGGCTTGACTATTAAAGCTTTTGTGAATCATGTAACTCATATGGGTCTATTTAGATCTTTTGATGCCTTGAATTAGCGGGAGTCTGTCTTTTATGTTATTTTGATAGCAACATTGTATTTGACTATTTTGTTATTCAGCCTACAGAATTTTGCTTATAATTGTTGCTATTATTGTTATTGCCATATACTTTATTGATATACTGTGCAGATACATTTAAATGTTTGAATATATATGGCATTTTGTTGGAGACATTTTGTACCCAGTCTCATTTTGTTGTTATGAGATATTTTATTAAATCTCAATTGGCATCTTGGGTAGATGCTTGGGCCATTTTGTTTGGAATTGCACAAACAAATCACCATTTTGTGTGCATTTACTTATGACATATTCTGTTTAGGTCATTGAGGTATTGGTATCTTCCATATATATTATCAGTACTCCTATCGAATCTGATTTCTATACTGATGAGGAACTTGTAACCTCATTTTGGACTTATGATTGAGAGATTGTTGGCTCTACTTTGACATCCTATTGTAGCCACATATTGTTTTATTAATCTGGAGATTTGTTTCTGTTGTTCATTGATATTGGTTATGTTGTCCAAGTGGGAGAATGATACAATTTTATCATAATTTTATGGATTAGCATAATAAACATAATTTTGTACAAACCCTGATTAATTAGATGTCAGGTAATTGGGCTTAGTTCTCTAATGTGTCATTAGGCTTGTGTTCATAGGCTTGCTATGATGGGTAGGCTTGGGCCACGTTTTGCAATACACAGGAGGCCCTACTACTAGCCAACTTTAAATACAGTCTCCCCATTGAGAACTGTACGGGTTTCTAATCAGAGTTTGGAATAGCAGTAGTCAATCCTCTACGTCTCTATCGCTCCGCTTCACAGAACATCACACTGGGCTCAATGTTTCCTCAATTTCCAGTTATTTGTTCATACAATTGCTGAATCAAGTATGTTGCAATTATAGGGCTAATTAATTGTGTTGATTAATTATGAAATTAATCTGTAATTTCGTGTTAAAATTTCCTTCATTAACTAGTTAATTGTGCGTTTTAAGTAAACAGGAAACATATATACCGTAGCTAGTAGTGGTTCCCGTAGCTAGTAGTATTTTGTAATTTGTTTCTTAGATTACGTAAAAACAATATCTCAATGCTTATTTCCTTTTGTAACAAAGAAACTTCTCGGAGAATGGTGGAGAAGTTAGCTCGAATATGATGTTATGCATGTGAGCTTTTTTGTTCAAAGTCACCTTTCTTTTATTTTATGAGTATTTTTGGTATCTCAAATTGATTCACTACTTATTGAAGCTATGACAACATCCAGTATAGAATCATGGAGTCGACTGTGACTGATTTGCAATGGGAAACCGAAAGCTAGTAGTAGAAGAAGCGATGACAACTTTATGCAAATCCATATTTCTGATCATCTTGATATAGTTCTACTTAGAACTCCATTAATTAGCTCAAATTATAAAATTACAAGGTTATTAAAATAGTATCGGGGTCTAAATATAAGATAGGTTTTATTGATAGGAGAATTAGGTACTAAAAAATGGTTTATATATTTTTGAACGGTAAGAGTTGATTGATTATATGGTTACATCTTGGAATTTAAATTTTATATCTAAAGATTTAGTTGACAGTTTCATGTATACTTCAAATTTTGGGGAACTATAGAGTGAGATATATGATAAGTTTTGATAGAGTCCCGTGTTAGTTTGTCTTATAGTCAATCGATTGGTTGTAATTTAGAAATATAATTATTTGAAACCTTTTTATCTTATTGATAAATGCAAAATGTTACATTTTGTAATCTCCCTAAATAATCTTTTAAATCATTTACATAGCATATTTGGGCAAAATATTCTACATTTTACTATTAATAGCCTAAGTAGTTTACTTCCATATTTTATAGCTAAAATGGCCTAAATTGTACTAAATATTTTTTTTAAAAGATTGGTGGACTTAAGTAAATAAGTCTTGAAGAAAATATAGACCAATGGAAAACCAAACTAGGCTAAACAAGCAGGAAAGCATAGCCTAGTAGAAGCTAATCCATAACCAAACAAGTTATCCAATTTAAGTTTAGAATTAAGCAAATAAGCAAGTAGTCCACGCAAAGTTGAGAGCTCCTGAGGGTTTTCCTCAACTATCTAGGGTGATTGAGAAGTGAAGCTAGTGCAAGGAGGTGTGGGAGTGTTCAGAAAGCCATAAACCTATTGGAATTAAGTTGGTTTATAACCAGTGGAGGAGAAATTTTAGAGCTCCTGACATCAGGTCAGAGAGGTATTTGAGATTTATAAAGTCTAGACGAATTGAATGTGTCAGTCTCACATCTAAACCTCTTTGTTTTATTTTTTTTATCTTTCTGGTGGTATATTGTTCTCATTATCCCCCTACTACTCTTAAGGCTATCTTAAAACTGAGCGAGAAGTATAGGACTGATTTTATTACTCTCAAGGCTATCCTAAAACTAAAAGAGAAGTATAGGACTGATTTTATTACTCTTATTTGAAATGGGGAAAAATACTAACTTTTGATATGACAACTAGCTCTCAATAGGACCATTAAACAAGTTCAATGATGCAGACTTCCTAAGGACTCAATTCCATTAAATGCTTTAGTAGCTACAACTATTCTCTACAAAGAAAATTTTTGGAATACATCACTTCCCATTTCACTTGCTAATGAAATATATGGAACTCACTGCAATGCTGAAATTGAAAAATACATATGAAAGAACTCACCTGATGGTAAGTTATTAGGTTCTTCTTGCAAGAAATGGTTGTTCAAGCATCTTCCTAATCTATCTTGGACCAAAGCTATCTAGCCCAGCTACCTTTTACCTCGAGTTTCTTTTACTTTATGGGTTGTTATGAAAGGTTGATTAAGAACAATTGACAGCATTGGTAGATATACATATCTTACCAACTGGTGTTGCTTATGCAAACTGCTGAGGAAACAATTGAAAATATATTTTCAAATGCCTATACATTAGAGACATCTAGAGGGAACTACTTAGCAGATGCACAGTAGCTGCTAATATGGACAGTGAATTTGTAACATCTCGTTTCCATACTAAGGGTTAGAAACCTAAATTTTTGTAATTGAGAAAATAGCAATGAGAGATTAGAAAAATGCATTTCATGCTCATGCATATCGTTAGCATACACACACATGAATTTGATTATTGCACACATTACAATGAATTTTTCATGCACCCATATGACATTTTTTTGGGTATAAATGATTATTTTAATGTGATTATAATGCGAATTATGGATTATGTGTCTTAAAAATTGGTTTGGAGAGTATACATATTGACTCAAAATTTTTGGTGAAAATATGAGAATTTTCTGGAATTTAAGGGCTATTTTTGGACCAGAAAAATGTCAAGTGACAGAACAATTGATGAATAGTAGTAGAAATAAGAGTCAAATAGCAATGGAGATTTTTATAAATGACATTAGGATTTAATGAATTATGTTGTTGAAAATTGGAAGACAATTGGAGACAAATGGACTAGCTATTTAAAGGAACCAATTAGAGACCACAATAAGATGACAAGTGACAAGTGACAAGTGTCATAACATTCCACTCACTACTCACGATTTTAATTACCCAAATTAAAAACCATTTCATGTTCTTTCACTTGTTTATTCACAACTTATGCTTCTTTCCTCCATCTTCATCATTTGCTCTCTTCTTCACTCATGACATTCTCTTCTCCAAGCATCAAAATGGAACCTTGCTTTCTTCCATTACTAGCCACTTAACTATCTAGTTATCTTCTTCTTGTTGCTAAAAGACCTAACCCATTTCACCTTGAAAGTTGATGATTGTGGGATGCATGGGAAAGGCTAGGGTTAAGTGTGATTTGAATACATTGAAGCTAAACAAGTATAAGCATTAACTCTTCTTGATTTGTTAAATGAAGCATATTTGATGATAGTTAGAGGTTAAATGTTCACAAATTGAGGATGGGTACATGCAAAAACGTGAGTGAGTAATGTGGGTAGATTAATGTCTTGCTTTTACATGTATGATGATTAATGATCCATAAGTTGTTTTTAAGGTAGAATGATCATTATAATGGTGTTTGGATGAGTGCAGTAAATTGATGAATGAATGGACATGGTTGATGTCCTGTTTTATGGTTATGATTAATAGTTTTTTATGACTTGTTTTGTGAATGTTTTGAGTTGAAATTTGAGGTGAGAATGAATAGGAAATGAAGTAGAAAAGATGATCAATCTACAAGATGTGTTAGATATAAAATGTAGGAAGTTATAAAATTTGGAAAATTGGAAAAGAGTGGCTAGAATATGTTAGTTGTGACATTTTCCTTTGATTATACATCTGTAATTTAGCCATAAGTAGTTTTGTAGATATCCACATGAGATAATTTCTAATTTGGATTAAATTAGAGACATATGGCTAAATTTTTCATGAAGACATCGAATTTAAATTATGTCTTTAAGAGTTTGTAATTTTGACTTGAAATTGAGTACTGGGTGTAGAAAGTTGATGATGAATGTGTACATATGTGTATGTTCTATTATTAGTGTTCATGATAAATCATGGACTATAATTTGTTTATGGATGATATTAAGTTGAAATGGAGTTATAATTATGGGAAAATGAGGAGAAATTAAATTAGAAATGATAGACCAAGCATAAGGTAGTGAATGTAGTAAGTAAAGAGTTAGAAATCTAGAAAATGAGGATGCAATTGGATGGGTTTAGGACAAGAGGCATAACTTTTTCTGTAGTCGAATTGAGGTCATTTAAGTATTCTTTTAAAGAGGACTTTGAGTTCTACAACTTTTCTGAAGACCCTGAGGAGAGATTTTGATTTCTAGAGGGTCAAAAATTCAAGTTTTGTAACAGACCTGTAAAGGTCCGCTCAGCGGACATGGACGTCCGCCTAACGGACATTCATGGGTCAATTAGTCTTAATTAAGGCTTAAATGAGGCTTGAATTGAACCTAGAATGATGCTTGAATTAGGTGACTAATGTGTGATATGTTTGAAGTGATAATTGGGGTTATAACTTAGTGAATGAATGGATGATATCAAAGTACCAAAGGCATGAGTATAATGGGAATGAAGATGTTCATATGATTGTAGTTATGATTCAAAGGAGTTAAGTAATATGTGTTAAGTAAATGTGAATGAGAATTGGGTATTATGAGAACTTATAATGTTATAAAAGAAATGACAAGAAATTAGTTTATGATATTAGAATAACCAAATGTTCTTGAGGTGTAAGCTTAAGAATAAGCTAGACACATACAAAAGGTAAAGATTGAATGGAGAACTTAGAATGATCATGTGCAAATGAAGTGTAAACCTAAGTTCAATTAGACATATATAAATTATGAAATAAGAATGAGCATAAGATGTGAAGTTAGATGATATACCCAGGATTGTCATTGAGCATGTATTATACACAACACATATACATATGTATGTGATTAAGTGTTCATAAGATTGTGCAATTAATAATGTGTGTGCAATATGTGTTTTGCATAATAATGATACAGAATAGAACGTTCGCATCCAGACATTTCCGAATCATGGAAGCTAATGCTAATTTGGAGCGTACTGTGAGTCGACCTAAATGGTCTCATTTCATTGTTGTTTTGTTTTAAATTTCTGTATTAAATGACTACTAATATGATTGATATACAATGTGAATGTGATTGTACTGATTCTGGACATTGAATGTCTGAGGCATTTGATGCATGTAAAAATCATTATAAGTGCTCCTTGTATATGAATTTGACGAAATATGTGTATACTCAACTTGATTGTTGAATGCTGGACCAAGTTTCGAAGAAAAATGTGAATGTGCATCTGAATGAAATAAGTGATTCTCAACTTAAATGTTGAATGCTAGACCAAGGTCCAATGACATGTGTAAAGTGAAATAAAGTGACTGATTGATTATATGTGATTGATGCATTTCATTACATGAATGCATGATAACATAAAGGCTGTTGTGACCGGAGTAGCCACCGAAAAACAACTTAAAGCTCAGAAAGTAAAAAAGAGCTAAAAGCTCATAATGTGATTAAGAACCAAAGGCTCACTATGTATAATGAGTTTGGTATCCCCAACAGATACAGGACAATTATCAATAAGCCTAGTATCCACAATGGATACGGGACAGTTATAGGCACTTGGTCACAATAATAATAATTGAAAGTGAATCTTATAAGCACTGCATATGCATCTGATATGTATGATTTAAATAGTTTGACTAATTTCTAAATGTGATATATGTTTGTGTGAATATGAAATGTATGTGACTCATCATAATGAATTGATGAAGTGATGTTGGGTCCCGAACCTTTTAGTAAGGTAAGACTATTAAATGAGAAGTTGTTCATGGTTATTCATGTATAAAGAAAGGAAAATTCATGAATTTAAAATGAAATGGCAAAGATGGTTTAAGGTACAAGATGGATTATATGCGAAATGTTTGGTGAATAACTCTTAGAATATGGAGCCAAATTGAATAAATTTTGATGTTAATAGAAAATTAAGACAATGAGGAACAATTGTCTAGAAGGAAGTTTTATCAAATTCCTTCAAGTTGATGGCTAGAAAAATGTCATGATCTTTGGAAAGAGTTAAACATGATTTAAATAAATTTTAAGGTATTGATAGATTAAATTGTGTTGGGATTAATTAGTATGGTAGTATTAATAAGGTTTAATGGCACTAATGACTAGACTAATGTGTTAGAAGTGGTAAGGGCTCATTAAAGGTAATATGGGCTTGTCATTTAAACATTCAAGAGCTTGGGCTTTTGGGCTTAAGTGAGAGTATAAAAGGGAGAGAAATAAGATGGATTGCATGAGAAGGAGGGGAGTGGACGAAAATGAGAGGGAGAAGGAGAGAGAGAGTGTCGTATGGAGAAAGAAGGAGAGAAGAAAAAAAGGGCTAAGCTAGGGTTTTGATTTTTCATGGATTCAAGAAGGTTTTCAAGTGGATTCATGAAGGAAAAGCATGGAAAAAGGCAAGGGCTTCCTAATGAGCCAAGAAAATCTCCATTTGGTGGAGATCCAAGGTAAGAGCAATTTTTCAAGTTTTGGATTTTTGAGAACTCTTGGTTTAGATAGCTTAGAAAATGGTTGGGTTTAGTGATTCTATGGCCAATTTCATGTTTGAAGTCTTTTAGGTTTTTCTATTGAAATCACTATTTTGATTTAGGGATTTGCCATTGATGAAGGGAATTGAGGCAAGAGGAATCAAGGAAAGGCAATTGGAGCAAGTTTTCAAGCAAAGGATTGTAAGGTGGGTTTTATGTTTATGGTTAAATAATGAGCCTTTAATATGTTTTCAAAAAAAAAATCAAGAAGATAAATTGATTTTAAAATTCATTGTTTTTGAATAAATTGAGAGATTGCTACAATTGCCGCATTTATTATTTGAATGCTTTGAGAATTGTTATATGAATTTGGTTGAATGCATGGTGCAATGGTTTATGATTGTGTTAGATTGAATTGTGAAAGATTTATATGCATTGTTCAACCTTTAAAGGTCATAGAAAGATTTATTTGCTTTCAACTTGGCTTATACACTTTAATCTCATCAGTTCTACTTATATCCTTATTTTCCTCAATCAATCCATGACAATACATTCATTTATATCTCATTCAAGGGTATACCATCATAGTACAATATTGACATCATATTCCATAATACATCCACCAATACAATTGTCTTTATCTATCATATCTAACCATATACTATCTCTCATGTCTAATTATCCACAAACTTTCGTTTTCCCACATTATGACATATCATAATTTTTCTGACTATTTCTAATTGCTCAGACTCTCAATAAATTCTCACGCATGTGTTAGTAGTGTGCCCTAGGCCAATGAACATATGTGATTCATGTATTAACATTATGATTTGTTAATAATATATTATAAGGTATTCCTTTCATATATGCATGTATTT
>JAOSBL010000001.1:20976748-20989541 GCA_027568915.1 Erythroxylum roraimae | reverse complement strand
AAAGCCCGAAGACTACCAGTTCCTGATGATGTAGATCTTCCAGACCCCAACCTATCTGTACAACCTCCTACCCTAGAAATTGTTGAAGCGTATGTTCCATCTTCAGATGCATATAGTACCACAATTGCTTTTAAAGAAGAACAACAGAGGGCAGATGATCGACCATCTTCATCATTTGACTTACAAGCAGAAATCGTTCAACTACGTAGAGAAGTCAAGGAATTAAAGGAAATGATGAGGGAGATATTGCAGCATTTTCGGTCGTAATCATTTTTTATTAATAACAAATAGGGGGAGAAAAGGAGGAAAGGAAATGAAGAAAAGATTGAAGGAAAAGATAGGGGGAGAATGAAGATTCAAAAGTCCGAAGAAGTTCTGAAGAAAAGAAATTTTGTTTTTAGTTCTATTATTTTCTGATCTGTATCTGTACATACTTCTTTACTAATATGATTATTTGTTATCATAAAAAATGGGGAGATTGTAAAGTCAAAATGACTTTACATAAATGATTTTGATGAAGTACAAATAATAATAGAAACGTAGACGGAAGCAAAAGCAGACGGAAGCGAATATGAAAAGCAGACGGAAGCAAATATAAAAAGCAGACGGAAGCAAATATGAAAAGCAGACGGAAGCAAATATGAAAAGTAGAAGATAGAAAAAGCAGGCGATAAAAAGCAGACGATACGAAAAGCAGACAGAAGAAGCAAAACACGGATCAGTCTGAGTTAGTTACAGAACTCAATTGAATAACCGTTTCTTTGAAGAATCAAGAAGCAGTTTTCAAGAAGCAGTTGAAGACGATGGCTATAAATACAAGTCGGAGTCAAAGACTGAAGAAGTTAGCGAAATTGAAAAAGACTTAGAAACTCTTGAGAAATTATTGTGCGAATTATCTAGAGCTTTTTTTTTCTCTAACAAAGCTCTAAACACCTTTCAGTTGAAAGTAGAGCAAATAGCCTGCAGAAGCTAAGTATGAAAAAATACTGATTGTAAGAGACTTGAAGAGGCTCGGAAAGAAAGAATACTTGAAAAGTTTTGAGAGATAGTGAAAACTCAGAAAGACATCTGAGGGCTGGACGTAGCTCACGGTTTGGGGTGAACCAGTATAAAAATTGCTGTGTCGAAATCTCTCAACTCTCAATCTCTCTTATCTTTCAAGTTTCGAACTTACTGTTTTACATAAGTTTTCGAAAACTCTTTACAAAGTTATTTTTCAGTAGTTCTTGTAAAAAGAACAAGTTTCTTTTTACTAATTCGTTTACGAAGGGGATTAAATAAAAAAAGGATACACAATTCAACCCCTCTTTTTGTGCATCTGAATGTCATTATCAAGTTGTGTATTAACGTGTGATTCACTTCATAAGTCTCGTACATAATCTAATTCAACTGATATGCCCCTAGCACGTCATGGGAACCAACAAATCCAAGGCTGGCTTTGGAAATTGGAAGATAGAATCAAAAAAGTATTATATATGGCCTAAACTCCAAAATAAATAAAATAAAGATTGGTGTTTATTTTATTTATGTTTTTAATTTTTAAATTTTAAAATATCTACTTATTTGGATTTTTAGTTTTTCTTTTAGTTTTGGTTTTTTCTAATTTTCAAAATTTATAAAAATCACAAAAATGATTTTTATTTTTGTTTTAATTATTAATAAAAATTATGAATAATTTAATTTAATATCATATTTAATTAATAAAATTATGAATAATTTAATTTAATTATATAATATAATTAAATCTAAAATATTTTCAAAATATATAAATTTTACATAAAATTTTGATTAATAATTAAAATAAATAATAATTTCAAATTATTTATTTTAATAAAATAAAATAATATTTATTGATAAATTATTAACAAATATTATATAAAAAATTAAAGTAAAATTAACTAATTGAAAATAACTTATATTTAAATTTTATCTTATTTTTAAGAGTTAATTACTAAAAAAAACCCAAACTTTCCTCAATTTTTTAATTATAGCCTGAACTTTAAAAAATAGTAACAAAATGCCTAAACTTTTAATTTTTTCAATTCTAACCTGAATTTCAAAAAATGGCAATAAAATGCTCAAACTTTCAATTTTTCCAATTCTAGCCCAACGTTATTGTTTTGGTTAAATTTGTTGACGTGGCTTGCCATGTGTTTCAAAAACTTTAATTATTAATACACGTCAATCAAAATTAATACAACAAATAAAGATTAATGAAACAAGGTCATTTAATTATATAATTAAAACGACGTCGTTATTTAAAAATGATCTAAATCAGATAACGCACCTTTAACAACCTTACGCTTTAATTTCAATTTTTTCCTTTGTTTTTAATTTGTTCTCTTGACACCTTCACACTTCAATTTTCAGATTACGCAACTCCGACGCTTTCACACTAAAGGCATCAGAAGATCGCATGAAAAACGAAGAGCTTATTGGTGCAGTCCCCTGTAATGTTAGAGTAGTTTGGGACGTCAGAAGAATAAACAAAAAACAAAGGGTTGAAGGTATCGAGAAAACAACATATAATGTCGGGCTAGAATTGAAGAAATTAAAAGATTAAATATTTTATTGTTATTTTTTGGGGTTAGAATTGAAAAAAATGAAAATTTGAGCATTTTATTACTACTTTTTAAAGTTCGAGTTATAATTAAAAAATTATCAAAAATTTGAACTCTTTTTAGTAATTAACCCTATGATTAATAATAAAATATAATTATATTAATATTTAATAATTACACACATTAAAAAAAAAAAAGGTTAAATCAAACGAGCCTTAAATATTAGTAAAAACAGCACGTCGGACTCCAAGGTTTGTCCGTGTCTCTCTGTCTCTCGCGTCTCTTTCTATGTAACAGCTCTATATAATCTTCCCTTCAGCACCTGCGTTTCCTTAAGGTTTCACAGCTCTCTCGCACAAGGTATCGCCTGTTGTTTGCTTGAACGAAGACCTTGAAAAGGGTTTGATAAGAAACAATAAGAAGGTTTTAGTGGAAGAAAATTATGAAGGCAGGGTTGGTTGTGGACGGTGGGTTCATATATGAAGAGGAGAAGAATCTAACAGTGCTTAAAACATCTTTGTTCTTTGCTAATGATGGATTCACAGTGTATGATTGTAAAGGTGAGTTGGTGTTCAGGGTTGATTCCTACGGTCCTGACACGAGGGACAAGGACGAGGTTGTTCTCATGGACGCCAATGGCCGATGTCTTCTTACCGTAAGGAAAAAGGTACTTGCGCTGTCTCTCACGCTTTGTTATTCTATCAACGAGTCTACGTACCGAATGGACTCACTTGTGTGAATTGAGACAAAGTAATAAATGAATCGGATTGAGAATGGGAACATGTGTGGCATTGGGTTTGATGGGTGCATATGTATCATCTTGTTTCTCGTTTAGGAAAAATTGCATCGTGTCTGTTCACTGGATCTGATGATGTTGCTTCAATTTGCAATTACTTTAATGAGCTTGGATCGGATTTGAGTAAATTTCCAATAAGATCTTCATAATCATATGTCTGCTTCTGCTGAGTCAGTCCACGAGTCGTTGTCCTCAGTTGTACAAAACCTTGCAAAATTTATTTCCAACTGGATGTCAAAAGTGAAATATTAAAGTTAATTTAAAAGATGCAAACTTTATCAGTTATCATCAATGATATTGTTCACTTGTTGGATACTGAGTGAACTCGGTGACATTTTCTTTCTCAGAGGCCAAGTCTACATCACCGGTGGGAAGGGTATACAGGAGAAAGAACAGACGGGAAGAAACCAATATTTAGTGTGCGTAGATCATCAATAATCGGACGGTGCAGCGTGACCGTGGAAGTGTATGGGACCCCAGGAGAAGAGTACAGTATAGAAGGATCATACGCCAATAGATCATGTATAATCCTCAATGCAGAGAAGGAATCGGTGGCTGAGATTAGACGCAAAGTGGATGCTTCCACTAACGTGGTACTTGGGAAGGACGTTTTCTCTTTGTGCCTAAAGCCTGGCTTTGATGGAGCATTTGCGATGGGATTGGTTCTGATTCTTGACCAGATCAACGGTGATAATTTTTCGGAAGATGGACTTGTTGCAGTCCACCCCACCGCAGAGGATTGAATATTTCCGGAAAATCTTATGTTCTAGATGTGCTTTAGCTGTAAATGGTCTCCTGACAAGGAACCTTTTGTCCTGATTTCTGTTTCTAAGATTTTGGTGTGATGTAATCCTATTCGACTATATCTAATCTTTAAAGAACAATTTGAAGAAGATATTTGTATAGGTAGGTATTCCTACGATTTGCTCATGGTTTTCTATCTGTTGCAAGAAGGTTAACACATCCTGCCAAATAATTGTACCTCTGAGCAGAGTGGTTAAACAGACCATCACGAGATTAACACTTCAATCTGGGAGCAATTGAGAGTCCCTCATAAGTTGATATATGAAATATCCATTTTGATCAATCATTCCTAGTTTAATACTAGTTCAGGATGTTAATCAAACATAACATATGTGATTTTTTTGTTATTTTATAATCCTTAAGAAGCATGTTGTAGCATTAAATATTTTTAAGTTTATTTTAAATTAGTTACGTAAATATTATCACATGCAAATATAAATAAATTAAATTTCTATGAAAATAATTTGATCAATTTTTTTAATTTTAACACTAATTTTTAAATAATAAAAATATATTTAAGTGAATAAAATCACCAAAAAAGTTTGTATGTTTTACTCTTAAATCAACAAACAAAAACAAATCTACTAATAGACACACAATAAGAGATTAATCAGAATTCAAAAATCAAAATCATATCTTAATATAATCAAATTTTAAATAGATCATTAATTAAAGATAAGACCAATTATTAAAAATTGAACTATAATTCAACTGTAAAAATTTTAAATTAACTATTTTTTATTGAGTATATTTTAATAACTTTTGTTATTAAACATTAAACGGTTTATTAATTAATGAGCCAATTTTTTGTAAATTAATTAATTTTTATAAACTAGAATAAATTACTAAATTTTTATTTAACAGTTTTCTTCTTAAATTAAATTTTAATTTTTATATAAATAAAGATAATATACTATTTTAATCTTTTTAAAAATTTAAAATTTATACTATCTATTAATTTTATAACAATTTAATATTAGGTGAAGTTTTAAAATTTAAATCTCTTGCATTAGTGATGTTTTCAAAAGATTGCATAAGAATTCAAAGGGTAGCTAGCGTCATCTGGATTTTCCTGGTCTGTGGGCAGTGCTTAATGCCAAGGACTTTTAAACCTTGGACTTTTCGGCCCCCAAAACATTTTAAGCCACATATTCTGTACCAAATGAGTGGACCTCATTTCATAATATAGAGCGTTGAATCTTAGATGCTGGGTTTCGAAGTCCAATGCCATACAGAAGATTTCATGGTAGGATAACTTCTCTGTATCTTTTATCCTATTGCAATATATGCTGTACACAATCTCAATCAATATTTATGATTATATGTTTGTATTTTAAGTTTTTTCTTGAAGTATGATTCCTAGATTATTGACCAAGACAACACCACGTGGTTAGACTGCCTAATAGTGACACATTTCGAACCGTGTTTTTACTTTTTAATAAAGAAACGTCATAGTCATGGGACGGTAGAGGAGATGTTAGTGTAATAGTGGTAAACCATATTCTTAAAACCAACACCAAGAGCGGCCACTCCATATTTGCGTCCCTATTCTTTCTCAATCGCTTTGGTCTGTTATTGTTCTCCTTTTAACCTTATGGCCTTGAAGACGTTCTCACCATGTTTTTTCAGAAGATCGTCAAATATAAACCAGGAATTTAAAGTAAGTTTTTGTTAGTTGCGCTGGAACTTCTAATGATGTTCTGAATGGTTCAGGTTTTACATAATCAACATCACAGATATCTAGGTCTACTTCAGTAGTTGCAGACATGGTCATTATAACCTGGGCTAGGCTAGATAGATCAACAAATTGTGCGGATTCATCAGAAGAGAAATTTGAAATATCAGAAGATTTTTCATAATGCTCGGAGGGTTTAGGAGTAATGATTTGCTCAGAATATTCAGAAGGTTCAGGAGTAGTTTCTGTTATGGGTTTTGGAACATATGGAGCCTCAATAGGTGTAAGAGTTACTATGAATTCAGGTGCTTTATCTTTGGCTAAAGAGTATGTAGGCCGAGCTTTTGGTGGAGATGAAGGTGGTGTTTTAATCCACAGTGGTTTATTCCACGAATCAACAGGTTAGTATGTGAAGAAGAGGGATCCTTGGATTTGTCAGATTGAGACTTGGGTTTAACAGATTTCTCCCTATTTTCTGCGCTTTTAACTTTTAGAGTATAGAAGGTCTTTAACAGTTCGGTTGAGTTAGATATGGATTGGAGGGCTATTGTGGGGTTGCCGAGAGGGCTCCAGTTAGGTTCCGGAAGGGGAACTCTAGAATGGGCCCTTTCATAAAGTGTGGTCTAAAGTTGGCTCAATGGTGAAGAAAACTATTTTGAAGTTCTTTTCTAAAGGGGTTCTTTTGAAAGAGATTAACAAAAATTATATTTGTTTGAAATCTAATATTGCTAATCCAAAGAATCTTGGGCAATTCAGGCCCATTGCCTGCTCTAACTTCTTGTACAAATGACTTCCAAAATTCTAGCTAATAGGCTTAAGGTTGTGATGGGTTCTCTCATAACTGATAATCAAAGTGCCCTTATGTAAGGCATATCGAATGGGCATAATGTCTTAATTGTTCGGGAACTAATGAGAGGGTATCAAAGGAAGAGTTCTTCACCTAACTGTGCCATCAAAGTGGACTTTAAAAAAGACTTTTATTGTGTTGAATGGGCTTTTATTATTCAGTCCTTAGAAGTTATGGGGGCAGTGAATTTATAAGACGGATAGAGGCATGTATAACATCCCCTTCTTTCTCAGTTATTGTAAATGGCACTCCTATATGACTACTTAAAAGTTCTACAGTACTTAGATAGGGGGATCTCATTTCCCCTATCTTTTTATACTATGTATGGAGGTATTTACTCATTTGCTAAATCATATGGAAATAACAAGGAGTTTAAGTTTTGTAGTAATTGTAGGAAGGTTGCTCTTATATATTTGTGTTTTGTAGATGACCTACTATTCTCTGAGGCTCATTACAAGTCTGTTGAGCTTTTAATCTCTATATTGTAACTTTTTAAAGACTTTTCAGGGCTAGAAGTGAATGTTAGTAAGAGTCACATTGGTATGACAAGGAAACAAGCTCCCATATGTCACTTGGGACTTTTCGTTACTACTAGAAAGATTTAGTTCTTAAAATGTTATCCTTTGGAGGAGAAAATTCAGAAAAGATTGAGTATGTGGACAAACAAGGTTTTATCCTATCATGGAAGGTTACAACTCAACAATTTAATTTTGAACTCTTTGCACACTTATTGGTCTTCCAATATGTTATTAGCTAATGAGATTATTAAAATTATAAAGAGAGAAATATTAATTCTAATGGATATTTTGCTAAGTGAAGTAAGCACAGGTATATAAGCATAAAAAGGAGGATGGTTTAGGATTAACCTCTATCAGTACCTCTAACAAAATTGCTATGATAAAGAAATTGTGTAATGTTCTTTTGGAAAAGGAATCACTTAGGATTAGAGTGCTTTACATATACATCATTAAGGAGAATAACTTATGGTCCATTACTCTAGAGTCCCTCTTTCAGTTGTTAAAATTGGTGGATATTTTGGAGCCTAATGTCACTTGTAATATTGTAAATAGGGAAAAGGTATTTCTGTGGTTTGATAATAGGACAGGGCATGGGCCCTTAATTAGGATACTCCAGGCTTTACAGTGCTAAAATGGATTCCTTAGTAAAGCCAGGGTTAAATTAGTTATTCAAGAAGGTCAATGTTGTGCTTTCCCAAGGGAAATACTACATCTTACTTTTTATTATCTACCTAAATTTAGGAGGCAAGATGTCTTTTTCTGCCTTAATCAAACTCTTGGTAGATCCAGTGGTAGAATCTTTAGAGAATGGTTAGATCATGATAGGCAAAGGGTAGACTGATTTCCTATAGTTTTCCACAAGAATATAATACCTAGTTGCTCCTTCTTATTATGGCTCTCTAAGTTACGTCATATCTCTCTAGTGATACTACATGTGTACTCTATGAAAGAGATGAGGAATCCATATACCACATATTTTTCCTATTTGAGTTTTCCCAAATCATCTAGAACAAGATTCATGAAATGTGCTTGGTGATATGTCTAGGGAATTCCTTTATGGAAATACTCTACTGGCTCTCAAGATTGAGGAACATACCTAAGGCTAACCAAGTAATCTATGTCATTTCCTTTACTTTAAGTGTTAAGGAGCTCTAGAAATAGAGGAATCTCAGAAGATTCCAGAACAACATATGCACCTGCAGGGAAGAGGTCCTTACCTCTTTAATTTTTGGAATAAGGGAAAACTCCTGCATTTTAAGGAGATAGAGCCCTAATTTAGTATCTTTGTGGAGAATTAACTAAACCAGAAATTATAGCTACTGTATACATATACATGTAGTTTCTAAAATATAATTCCAAAAATATTAGAGGTCTTGCCTGATTGATGCTGAGAGATGGAATATGCATCAGCTTTAGAGATTAATTGCCTTTTTGGAGATCGCAAGAATGAAACCAAAAGCAGTATTCTTCTTCGAGTAATTACCTATTGACAATGAACGACTCCAAGTTTAATTTTATGGAGTATGTATTGTGCTTTTCTTCATTGGCCACATATCTTACTTATTGTCTTTCAATGGGTCTAGTTTTTATATTGGTTTATAAGATGTAAGAGTATATCAATGACAGATTGAACTTGGTTGATTATGTAAAACACCACTTATTAATTGATTTTTTTAATTTCCAAAAAAAAAACATATATTATTTAATTATTGAATGTTAGTTATTGATATGAATTATGTTAAATATAATTTTATAATTTAAATTTTATGATTACTTTAAATTTTAAAAATAATTTTTTTCAAATTTAATAATTGTTTAATAAATATAATTTAAATTTAAATATCTTAAAATATGTAAATTGAAATAAATTTAATTTTTGTAATTAAAATATATATTTAAAATGTATATTAATTTATAAATAAACTTTTTACATATTGAATTATTTATTTTAGTAATTTGTTAGTAAATATTATATAAGAGATTAAAATAAAATTATTTACTTAATTAACTTATAAAAATAGTTTATTTTTAAAATTGATCTAATATTTAATTATTATTAGTAACAAAAAAATAATTATATTGATATTAACAACCAAATAAAATTTTGTTTTTATTGAAAAACATAAATTAAAAATAGGAAATAAAAATAAAAATTACAAAATAAAAGATAAATGAAACTAAAGGTCCCTGACATTATTGATGCATGATGAAATTAGAATAATGGTGATAATAATAATAAGAGTTAATGTGGTTTGACTGAAACATTGTCCTTTTATCAACTCGGATTAACAAAAAATTCAAACGACAAACATTCCAATATAAAGCTCAATTACATGAATAACAACCATATAACTTACTTGATTTCGTGCTCTCAAGGAGCAAGAACTACTATTTGGACCACCTAGCTTTATCAATTTAGAAAAACAATCCCATACAAATGGCAAAGCAAGATACCAAGAAACTATCAAAACTCTTCGTTGACCAAGAACAAATAGGAGGCAGAGATGGAAGTATGGCGGCTAACCCTGTGGGCAGATCCATGGCAACAGGTCCTGATGATGGGTTTGGAGCAGAATTGGTCGTAGGAGTATATGACAGTGAAGAGGCATAAGGCTAAAATATTCTATGATGGATCATAGGTATTGTTACGTTTGTCCTAGAAAACCTATATTAATAAAGTGTTAGAGAGGTTTAGGATGGACAAGTGTTGATCATCACCCATTCCAATTTAGAAAGGGAACAAGTTTATCCTTATGCAATGTTAGAAAAGTGATTTAGAATGGAAGCAAATGGAATCAATTCTATTTGCATATGAAGTTGGAAGCCTAATGTATGCTTAAACATTTATGAGACCAGACATAAGATTTGTAGTATAAATGTTAGGTAGATGCCAGAGTAATCTTGGTATAGATCAGTAGAAATATGCAAAGAAAATTATGAGATATCTATAGGGAACTAAAGAACACGTAAGGCTTGATCACCTTGCGGTAGTTGGATACCTAGATTCAGACTTTGCTAGCTGTGTAGATATAAGAATCTAATTTTGGATACATTTATGTCTTAGTTGGGGAAGTCATCTTATGAAAGAGATCTGCAGTTTGTAATTGCTGCACCTACTATAGAGGTTAAGTTTGTGGCATAATTTGAGGCCATGATTCAGGTTAAATGGCCATAAACTTTATTTTAGGGCTTGAGATTATCGACAATATAGCCAAGCCACTGAAAATTTATCGTGATAATTCTGTAGCAATTTTGTCCTCTAAAAACAATAAGTATTTCAAAGGTGACAGAATTGAAATACTTCTTCGTCAAGGAGGAGGTTTAGAAACGTAGAGTGTCAATAAAGCATATTAATATTGATCTTATGTTAGTTGATCCTTTGAAAATAGAGTTACTATCCAAAATGTTTTCAAGTCATGTAAAGAATATAGGCACTATGTATGCTGATGATTATTAGCAATATTATTGTATTAGCTCTTATTTTATGTTTGACACTCTTTGCACATTAGTGAATGCATCATTTCTTAATTTTCTACTGCTTTATGTATTTGATTGCAATGTATGTTGCTAAAAATAGAATTGAAAGGTAAATTCATTATGTATTTCCCATTTATAATCATGATTATGTATAGTGGTACATGGAAGGGAGTATATTCAATTAATAGTGTACGATTGCCATGACCCTTTTTAGTTTTATACTTAATTATAATTACTAATGACACCAGTGTATATGAATGATGACTATTGTATATTATGATTGTTTGAATTATTAATCCAATAGACCTCATAAAGTCATATAATTCAAATGGGAGAATGTTGGAAGTAAATCCTTCAATTGATTTATGTGTTTAAAAGGCAGTTAGGAGTTTTAAAACTAACTGATGGTTGTTAGTTTTTTAAGCGTATTAAAGTTTTGTTTCTACCTAATAAGTTCTTTTTTTAAAAAATACCATCATGTATAAAAGGTGAGATATAAGTTTTAAGACAAAGACAAATTAGGTAAGGAGTTTATTATAAATCATTTCTGCATTACTAAGCAACAGAGAAAGGCTAGTATTCAAAACTTTATATTTGTCTGATAATATCAACAACAATAGGCGGTCCAAAAGTACGCAGCCTTATTCCTAATTGATATAAAGACTGTTTTTAATTGACCCACATAAAAATATACATATTAAAATAATAAAAATAAAAATAAAAAGACATAAATGATAATTATACTAATAATAAATACATAAAAATAAAAAATATATATATGTAAAAATAAAAATAAAAATATATATAAGTAATAAAATCAATATTACAATATATATAGAGCAAGGTTAAAAATAAGATTAAAAATGATAAAATAAGTAAATAAAATACACAAATAAAGAAGGAGACAAGTAAATAAATAACTAAACCAAACAAGTCAATATAAGAACATATTTAGGCTATATAAGAAAATATTTAGTTTTCAAGTTTAAGTTAAATACAAGAAATAAGCCTTGAAGCCCTGAAGGGAAATGTTTCAAAGACACTTGAAAAAGAAAAAGACCTCTCTAAGTGAGATCTTTTACCTTTATCTTAGTACGCTTAGGAATGTCAATTTTGGCTCGACCTAGCCCGATCTTGACCTGGGTTGACTGGATCACGTGTTGGTCATGGGACAAAATTTTAAAAAACGACGTCGTTTTTTAATTTAAAAAAATATAGAAGATGGGTCGGGCTGGCTAGGCCCCCCTGTGGCCCATCCGACCACGGGTGCCCTAGCTTGTGGGTTGGCCTGACCCGACCTATTGACATCCCTAATTATGCCAAAGTTTTCTTCTTAGGCCTTCTTTTTTTTCTATTACAATCTCTAAGTACAATCTTCTCATTAGAGTAAATCTGAATATTAATGAATAGTTGTGATTTTCATAACTTCTGGATCCTGTCATGTTTCATAAAAATTATGCTTACATCTTTTTCTTGTTTGTAATTATTCCCTAAATCGGTCACAATATTCTTTTCCTTTCACAAGTGTAATAAATTTCAACCATAGTCTTCTCAAGTTTCTAGTAACTTATATTAACTAATGTTTAACACACTTTAATCAAGAAAGAAAAGAAAACTACTTATTTGGCCGGACACTTCATATGTTTTATTATGTGCTTATTTGAACTAGTAAGGCTCTATATTATCAATTACATATACGTTTAAAGAGGTAGATTTGTTAATTACTTGTTACAATAGCAAGCACAAGTTAACACTTCTATAGAATTATTATAGGACTTCTATATTTAGGTGGAGGCTATTAACAAAAAGGATGTGATATATCAAATCATGATGTTTTAAACGTTTGTTAACCTAAATCTTAGGAATAATTAGTAAAAGATTATTCTGGGAGCTAGGGAACATGTTTCACTAAGAACATCATATGTTCCTTTTATTTTGCTTCACTGGTAATTGTGTCTTACACAAGTCAAGGTATCCTTTTTGGTCAAAATATAGTTAATATGTTGGGCCCTGATTCGCACTAAGCATGTTTTACTTATTTAGTTTGAGGTTTAGAGAAATAAGTTCTTTTAGTTAGAATAATTTGGGATTTTAGTGCTTAAGTAATAATTATTA
>JAOSBL010000001.1:20953582-20965530 GCA_027568915.1 Erythroxylum roraimae | reverse complement strand
TCGTACCTGTATCATGGTAAAATAGTACCTTATATAAGGAATACCGACTAGGTTTAGGTCACCATTAGGTCATCATTTATGAATGGGCCGATCGATCCACATGCCGTTCCTTGTTGAGCCTGGACCAGCACGACCGACCCAACCACCATGCAATTTCTCGTACCAATATAATTAAATTATATAAATGAAACATCAAGCCTTGTTTGATTTTAACTATTGATGTTCATAATAAAAAATAATATTTCTAGCTCTTTAGATAATTAAATTAGATTAAAATTTTTCTTTCCTAATTAAATTAAATTGCTATTTTAAATAAAATTTAAGTTAAATTTTAAAATATTTTAAAATTTTATTGAAAATATTTATAATTATCTTGACTTCTTTAATAAAATTTAATTAAAAATAATTTTCAGTAAAGAATAGCACTTCTTACTTATCGCAATTTAGAAAAACTTTCTTTTAAAAAAATTTATAAGACATTTTAATCTAATTAGAAAAACTATTTCTAATCTAATTAGAAATATATTTTCTTAATTATAAAAATATTTCTGAATTTTAAAGAAAAATTACTTTCAAAATTAAATAAAACAATTTTAATTTTATTAAGAAAATCCTTTACCGTTTGTTTATATATTATTACTCAATTAATTAGAAAATATTTTCTTGATAAATTGGAAAACTATTTTAAAAAATATTAAAGGAAGTTTAATTTTCTCAATTAATAAATGAAATATTTTCAAATTTAATTAAGAAAAAATTCTAATAAATAAAAAATTATTGTTCATAAATAAATAAATAAATAGAATAATAATTGTCTAAATAAAGAAACTAATAAATTTAATTAAGAAACTCACCTTTTTTAATTACTTACAATTTTTATGATTTTAAGAGTTCAAGTAATTAATTTTAATTAAATTTAATCCTAAAAATTAAATTTTAAAAATTAAATTAGAAATCAAAATTAAACTATAAGACTATTTTAAATAAAGTAAGGATATTTTAATCAAAAACAACTTATTATAATTTTAGCTTGTCTATAATTAGATTACATTTAATCATGAATCAAACAAGCCTAAAACTTAACTATAAAATACAGTATTCCTATAGTCATATAATTTTAACCCTATCACACTCTAAGTCTCGCTTAGACCTAAATAACTTTGTATAGACTTAAGATCAAGCACCCCTTATCTTCATTTTCTCCAGACCGTATAACCAAATCCTAGTCTCATGCATTGTTCAACAATGTCTGCATTATTCACTTCCTCATCCGACATCGCGCCTTCAATAGTCGCATGCTCCAGCAACAACTTTTTGTCTGCAAGCTCATCTTCCAGCTGCTAGTGAAAGTCGTTGCCCTTATGGAAGCTGATCTGCTTCAACCATCATCAACAAAGTTGTTGTCGCCCTTTTTTCTCCAATAGTTAACTCTTACATTTGTCGCCAACGAGAAGAAACCTACTCTGGAGATAGTGATTGCTTCTATTACCATCAAAGTCACAACACCCTCCATCGACCAGTGCCATCATCTCATCACAAACAAAGGTTTATCAGCTACTTATTTTCATATATCAATCACAAGTAGCTCCAACAATGCACTTTCATTTGTTTACAAGCCAAACAAAATTCCAACAGCCATCATTCCAATGTTGGAAGCTATAAAGGAAGAAGGAAAAAGGGTTAACTGAAAAAACTTCAACTTCTATATTTCCACTTCTTATCTCCATCTCATAACAACTGATTATAAGCCTTTTTATAAGCTAAATATCAGCTATTAATAAAAAAATGTATAAAAGAAAATTATAAATAGCAGACTTTATCGTTAAGTAGCCTTTAATAAAATAGCTATAAATTTCTTTAGAAAACTCCAACGAACCTAAAACTAGCTCTATTTAAAATTAAACTTAATAAGCTTTAAATCCATATTTAGTTCGCTAATAAAAACATCCATTTGCCTTCCCAAAATGTCTCCTACATTTACCACTACTAAAGACAAGAAGTCACATTTAATTATCCAACCATCTCTCTAAGCTATTGAAATCTATCTTTCTTACGGGGTTTTCTAAAAATACAGGTTATTTGATTGTTTTTTGATGTATTCTACCTCAACCTCCTTACTAGTAATGCATTCTTGAATAAAATGAAACCTTGCATCTATATGCTTGCTCTGATCATAACACACCATATCTTGGCAAGAGTAATGGCCGATTTGTTGTCCACCATAATTTTAGTCACTTATTTTTTGAAAAATGAAGTTCTCCTAGCAATCTCCTTAGCTATATAGCATGACATCCACCAACATTTTAGCAACATACACCAATTCACATGTTGAGAGTGTTACAACAGATTGTTCCTTTGAACACCATGAAATTACATTTTCATTTAATCATGAATCAAGCAAACCCAAAACTTAACTATGAAATACAGTATTCCTATAGTCAGATAATTTTAACCCTATCCTACTTTAAGTCTCACTTAGACCTAAATAACTTTATTATAGACTTAAGATTGAACACCCCTTATCTTCATTTTCACCAAACCCCATAACTAAATCCTAATCTCATGAACTGTTCAACAATGCTTGCATTATTCACTTCCTTGTCCGACATCGCACCTTCAACAGTCGCATGCGTTAGCAACAACTTATCGTCTGCAAACTCATCTTTCAGTTACTAGTGAAAGTCGTTGCCCTTATGGAAGCTCCTTCATCCATCATCAACAAAGTTGTTGTTGCCAGTTTTCTCCAATGGTTAACTCTTGCATCTGTTGCCAACGAGGAGAAACCTATTATGGAGATAGTGCCATTAAAGTCACACCACCCTCTATCGACCAATGCCATCATCTCATCACAAGCAAAGGTTTATCACTACTTATTTTCATGTATCAATCGTAAGTAGGTCCAGCAACGCACTTACATATGCTTACAAACCATACAAAATTTCAATAGCCATTATTCCACTCTGTTGGAAGCTATAGAGGAAGAAGAAAAAAGGGTTAACTGAAAAACTTCTATTTTTATATTTCCACTTCTTATCTCCATCTCATAAAAGTTGATTATAAGTCTTTTTATAAGCTAAATATAAGCTATTAATTAAAAAAATGTATAAAAGAAAATTATAAACAACAAACTTTATAGTTAAATATAAAATAGCTATAAATTTCTTTAGAAAACTCCAACAAACCTAAAACTTGCTCTATTTAAAATTAAAACTTGAAAAGCTTTAAATCCATATTTGGTTCGCGAATAAAAACATCCATTTACCTTCCCAAAACTTCTCTTACATTTACCACTACTGAAGACAAGAAGTCACATTTAATTATCCAACCATCTCTTTAAGCTACTGAAATCTGTCTTTCTTGAGGGGTTTTCTAAAAATATAGGCTATTTGATTAAGTTTTTTAATGTATTCTACCTCAATATCCTTGTTAGTAATGCAATCTCGAATAAAATGAAACCTTACATCTATATGTTTGCTCTGATCATAAAACACCACATTTTGGCAAGAGTAATGGCCGATTTGTTATCCACCATAATTTTAGTCACTTATTTTTTAGCAAAATGAAGTTCTCCTAGCAATCTCCTTAGCCATATAGCATGACATCCACCAACAGTTATAGCAACATACACCAATTCACATGTTGAGAGTGTCACAACAGATTGTTCCTTTGAACACCATGCAATTACTTTTTCTAAATAAAAATATAAACTTGGTAGTACTCTTCTAGTCATAAATGTTATCGGTGTAATCATTGTCACAATATCTTTTTAGGTGAGCCTCATTCAAAAAAGTATAAAAAATTTCATAATCAAAAGTACCTTTCAAATATCAAAGAATTCTCTTTGTGGCTCGTATGTGTTCTTCACTTGGATTCTCCATAACTTAACTCACTAATCCCTTGTTAAATAATATATTAGGTTTAGTACATGTCAAGTACTTGAGGCTTCCCACAAGGCTTAGAAATGTGGTTGGATTAACTTTCCTTAATTCATCCTCCTTGGAGAGTTTTACCTCGCACTTCATCAGAGTGTTCATAAGATTGCAATCTATCATCTTCAACTTTTTTATAATCTCCCTTGCATATGAATTTTGAGAGACAAATATCCTGTCACTAAATTTTTTTACTTCTATCTCCAAATAATATGACACAAGTCCCACATCCAAATTGTTCTTAACATTTTATAGGCATGAGATAAAGTAAAAAGAAGGGCCCTAATGAATCGGCAATATACAAATATGTAAACCTTAAAAACATATTTTTATCATACATAAGTGACTTAAGTTATAATTCCACATGCTCAATAAAATACTAAATTATCATACAACTAATAACATCTTGCAAATATCAACAACAATAAAATCACTAAAAATGATAGTAGCAACAACAAAATAGTAGTAGCAGCAATCGAACAGAAATATCATATTGCAAAATACCAAGAGAATTACACTAAAAAGCATATAGATGATTATGAAAAAAACAATTTCTCTGCACATTTCTAGATGCAAAATCATTAATAATAGTATTAAGATCAATAATGTCCAATATATCTTTCTCGATACATAAGATAGCTAAACCATTCAACCTTCCTTATGACATTGATGATATTAAGTAGGCTTTCAATAATTTTTACTTTAAAAAAATTCTCTCAACTGATGCTACAGTCATAGGTACAATTAATAGAATTTGATAAGAAATTAAAACATTTGGATAATAGTCTACATCTTTAAAAGATTCAAGAATTTCAATTAATGAAATTAACTCAATTAGCAAATTCATTTGCAACATTTTTAATTTAGAAAAATGATCATCTAAGTGCACATTTGACACATTATCATAAGAAAAAGTAGTTGTAAAATTAGTGCAACATTTTCTTAGTTCATTATCATCTAACGACCTCAACTTCTTTGAATCAAATAAGAATCTAAAATACATTCAAATGTTGTTAATTGTTCAAATCCATTCTTCGACAAAGCAATTGCCATATACACAAAAACTAGAAAGTAACTAATTTTAAAGGAATCCTCAATTGATTGCATTTATATATCATTATCATTTTCATCAAATTGTCTTTTCCTAATAATAGAACGACTAGTTGGAAATGTAGGCTTTACATTCATCCCATACGCAAGACTCTTGGCAATATTCATACTAGAAGCAAACCCTTCATTTCTATAATTCTCAAAAATATAATCACACCTTCTAATTGCTCTTTAGTAGCATCAATGCAAAAAAATTTAGCGAATTATCATACCAAATAACCATACCAAGTAAAAACTTAAAACTCTTAAGTACATAACCAAACTTTTTGCTTCACTCTTTGACTTGACATCATCATAAAATCTAGATAATTCCGTCAAAGCATTTCGTATTTGAGGATCTTAAAATCTAATAGCTTTAACAATTTTTATTTGACTCTCCCAATGAGTGTTAAACAAGGATTTCATGGTTAAGCCTAAAACATTATCAAGTAAACCTCTCACCTTTAGGAGAACTTGAAATTAATGCGTATATAAGTTGCACAACTCCAAATAATGAAACAAAGTTAATAGAAGAATGTGTCATATCACTAAGAGTAATATTTAGATTATGACAAGCATATGACATATATAATGCTCTCAGATTTTTTTCAAGTAATCATTTTTAAACCACTTGGTGTTTTCACTTCATATTAGAACCATTGTCATAACCTTAACCCCTTACATTATGGATATTAAGATCAAAAGACTTAAATGCATTCAATAATTAATTTAAAAGTTCTAATCCATATGTGTCATCTACCTTTAAGAACTCTAAAAATTAGTCTTCTATTTTTATTTTTTATTGGACATATTCATATATCGTACTAATAGACTTATTGGTTCTAGATGGCTCAAATTTAGGGTACAATCAAGAATAATAGAAAAGTATTTTGCCTTTTTAATGATCTTTATGATATAACTTCTAATACTATAGGCCAAAAGAGAAATTAACTCAATTTTGAATTTTGTAATCAAGATAATGATGATGAATTTCATAAATTTGAATACGTCTAACATGATCCTACATTATTACATCAAATGCAACAATCATCTCAATCAATCCTAAAAAGTTAACATTACTATCTTGGCAAAGTTTCTTCTTTGATCCTAAAAAATTTAAACTATATTTAGCAAGACATTTTACAACAAAAACTATCCTTATCAAAACTTGTTTTCAGCGTTCTTTCTCCTTTATAGTTTCTTATTGCAATTCTTACTCTTAATTCATTTCAAGTCCTTATGTTATTAATATGCTCAACATAATTTTCATGCTCTTTGAGTCTCTCACTAAAATGCTTCTAATCTATAAATCCATCATTTGTTAATACACTTTGTTTGTTATTATATTTTAACAACTTATAATAAAACAATGTACTTTGTTCATATGTTTAGAGTAAACCAACTATTTTTTATTGCCAGTCTCTCTAATACTCAATTTTCTAGAATAATAAGAATATAAAAATTGTTGAGAGTTATTATTTAAAGGAAGGACAAGATTTCATTCTTTTACAATCCCTTTTTTTAACTAAAGTGTCCCTTACTTTATTATCAAGATTACCACAATTTCTAAGATCATAAATATCCAATATATGAATTAGTTGTTCATCTACCCTTAAATTTTCTAAATTGAATGCACTTAGTACATGATCATGCTCACTCAAATTACTAACATCCAAATGAATATGAATCTCATCATTTAAATTTTCTTTATGTTGTTCAAAATTACTTATACCTAATTCCTCAGGATTCTCACTAGAGGAGTCTACTCTTTTAGTAAATTCATTAATAACTCAATTTTGGGATTCTATTAATTTTTCTACTTGTTTCGTTTTTTTTTTCCTTTTTTCATTTTCAGATAAATGCTTTTTAGGCAACATCATATAAAACAATTATAACACAATTGGACTAGAAATGGAACAAAAGCACCTGTATGGAACTTAAAAAAGGAGACATGTACAATAGGACAACAACAGCTCAACCATATATCACAAAGATAGATCCTTGTAATTATATATCTGTGATAGAGGAAAACAAAAAAGAGAAAAATTTAATATCCTATATACAAATAAAAAATAAAGAGTAATTTATTATAATATCTGAGAAATGAAAGAAAGATAAACTATTAGGATAAATTTTGATTCAAATTATCGTATGATTTATCTTTTTAATAAGAGTTAGTTGAAAATTTTAAAACTAGGAAACTTAGAACAAATATAACAAAAAAAGATATTTGAAGAATCAAACATGAAGATTCAGATTAGATAATAATGGGATGATTAACCTTGTATAGATTGAACTGCATTAGTATACCATGTCTTATAACATCTATGTAATAGTCTTAATCAATATAATTAAATTTCATAATAATGATAATTTAAAATTTGATGTTTAAAATGAACTTTTGACTTATTTTGTTGTAATATTAGGTTAACAATTCATATTAAGCTAAAATAAATTTTCACATAAGTTTGATAAAATTTAATTGAAATAAATAAATTTAATAAACTTTGTGACCTTTTAAATTATAATTGTTAGGATGTTCTTCTTTGTTAGTATGTATGCCTATGACATATGTCATTAAAGTAACTATATGTTATTTAATAATTTGAAATTATATACTTCATTTCTCTTATACAAAATGTAATAAAAATTTATCAAATTATTTTTAAATTAATTTAATCAAAAAATTATACCTAATATATAAATTATTAGCTATTGCATAAATATCTAACACCAAATAGTAAATCTTTCAAGTGCTAAAAGAGAGGTGGTCGATTATATATAGTAGATAGAGATATGATATGCCAATGAATGAACCTTTCTTTTAAGGAAATAAAAAAATATTACAAAAATGTTACAATTATATATATTTTTCAATTTTTAGCATAGATAAATGTCTATTCATTCTAATCTAATTATTGGTGGGGCCCACTACAACTTAATTTTGTTAAAAAGAATCTTAGATGAAATCTTACCTTACTTATTTAAAAGTTTAAAATTTTCTAAAAATTCTACTCTCCAAAAATTATCAATCCCATAGGGCCTCATTCCAAATTTTTTTCCCTCCAAATTTAACTTAGGTTCTTTTTTGGTAAAGAACCTTACATAATAGAATCTTTACTCTAAAATATAAAGGGGCCATCAAAACTTTTTTGTTGAAAGCTAGAGTTTAAACAAAAAGTCAAAGATTAATATTCTAATTGTATATTAGGATCAAATATTATTATATTAATAAAATATATCATTGTTAATAAAGATAACATATATCTCTAACAAATTTATCTCAAAATTTCCTTTTTTTAAAGGTATAATATGCATGTGTGTGTATTTATCATCCTTTAACTTGCGTAAATGTATACATCCAAAACAAATGCAAATAAAAAATATATAAGAGAAATATAAAAAGAATTTTTTCTTTTCTTCTCCTTAACAAGATTGAAACATAATCGTCAGACCCCTCAATTGATGCTTGGAATCGAACTCCTCTTTAGCTCTATTCAATAAAGCTTGAAATTCAGAATAAGACATTTGACCATAATTTTTTTCTTTTCAGTTTTCACAATGTAAAGTGTCAATAAACTTTTTGGTATATATAAACATTTTGAAACAAATTTATTAACTTTTCAGTTTCTACCTCTTTTAATGAATAAATCCATTAATTTTTCAAAATTTTAACTCTTTTAATAAATAAATTTATTAACTTCTTAATTTTCAATTCTTTTAATGAGTGGGCTTCCATGAATGTAGGCCCTAGGCAAGTACTTCCTTGCCTATATCACTCATCTTAAATTTTTGTGTCATCACCATCTTAAAATTATCATATGCTTGTGAATTATTTCCCTTAAGAATGAGGTCATCCACATAAATGTATAAAAAAAAATATCATCTTTCTTTTTGTTTAACATAAAGTGCATATTCATGAATGCATGTTGAAAAACCATTCTCATGAAGAGATTTATCGAGTCGACTATACCAAGCTCGTAGCACTTGTTTAGGGCTATACAGTGCCTTCTTCAATTTTAGCACCTCATCTTGATGGCCTTTAACCATAAATCCTTTTAGTTGTTTCACATATACTTCTTCTTCAAGAGCACCATTTAGAAAGGCTGAATTCACATCCACTTGATGAATTGTCCACCAATTTTGGGCTGTAAGAACAACCAATAATCGTATTGTCTCTAAGCAAGCAACATGAGAAAATACTTTTTCATAATCCACATTGTACTTTTATTTATACCACTTTGTAACTAATCTCCCCTTATACCTATCAGTTTCTCCTTCACATTTTTCTTTAGCTTATAAACCCAGTTAACGCTAATTGCTTGATAACTATTTGGTAGGGTGACAAACTCCAAAGTGTCATTTTTCTCAGTGGAATAAATTTCTTGTTTTATAACTTGCAATCATTTCTTATCTCTAACAGCCTCTTCAAAACTCAAAGATTCATAATGTGGAAATAGAAAAAAAAATATTCTCATTGTTTATTCTTTCAGTAACATCATAAAGACCTCTTATGCTTCAAATCTTTGAGGTTATTTGCTTGAGCTTGTTGAGGAATAAGTTGGTGTGGAAGGAGTTGAACTCTTGCCTTTAGTTTCTTGGCCCTTATTCTTGTCTTCTCCCAAATATGAAAGAAAACTATATATCTCTTATTCTTGAATACTCCAATCCTATAATCCCATAAGGCATCTTCCTCATACTCCACATCTATACTAATCATAACTTTCTTATAAACGGGGTTAAAACATTTTTACCCTTTGGAGTTATTGGCATAGCCAATAAACACCATCTTCTTGCTACTATCATCAAGTTTTGTCCTTTCTTATTCGGATACATGAACATAACTAATATATCTAAAAACTCTTAAGTGCCTCACATTTGGCTTCCATCTACTCCATACTTCTTGAGGGGTTATTGTCTCTAAACTCCTCCTAGGTGAATAGTTCGAGAGATAAATCACACATGCAATTGCCTCGACCCAAAACTCCTTAAGCCTATTCTTACTTTTTAGCATCGTCCTCACCATGTTAAGAATTATTTTATTCTCTCTCTCTGTAACCTAATTTTGTTGTGGTGCTTTTAGCATCGTCATAGGACATCAAATACCATTTTCCTCATAAAAGACCTTAAATTCATTAGAAGTGAACTCTCCACCTTTATTGGTTCTTAGAGCTTTAATTTTATATCCACTTTCTTTTTCAGCAAGAAGCTAGAATTTTTTAAATGTTTCAAAAACTTCACTCTTATTCTTCAAAAAATAAACGCACATTTTCCTCGTGTAATCATCAATGAAGAGTGAAATATATGAGCACTTAACGAAATAATGTGGCTTGATATGACCACACACATCTACATGCACAAGTTTTAGAGGCTTGGTTGCTCGTGAATGTTACAGCTTTGGAAAGCTCTTTCTTACATATTTTCTGAGTAGACATGCCTCGCACAATTGATTCAGGTGATTGATTTTGGGAACTCCTTCCACCATATTTTTTGCTCCTAGCATTTTAAGCCCTTCAAAGTTAAGATGACCAAATCTCATATACCAAATCCATAAAGGATCCTTGACATAAGCTTGTAAATACTTCGCTTCCGTCATTTTCATATTTAACATGAACATTCGGTTCTTTGTCATGGAAACTTTAGCAACAAGTCTATCATCTTAATTTACAAGCCATAAATAATTGTTTTCCATTTTCACTTTGTGCCCTCTCTCTAAAAGTTAGCCGATGCTCAAAATATTACTCTTCTTTTTGGGGATGTAGCAGACATTGTGGAGAAGTTTATAGTCTCCATCTTTTATGGCCAAAATTACTGAGCATTTTCCTTGAATCTCTACCTTTATATCATCTTCAAAACAAGCGTTCCTAGTCACTTTTGTATCCAACTCTACAAATTTGTTTTTGTATCCTATCATGTGGTTGCTTGCGTCGTTATTGAGATACCACGTGATAACTTTTTTTATGAAGCCTTCCTTTTGAGAAAACAAAAGAGTATTACCTTCCATCTCTTTATGTTCTATAAAGTTTGTCTTCTCATCACAACACTTAGTTTGACATTTCTAAGAATAATGACCATTTTTTTCACATGCATAACACTCTATTTGGATTTTATCATTTCTTCAATTATCATTTCTTCTTTGTTTATGGCCTCTTTAAGAACTCTTGTTTCCACCTTCGTGAAACAAAATTTGCTCACCTTTTCCTTGATTGCAACCATGGCTTTGACCACAACCTTGGCCTCTACTGACCTCTTCCCCCTCTATCATTACCCTTATAATTAAAGGAAAATTTTGCTTGTAAAAATTGCTACATCAGTTCTTGTTGGGTCCTCTGCATTCTTTCTTCATAAGCTAACAATGATCCATTTAACTCGTAGTGGTCATAGACTCTATATCCTTTGATTCTTCGATTGCCACTACCACGTGATTGAATTTCGTGTTAAGAGAGCTCAAAATCTTCTATACTACTCTTACATCTTTCATCTCTTTATCGAGTCGCTTCATTTGATTCACCACTGCCACTATTTGAGCAAAATAATTTGCTATGGACTAATTATCCTTTATCAAAATCAACTTAAACTCAGCCCTTAAGGCATGCTTGGTTCACAGGAATAGGAATTCTATTCCTGGTATATTCTTAACATTTAAATAATCCTTTGCTGGTTAGATAAAAATACCAGAATATCTATTCCTAAGATTAAGTATTCCTCAATTTTTAGGAATTTAATAATAATATTAATAAATATAATTAATAATAAGGAATTTAATAATAAAAATGCAAATAAATAAATTTAATAAATTTAATAATAATAAGGAATTTAATAATACTAATAATAAATAAAATTAATAAGAATTAGAATAATAATAAGTAAATAATAATAATAATAATAATAATAATAATAATGATAATGATAATGATAATGATAATAATA
>JAOSBL010000001.1:20900729-20913766 GCA_027568915.1 Erythroxylum roraimae | reverse complement strand
TGGAAGATAATCTTGGATGGGAAAGCATTAACATGTCATTTGGTGCATTAAATTTGAATGATAATGATGATGAAGCTTCTCTTAGATTTTGTGCCAAATGATAACTGGGATCTGTACAGTTATAGCGGGTTTCTTCCCATTGATGATTGAATTTTGTTCTAGGTTTTTATTTTTTATTTTTTTTAATTTTACTTATATTTGATGTTTATGTTAAATTCTATACATGTAATGTAACTGTAAATGTTTTTGTTTCAGGTTTAACTTATACTTGATTGTTTCTTCGTTATAAACTCTTTTTGTAAATTGTTTAAGGATATTTATTGTTCTTTTTATTGAATATTTTGATGCAATTATTATTTATTAAAATAATAAAATTATATTATTATAATATTTTAAAAACTTTGTATTATTCTTAAGTTTATGTTTGTATAATGATGATTGTCTTTTTATATTAATTGTGGTTATTATTTATATGTGAAATATTAAAAAATTATTGTTATTTCATATTAATTGTGATTATTATTTATTATTATAATTTTTAGAAACAAAGTTGATGTAAACAGTAAACTAGTAAAATATACAATACAATTATACAATATACCAATGGACTATTTTGCAAAATTTAAAACTTTTAGAGACTATTTCATAAATTTAAAAAATTATCCAAAACAATACCCAATATTAATCGATAACGGTACAATACCATACCAGAACTCAATCTGGTATCAAATCTAGTATGGTATTCACAACTTTGATCCACAGCCGGTGGTAGACCCTCTGGATAGTCCAATAACTCATGAATCCATTGCTTTCACTTTAGCAAAGAAATTACGACCTGGGAGTTGGGACATAAGGGCTGAAGCTACAACCCACGAACTGGCTTTGAATTGAAATTGATTAATGTGTTAAGAAATCAAGAGCAATTGTCTTTGACATAGCTCAAGCTTGACATTCTAATCCTTCAAGCAAAAGCCACCTTGGATTTTGCACCAGATCATGGGAAGATAGAACACAACAACAATGGTGGACATAAACTAAGTAGATAATAAGCTTAAATAACACAAGAACGAACATACATGGTCATACTTACTAACCATAGCCGACAAAAACTCTACTTCCAACTTTTAAGTTCCTGCACATTGCAACAAAAGCTGCAACAACTAACAAACTACACTATTCTTTTTGTCTTTTTTTCTGGGTGGGGGTTGCGTGCTAACTTCCCTCCACTTGATAGATTTAGCATCCAGATGTAATCCAATCTAGCTGTGAGAACTAAACATTAAGAGCTACAGTCATCCATGAAATCCAAAAGATTGCTACAATAAAAAGCGAGAGGTATAACAGAAACCATTTCAGCTGATGAATAAATAGTACAGGAAATTCAGCAGCTAACAGTTGAAGGAGCTGGCTGCTGTGGAGCATCACTTGGCCCAATTTGGTTAACTTTACCATTTTCTGCAATTCCATCAGCAGTAGTCGTGTTACTCGCACCGTCATTTTCTCCTACTTCCAATTTGTCTCTGATCTCTTCATGGGTAGCACCAACTGCCCCATTAGAATTATCTTGCTGTACACCCCTGTTCCCTTTCTCCACCTCAGTTGTTGGCACCAAGAATCCATCCTTCATATTTCCACTGTCAGCCACTTCAACAGAGCCAGTTTCTTCAGCAAGTCCAAGCTTCAGTCCTCCTTCAATATTTTCTTGCTTTTCAACTTCCATTTCATGCTTCTCTTCCTCAGTACAAACATCCCCTTTTCCTTCATCAGCATCCTTGGCACTGTTTTGTTGAACAACATCCCTGACCCTATCTGAACCCTTTTGTTCTTCTTTTGAGGTGTTTTCCATGATGGTATCTCCATGTTCCTTCCCATCAGCAGGTTCCTTATCTACTTTCTTATCCTGATTTCCATTGGTTACATCACCTTTCTCTGCCTCTGCATTTTGCTTCTCACTTCCCTCATCATCTTTCATTTGAATATCTTTTTCACTCTCAGTCTGATCAGGAGCAGATTCTGCTTCTTTAGTGTCCTTCTTCAAGCCTGATGATTTCCGGGCACGTTTCTTTGAAGTCTCCTTCTCTGGCGTTAGAGTAGCCTTTGCCTTCTCACTGATTCTTGCTGATCTCCTTGGGGTCTCACCTGTACCCCAGTCAAACTCTGATATTGCTGGATTTCCAGGATTTGCTTTTAGGTACTGCTCTAATTGTTTCCTGGTACTAATCTCTTCACCAGTTGGAGCAATGAAAGTGATTTCACTCTTCCTTGGTGTTCCTCCACTCTTGGGATAGAACTGCGTAAGTATAGAAGAATGTATCAAACAATGAGTTATCCATATTAACGACAATAAATAATGCCTTGAAGTGTTCTTATGGAATAATAAGAACCTTTCAGGTAACTGAAGCCCATAAAAATTAAGATTATAGAACAAAACAAATAATGGAAGTTAAGATTGTAATGTCTTCCACTTAGGGATGGATACATGGCCAGTCCTAAGTATAACATCTACCAAGCAACTGTCAGATATTCGAGGTAATTTGTAGCAAGGATGATAATGTAATTATTACATTAACTCACATCACTTTCACTGCCTTTCAAACAGACAATTGCTACAGTAACAATCAGAAACTTAGAACACTAAACCTTTACTGGTACAACTGACGCAGGTGAAAGACAACAGGAAAGTTGGATCCAACAAATCGAGGGGACCACTTTGGGATAAGGCAGGAAAAAAATAAAAATAACGAGAGACCGTGGAGAAGCAATCTGGAGGTCTAGCAAGATGAGGAATGATAAAAGTATGTTCCAGCACATATAAAAACCGTAATTCAAGCACAAATCAAGAGCACTAGTATGTTTCAACTAATTGATCGTGATAATTTACTTAAAAGTAAAGAGAAAAAAGCTTGAGAACAGGGCAATCTATTGAAAAGCTAAACATCAGTTAAAAATGCTATAAAAACAATGAGAGAAGAGAAAGAGAATGACAAAAAGATACTAAATTTTTCAAATTTCTTCAACAAAAAAGTAAAGCCAAAAAATCTAGATTAAAATCACCAAGAGTATATCATTTTTAGAAAGTAAGATGGCCAGTATAAAGTTAAGAGTACAGGCATATGGTAGTCTATAGAACTGGTAGTCTGAGCAATAAGAAGCAGTGCTGAGATCATGGTTGGAAAAATACACATAAATCTGGACTTCTTGATGGTCAGAAGACAAACCCTCCTAACCATTAAGGTTTTGTTATGTACTGCAACATCAACTATTGAACAAAATGGAAAAGATATTTTCCTACAAAAACCATACAAGACAACTAATTCTCTGAAATCAACACCACCATTGCTGTAATTGAAATGTCAAAGACCAACCACAAGTCATCTTAATGGTGCAAGACGTACCCCAAATTGCAGTATCTAAGCTAATTTATCATTAATTATGTTAGTGACAATTAAGTGTTTCACAAACCCAACATTAAACCAACAAAAAGATATCCCAACGTTAGGTATTGTCAATTACCACATAATAAAAGCCAGTTTTATGGTTTACCGTTTAACAGTTTGCAAAAATCATGTCTAGAAGGCTCTGCCTTATGCAATACAGGACCTGAATTGATGACTAACATCGAACAAACTTATGTCTTTTCTTACAGATCCAATTTAAGAAGAATAGGTATATGCTATCCAGGGCTACAATTTGGGCATAAAGCGTTGAATTGCCAACCCCTACGAAAATTTATGTTCTTCTCAAATTTTCAAATTGTCTACCTCACATTAGTTACTTAACAAAACAATGCATTCACGACATCTGTAAAAGGCACAAGTATTAAGCATCAATGTTTTAGTCACAAGTCAGGCTGCTACTAACTCACAAAAATATCCGACAGAAACAGAACCAGTACCGTGAAAGCTCTATTATCACAGAATAAAACTGGGAAATATGTCATGCACTGATAGGAATTCTTGCTTCTTTCTGAAGCATGTAGCACTACTCCAGGAGAAACAGAATCTTGGGCTTGTTTTTGAAAGCAAATGAGAAGCTCCTTATCATAAAGGAGTTTATAATTGGACTACATGATAAACAGAGGATATATTCTTAATTACAAAAAGTGAGCATAACCCGAACTATAATTACCACTACCATGTAAAAGGTAATAAAATAGATCCAGAAAACACTCTCTTCAGAAAATTGACAACTCTATGCACAAACCCTAATCAAATAATTTAAGAAAAATAACAAGGACACCACCAAATTCCAACCACAAAACAGCAAAGAAGAGTTCATCCTGATTAAGCAAACCCTGAACCAAAATTCAAAACTGTACACCATGACCACAAGAATAAATTCCCTGAAAAAAGGGCACACAAAATATTCAAGCAAGATGCAAGACGCAACAAGCTATGAACATAAAATGAACTCTTAATAAGAAAGCTTAAACCTTTACAACGAAACGGAAGTAAGGAAAAAGGTTACCATTTTCTTCCAAGCAGGAGGAGCTGACAGCTCAATCGAAAAAACTTCTTCCTTGGCCTCCATTACAGCACCTGCATAAAACACAAGCAAACCAAACCCTTAAAGGAAACAAAGAAAAATCACTTCTTTCTCCGTCTCTCTCGTGTCTGTGTGTGCTTGAGGTGTGTGGTAGTAAGAGGGGCATACAAACCGCTGAAAGTTATTCTGGGATATGTCTGTTGTTGCTGTGACTTCTCGAAGTAGTTGTTAGTTGCTCTCTCATTCACTCCTTTTAATTTCTTTTCTTTTCTTCGTTAAATATCTGCAGAAACTGTCACATTAGTGTCCTAATCCTACGGGGTTTCGATAGTTTCACCCTATACGGTACAGAAGACACTGAAATCTTGTGAGGATTTAAAAAGCTACCCAATCCAAGAACTTCACGTGTCCCTAAAGCAGTTCTGTTCTGTTCTAAAATGAACGCCTCGTCTTTTCTGCTCTTCGCTCACTTCCTGGAGATACTTTATTACGACACGTGCCAAACTTTTTGCATTGCGTCGGGGCTTTCAGTTTCGCTAATAACAAGTAAAAGAAATATTAAATAAACATTTATTATAAATTACTTATCGTGTTGGAAAAAAGAAGAAGAAGAGATCCTTTAAAGTAAACATTTATTATAAATTAGGTTTACAACTTTTTGTAATTCACTAATTTGTATTCATATAACAGAAATTTACATTCCATAATATTCAAATTATAGGAGGAAACAGCCAAGACTAAGCTTTGCGAAAACCATAATCCACAATTACATCCCTTATTGTGCTTTTGAAAAAAGAAGAAGAGATATTTAAGTGTAAAAAGACGAGAGGAAGGAAGATAAGGTAGCCGGTGACGTGAAAAATAAAAGCAGAATGGATAAAGGATTTCGGGTCCGAACGGAACGCGACGGCGTTATGCTTACGCATGTGCTCTTTGATTCAAGATATTTGATTCTTTTCATTGGTCAACCTTTCTTTCTACACCTCTCCACTGCATGTCTCTTGTGGAGTACTAGATTGGGCTTCTGTTCCTGGGATGGCCACGTCATTTGTTCCTGCGCTTCTTTCCCCATTTCTTGACCTTTTTCATTTCGTTAGTTTTGGTGCTTCCTATTATACATTATGGCCTAAAATTAAAAAAACGACTCATGCTGTTTTCGATGTTGTAAGCCCTTCGATTTTGGCTCAAAGTTTTCAAATTAATTAAAGTTATTATATCATAAATATATAGCTCGTATAAAATAGTATAACAAGGTATCATTCTTTCAAGTATTAGTTAGTCACCTTGCCAATCAAATTGATTTTTATTTGAAAAAAACATAATAATAAGAGATTAAAATTGCAAAAATTTATAATTTACACGCTTGCAAATACACTTCATAATATTACAAAAACGAGAACACAATTTTGGTTTAGAGAATAAAATTATAAAGGTTAGGGTCAATCTCTTCTTATCATGTAATCCCCTTACTTTGGTAATGTAATTCTGCCTAGTCCTAAGCATTATAATGTATTGGCCATTTCTCTCTTAATACATGAACCAATTAAGCCCGAAATAACGATTAAAGTTCGGTACGTGATCTCTCAACATATACACTTTGCTTAACTGTTATTTGGATATGAAGTAACCTATTGGGCAACCATCAAAACATCCAAAATCTCTCTTTAAATGTCAAGTTTGATGTGTGAAGTGTTCTTAATGCTGCCCACTCTCATGGTGTAACATACTATTCTCATAGAGTATATACCCGATATGTCGAAAGATATTTGAGAACATACTCTACAAAAATGGCACGTTAAGACATTAAATCAATTTACTTTTTTTAATCCATCGCACATAACATAAAACATTCCAATATTCATGTTGTTCTATTTTTATTCACAAACATATACACTCTCAAATGTCGTTACATTTCCAAAATTCACATTTATAATAAACAACAGTTCAAACATACAATCCTTGATAAAACATAACTAAGACATTTGCAGGTACAACTAATCCCGACAATGACCCATATCCAGATGCAGAAGTTACTTCAACTAGACTAGCTAGGTCTCCTCTAAACCTGAAAGTCAACGTTGTAATTTTGATGAGTTTGCGAACTTAATGAGTGAACCATCATCGATGTACCCACTCAAACAGACATAAGCATCATAACTATACAACATAGTTCAATCAGTATCTCACGTCATTCATAATCAAATCCTATATATCATATCGTTCAGAATTTAGTACCTGATTGTAGTATTCATCATATTTCAACAAGCCCATTATAAATACAAACATTTCATATAATCGTTTCAGGATAATCTAATCATTCATTTCATCTCATTCATTACATAGGCATTTATCCCAATATATTTCAAGGTACATGCATCTTGAACATGTCATAGCACGCAGTGGCAACTGATTCTCAATCTTAGTTGCATTTAAATAAGTCACACGCGTGAAAATTCGTTAAGAGTCTAGACTGTTAGAAACAATGAGAAGAAGGACGATCTGTTAGAATGTGAGAAAATGAAAAGTTGTTAATACCGTGACATAACAGATTTAGTAAAGATTGAAAATGGGCTGGAAAACAAAAGGGGGCAGTAAAAGTGTTGTATCAATCATGTGATTGAATATTTATTACATAGGTATGGGAGAGCTTATATGATTTGGGATGTTAGACCTAGATTCAATGAATTCGTATTTGTGGATATATTATCGAATATGACATCAGTCTTAAGTTGTGGTCGTACATATTTAAATTGATGTAAATGTGAATACATTTTTGTGGATTTGACTAAGAAAACTAGAGATGCAGGTAGAAATGATAAGATTTAAAGTGTACAAATAAAGTTGAAAGAAAACCAAAATTTCTATTACTTTGAGAGGTTAAACTTGGAACTGAAATGGTTGTTTAACTATCATGTTAAGAGCTTATGATTTAGTATAAGGTTATATCACTAGATCTGATATCAGAGTTTTATGATGGTTACGTATCTTATATTTTTGAATTGATTGAGTGTTACATATGTAAAATGAAATAAATGGTAACTGGGAGATGAAATAAATGATAGTGATCTATGTAGAAGTCCTCAAGGTTAAGTTGACCAATTATTGTGAGTCTACATCCGATAATGTGGTTACCTTGACGAATGATGCTACTGAGCACATATGTATTACATGCTTGGATATTGTACAGGGAGTGATCTATGACATATTGAATGCTCTTAAGCCCTAGTCCCCATAGAAAAAAATTTCTGAGATGAATCAGAGTAGTGTAGTGGATGCGTGGATTTATATGGATATATTGAAATGGTAACCACTGAGGGTAGGTAATTTTTGTATAGTCATAGGATACCCAAATGTTATCCATAATCAATTGAGATCTAGGTATCATCAGCCTGAGATATTAATTGGTGACCTTTTGAAAATAAATCTCTAGATAAGATGTAATGGTCTTAATGGTACATACCAAGGCATAAGAGTAAATGTGAATGCTTATTGCATCACCAAGCTTTAGTATATAGAATATTCTGATTATGTAAGATATGAGAGAAATTGATTTTTTTTGAAATATTATGAATGGTTGAAAAGCAATGATGAATATAGTTGACTGAGAAATATTTCATGAATAATACAAGTAACTTTGGAGAGTAATCTTCTTTTTATAAAGACTTTCACTGAATTATATCATGTAGACCAAATGTTCCATTTTTAGGAATTGGTGAATATTGAACGGATCAAAGGTGAATGTTGGAGTCGGATAATTACAATATTCAGGGATAAGGAGCTGAACATAATATAGAGATTGTATCTATATTTTTGTTATTATAAAGTATTCGAATTACCTTACCGAGTCCTTGAATTCGAGATGATGTTATTATTATTGCTTGAAGGACTTGAAAACCTTGTATAGAGGATCAAACATATTAATAGTTGTTGATTTTTGCGGGTTAACTTGTTGGTTAATAAATCCAAGACTGAGAAATGCTAGAAAATATTCGCATTATATATCATATGAAATGTATTACTGGAAATGAAACATATGTGATCTCTGATTTTGTCAAATTGGAAATATGAGCTATGAACATTGATATATTGTCTTGCTTGGTGCTATTGTTAGATATTGATTGTTTTGTATGAATGGATATGTCCTGCTTAATGCTGAGATCTTTAAGTGCATGAATTTGATGGTATTATCCTACAAAGATAGAGTGTTAAGTTGTTATTGCACAATGGATACCTTTACATGTGATGAGCAACTATATCTACCTTTTATAGATGATCGGAGACCAGAATTGAGATACTTGCCATACTTGATATTATGAAATATTTAATGATTAGGTAGCTCGTGTTACAAAAATCAAGGTATAAGAAATATAATATAGTTGTATAGAAATTGCTTATTAAAAACGTTTACGTTTGATTTACAATTTATAGATTACTTTTCTTATAATTGACTGCTCTATGACAGAAATTGGTGGACACTTGCAAAGTTTAGTTTGAGACTTTCAAAATATAGCTTGAGGTTTATTTTGAAGAAGAGAATAAGTCCAGAATATGTGGTTATTGTATGTGTAGTAGAACTTCTGAAAATGTTGGCAATGATATAGAACACGAGAATATGTTTATGAAATTAAGTGGTAGAATATGTCAAACAGCCTTGTATTAGGACGAAGAGGGCCTGAGGAATATTGATAACCCATAATTGAATTCAAGATATGGTTGATAAGGTGAAAATGGCCTACAGTGGGATTAAGGTAGCTTAGGACTAACAAAAAGAGTTACGCAGAACAGCATAGGAGTGATATAGAGTGCCAGGTGGGGGACAAAGTATCTTTGAAAGTGTCACACTATAAAGAGGAGTGCTGAGGTTCGATTATAGGGCAAGAGGAACCTTAGGTATATTGGCCCTTATGAGATTATTAAAAAAGTAGACCTATTGGCTTATAGATTGGCGCTACCATTAGGATGAAGTTATATCTATATTGTATTTCATGTTAGTATGCTTAGAAAGTACAGGTCAAATCCGAAGCATAATGCATTCCAAAGAAAATGTTATAGTGCCTACTCTACTGTATTGGTTATGGATAGATGGGCATGCCTATAAGGAAACAGTGCCGCTGATATAGTTTGACACCACCGGTGTCCACAATTTGATATCATCAGATATCCATAGCACCATTATCCACACTCACAAAAAATGTGTAAGCTTAACACAGAAAGGGAACTTAACAGTCATAAATACGAAATACAACATGACAACTTGAATAATTGGTATTGATGAGCATTTGTATTGGTTGTAGTGATGAATTGTACTAATGTACAATTGTATTGATAATTTGTATGAATGAGCATTGAATATCAATATTTGGCTTATAAATGTGCATTTTCATTATATGGATAATATAATGAGGCATATGTTACCAACTCAGAAAGTTGAGATTTCGAGTAAATTGAGTTATATGGAGGAACCAATAAAAATAGTTGCTTATTAGACTAAGCTGTTAAGGAACTGAGTAATTCCTCTAGTAAAAGCTATTGAACAAAACACTCTAGAGAAGAAGCTACTTGAGAGACTAAGGAAAGCATAAGATACCATTACCCCTATCTGTTTGATCAGTCAAGTAAGAATTTTGATGATGAAATTTCTTAAGGGGGGGGGGGAGAGTTGTAATATCCTGCCTCCTAAAATTGTTAAGAGATTAAACTGTTAAATTGAGTCACATGAGTTATTTCATTTAAGAATTTACGAGATGTATTTCATTCACGTGCATAATATTCGTATACATATATGAGTCATGATTTAGAAAACATTGCAAGATAATATATGTACTCAATTGACATATTCCGGGGTATGAAAGGATTTTACTGATCATGATGTAATTATGTGATGATTTTGTCTTGAATTTTGTTTTGATAGACTATAATTAGTAAATTGAGAATTTATCATTACGATTGAGTAATTGATGAGGTGATATGTGCATCTAGTCTAAGAAAAGTGTTAAAATAGCAAGACAAATTGATACATGGGAATTTAGGTTGATTAGGCCTATGAAATGATGACATGTTGCGTTGGAAATAAGTGAAAAATGACTCAGTTAATTGGATGACAAGTGGCTTGAGTATATGAGGGACAAGTGGCCCTTTAAATTTGTGACAAATGGCACTTTAGACTTGTGACATGTGGAGCTTTAGAATGGTAACATATGTAGCTTTACAAATGATGACGTATGTAGCCTTATAATTGGTGACATGTGTAGCCTTACAAGTAGTGAAATATGTAGGCTTAAATGAGTGACATATGGAGCCTAAAGTAAGTTACACATGGACCTATAGAATAGTGATATGTGGACCAATAGAAGGATAACATATGTACCAATAGAAGGGTGACATATGGACCAATAGAATGGTAACATATGGATTAGTTTGACCTTCTTGAATTCTCTATAGAAAATGGATGAAAAAGTTAATAAAAGTAAGAGTGGAGGTCGGTCATAAGGTTAGAAGAGAGAGAAAAAGAAAATGAGAAGAGAAGGAAAGAAAAAAGGGAAGAGAAGAGGAAAAGGAAAGAAGTTATCAAGGTAAGTTGAAATTCTGGTTTCAGTTTTATCTTTCTCTTTTGATCTATCTTTCATATCTTTAGAGCACGAATTTGAAGAAACTCAAAGAATAAAAGTTGTAGATATAGGTCTTACCTTGACCTCTATAAAAGTGGCTTGACAAAATAGTGAGTACAGCTTGAGTTTTGATTGTTTCCCTAATATTGCCTGTGATAGACCCCTGTGCAGGAACCTTGTATTATTTCCTGATTTTTGAGGACCTTAGAGTCCAAATTAGTGAAAGTATAAAACATGAAAAATGATTATTGATGTCTTATTAATGCTTCTACAAAATGGTTTTGTTAGGAGATGTATTGATAATGATTTATTGAGGGTTGAGTATTGGTTTTTAGTCTGTTTCTTACCAGAAATAGGACATAATTTGGATGGAGATTATATTTTAAAGGGAGATGTTGTTTGTGTAATTTTTAGATATATTAAGACTAGTGGAAGTCTAGTTTCAAAGGGCATAAGAATCATGACATTTAGATCTTTGTAGAGAGTGTTATGATTAAAAGAAGACAACTTGTTCTTAATGGAATATTAGGAAGAAAAGGATGTAAACATTGCACATAAGGTTAGGTTAGCTTGATGGTTGAGGAGAAATTGAGCTGAATTAGTAAGTGACTTATTGACCTATTGACATATGTTAAAATAACATTTATGATGATTGATTAGGGATGAATTTGGTTATGGCATTGGTGTTAAATGTGTGTTGGGAATTTAATGAATGGATTGGTTATGTTCTGTTTTGATTTGATGCTTGAAAGACCATAATTTCTGAACTACCAAATGAATGATTTGAATTGGAATTATAGAATAATTGATGAGGAATTGAAATATCTTTAAGTTATAATTGAGGTATAATTGATGAACTACCTTGAACGTGTCAAAATTTGAAAGAAAAGTGGAAGGAAAGTGAAGGTTAGCTTTTGGTTCACCCATCCCACGATCGTGGGAATTGTATTGATTCCTTCCTACAATCGTGGAAATGCTTGACAATGAGAAAGAATTGTGTTTTGTGTTTTGGTTGAATCATATAAGGATAAGGCACTATATATAGGTGTATTTGGACTTGATGAGGCTTAAAATGAGCTTTGCTTGATGTTGAATCAATTGATTAAGTGTTTGACGAGTTTAGGTTCTTAAATGATGCTATAATTCAAGAAATGAGTTATTTGATATCAATGCATATGAATTTGGAAAGTATGAGATGTCAACAGTATAAGGATGTTCTTATGAACACAAGCTAAGATGAATGAGTGAGTAAGATTTGTGTATAAGGTTACATACCTGGGATAGTCAATTGAGCATGCATTGAACATAACACATATGCATATGTAAGATTGAGCACTTATTTGATTAAAAAAGTTAGTAATGTGTAAATATGTGTGTATTGTATGATATAAAAGCGCAAATTGATCGATAGCATCCAAACATTATTGGATCGTCAAGGCAATAGCTAATCTGGAGCAAAATGTAAGTAACCTAGATGTGTGATCTTAATTAGATATGTGCTTCTGTTTGAATAGTTTTTGCTTAATCCTTATATCTATATATATTAAAATGATTTGGATATGATTATGATATTGATGATTCTGTGTAGCATCCCACTCCCGCAAGACCCGAACCTGACATCGATGGTGATATCCGAGTCAGTGTCCGCGGAGGTGGCATGCTAGGGCACTAAATCAATCACAAGTCGGTATAAATTTTTTTTTGAAACACTAACATATGCGGAAGTTCGTTTTTCCAATGAGGGCCAAATAAATTTTAAAATCGATAGAATAATGTCTTCACTACATTACAATCAATACAGTTTCAATTGTCAATTTGGGCCCAATGTCATTCATAATCCTTTTCAGTTACAAACCAGTCCACTTTAGGCCGTTTGGACCCGTTTCAATACACAAAACACTTACAATCAATTCCAATTGGCAAAATTAATACAAACAGTATTAT
>JAOSBL010000001.1:20864901-20898287 GCA_027568915.1 Erythroxylum roraimae | reverse complement strand
TTGTCACAAGATATGTATGTCACATAATGCATGAACTTGCAATTGCATTACTAAGCTCTCACTGAACACCCATATTTGCTATTCTACCCTTCCCGCTGGTACCGGGATGTTACATTCTGGACAATTGATTGTTTAAGGAGTTCAATATTTGGGACTGTATTAGGAGTGTTAACGACGTGTATGTGAATGTGGGAAATAAATGCTCAACTGAATGTTAAATGCTAGACTTGGGTTCGACGAATGTGATGAAAGTGATTGCTAGCATATTATGTGAAATGATGACATATCATGACATTGATATGTATGATCAGAAAAAAGAGTTGTGACCAGAGCGACTAAAGTGAAAAAGGAGCTTAAAGCTCAAAAATATACGCACAAAGTCACAGGCTCAACGATTAATGAGCCTGGTATCCACAGTGGGTACGAGACAACATCTAAAATGAGCCCAATGTCGGCAACGGATACGGGACAGTTAAATAGGCTCTCGGTTATAACAAAATTAAAAAGAAAGCGGAGTCACATGTGCATTTGCATATATATATATTCATGTATGTGTTATGTGAACTGTTGTGAGGAATTTACTGAATTGTGTCGAAATAGTAATATAAAATGTTTGTGTTCCCAATGTGTTTGTTAAAATGTGAGATACATATATTGTGATTTAGTAGACAATTAAATGATGTGATAATTTGGAATTTGATTTTAAATATTGTGATGTGTTTAAGAACTTTGATTATATGTGTTTGCGATATTGTGTCCTGACTTGAGTGAACATGTCGATGATGGTTCACTCACTGAGTTCGCAAACTCATCAAAATTGCATTGTTAATTTTCAGGTACCGGGACAACCTAGTTTCTAAGAAAATCTAGTAGTAACCTAGCATTGTCCATTTTGGAACCAAGAATGGCTCAAAGGTCTGGTCAGCTGATACTTGTAACATCTCACTCCCATCCGACACACGTATGTGTGCCCTACGATCACATATGCACATGCCCGATAGAAGTGGCGTGTTAACTATCTCACGTTCACTTTATCACATGGTATCATAAGCAAAATCATAAATAGCACATGATCTAAAATCCAAAAGTTTCCTCATTTCATTTCATGAAACATAATTTACAATGTGGCATTAGATCCACCATTCATATTTATACATTATCAAGCTATCAATACTCACAGTTCAATCTACAAAGTATACTACATACATAAGGAATTAACCAAAAAATAAAAACTAATCCTTCAGCCCCAACTGATCAACTTTTAAGCCATAACTTGTATCCAAAAGTGGTACAAAATTTCTTCTATGCAATCTTAGCAGCTAAGTTGTCGCTTTCTTGTACTTGAAATTATCAACGTTGCAATTTTGGTGAGTTTTGCGAACTCAGTTGAGTAACCATCCTTGATGGTTCACTCTTGTCATACAACACAACAATTCATGTTATCATAAAACTCACATCAACTTGATTATCATCAAGTAATATCACGAAACACTTTGTTCACAAATGTCACATTTCAATCATAAATCTATACAATTCATCATTTCACTACAATTTTGCAGAACACAATTATCGAGAAATTATCACGTATTCATACAAGAAAAGTCCTCAAAACAATGTAGTCATTCAATTTATTCATATCATATGTGAATCCAATGTTTATGAGACTCAAATTCATTTATTACGTTCTTATGACCGTATGCCTTTTTCACTGTCCCGTATCCGTTCTGCATACCGGGCTCTTTCATACTGTCCCTTATCCGTTGGGGATACAGGGCTCGTTGTATACATTGAGCCTTAAGCTCTTTCCATAAATGTCTAAGCTTTAAACTCTTTTTCATTGGCGATATCAGTCACAACTGCCTTTATATTTCATGTATTGAAATGAAATGCATTCACAAATTCAATCATCATATTCATTCAGTCACATTCACATTCTTTCTCATTCACATTTGTCATCGGACTTTTAATCTGGCGTTCAACATTTAAGTTGAGAAACAAGTAGTCAGTCACATTCACATTCAAGTAGCACTTCCAATGATTTATTCATACATCAAAAACCTTGGACTTTTCATGTCCGAAATTCAGTACACATACATCACAAATCAATTCAATTTAATATCAAACAGAACAAATCAAAGTGAGACCATCTTAGGTTACTCACAACTCGCTCCAGAAAGCTATTGCCTTGAAGTCCCGAAAATGTCTAGATGATGGCGCTGTAAATGCTCCTCTATAATATGCAAAACACATTTACATATATCACAATTTTGCACAATTATATAGCTATTCATTTATGCACATCTATGTATATAACATATGTATAATGCGTGTTCAATGAAAATCCTGGGTATCTTATCATTATTGTTGTCACAATATCATTCATATATCAAAACTCACATAAGTTAAGTTGTACTAAGGGTTTCGACCACAATAAAACAATTTGAAACTCATTTCATAACCCAATGGATCATTCCACTTTTTTTTTTGAAAAACATACTTTTGGGTCCACTTTGCATGATCATTCTGACAAGGAAAATGGAGTAATTTGGTAACACTTCCTACTAGAAAATTGTTCTCTTATGTCTTAAGTTTCTAAAGACACCAAGATCATACAATTTGGTTCATTATTCTATGAGTTATGCTCAAAATACAACAAACTTAGTACATCTGAAATTTTGGTTAGTGCATGATCATACACTCAAATTTGTACAATCATATCTCTCAATTCTAATTTCAAAAAATTACAAACTTTATACCAATTGAAATTTAAGATAATAAGCTACAAATTTTATGAAGACAACTTTGTCTGATTCGGCCTACATCAATATAGTTTAATAGGACATGATTTTTGTCACCGGTAATGCTACAGCCTAAGCCAAGACTCAATTTCAAGCTAAATTTCAAGGTCCTTAAGGATAGAATTCAAATTCAATTCCTTCTTACAAATTGTAGAAAATTTTCTCTAGTTCAATTTAAATCAAGAATAATCTCATTTGGAAATCTACAGATCAAAATATAGCCAAAATACTGAAGCATGTTCAGTAAAAGTTCTCCAGTTCATAACATTCCAGCATATTTCCTCATTTTCATCCTAAATCCATTAATCCAATCTTTCCCGAATGAATTCAGATGGCTCTAAATTTTCATGTAGAAGAAGAAAAATATATTAGGAATCTATTGGTTCAAGTTTCAAGTCATTTGGATGTTGGATGAAAATGTTATAGCCAAAAGACTCAAAGCTGTTCAGTTTCAGGAAACCTTCGGGTGCATAATCGTGCACTCCATTATTTTCCAGATTTTGCAGCACTTCTTCTCTTCTTCTTCCTCTCTTCTAATACTTAATCTACAATCTTTATACACCATTTCTAACTTACATTCTCTACATTTCTACTCCCATTCCATGTCAACTACTTTAAAAACAACTTAAAATTCAAAATTCAACATAAACATCAAAAACAAAACTCACATACGGACTGCTCACCATTTTCTGCACTTGTTTCATTTCCTGCACTTTTTTTCCCTCTTTCATCATTAATTTCACTCCAAAAACACATAACCTAATTCTAGTTTCTGCAGTTGTCTACTCCTCACATTCACATTAAACTCAGATTCTCACACTTCAACGCACACTTTCTACATATTTAAACTTTACTAAATTCTCATTTAACTCATTCTTAACATCACCGATGCTATCCTTCTTACACACCTTATGCATGAATTCATTTTGAATCATTCAAACATCATCAAACTCATTTACATTAACCAAAAAAACTTAAAACACAACTTACTTGTTTCAGAAAAATTCCCAGCAATGAGAGTGAAGAGCGGGGTTTCGGTGGATGGGGAAGGAAAACAACAGGAATAGGTAGAAACAAACACCAGCTATGTTGAAATATTTGCATGTAATGGATAACACTGGTGTAAGAGTCAAAACCAGTATTTCGGTGATGAGGGTTCAGTGGCTTTCGGTGAAGACCAAGCAATCCAAAAAACAAACAATGAGCTACAATACTTTGCCTTCCAACACACGTACTTATATGTGTTAATATCACACTGACACATGGCTCCAATGCATGTGGGCCATTTGTCATCCATATAAGGCTACTACATGTCACAATGTCATTCATCTATTTTTTTCTAGTTCAAAATACCCTAAAGTTTCAGAAATCCTAAAATTCACTAAAATTTTCGAAATAATCATAATATGTTCCAAATAAATTTTCAACATAAATAATCTACGATTCACATTTTAATCGCATTTATAAATCAATTAGACCCAAAAAATGTCAATGAATACATATAAAATTATTTTAATGTATCAAAAATAATCATTCACGTGTATGTGTATACTGAATTATGCATGAGCATGAAATGCACTTCTAATTTCTCAATATACTCTCATATACTCTTTTTTAGGGTCCTAGCCCCCAACATGGGATAATGGGATGTTACAATACTGAAGCATCTAGATATAATATTTTAGTCCAGTACCTAGTTTTATGTTGTACACATTGTATAAAGTTGCGAACTTTGAATGTCATGTATTGTATAAACAAGAGTTATGAGTGTAATAACACAATGGATATTTATGTTTGTGAATCAAATGCAAGGAATGAAATGACAATGTATGCTTATGTTCATGAATGAAATGAGAGAACTTAGTTTTTCTGAAATGTTTATGTTCTATATGATGCCACGATAAGTGATGTGACTACTCTAACAAGCCGCTTCCGCGGGTTATGTGCTTGAATGTTTTCTGGAATGTCGGGTATGTGCTCTGTGGAAGTAAGATGTTAAACATGGCACATCCAAACTGATTTCCTAACTCGATTCCTTATTGTAAGGAAGGAATATAAAGTCCACACATTATCAGCATTAAAGCAAACCATAAATTGAACCAAAGTGACTTCTTACATTATTTGGTAAGAACAACCCTAAAATCTACATAGAAATCCATTATAATCATCAACGACATCCTCACAACAAGTCCATACATCTTCTCCATATAATAACTAAGCAAAAACAAATGAGATAAGAGAGAATAAAAGGCTTATGATTTGAAGAACAAAATTGGAACTTGGTGTGGCAGCTTTGAGATCTCTTGAAATCACTTGAATCTCCTTGAAAAATGACCAAAAAATGTGTCTATCATCCTCCTTTTGGTTTGCTACATGACCCTCTTCCTTTTCTAGGGTTTAAAATGGGGTTTCTATACCCTTTGGGTACTTAAACTGACTTACGATACACCAACTGAAAAATTCCAACTTCCTGGGTCATGATCATGACTACTTGTTTTCCAACCCTATTTTCTTCTTTTGTTTCTCCTTTGATACCTACAAGTCTTTATGTAAGTAAGTTGATAATCAACACAAATAAGGTCTAAATCCAGCCTAAACATTGACAGACAACCATGCAAAATATATGTACATCAAAACATATGAAAAGCATGCAAAACCCAAGCTTAAAAACCTTCATTTATAACCTCACATGTAATTTGTCATATACAATCACATACATATGTAAGTTATATGAAAATAACACAAAACTTAGGCTAAACATCCTAGTATGTATACTAAATATACATATTGTTATATAAAATAACTTAGACAATCCTATAACAAATATCACTTATCAACTACCCCACACTTACACTTTTGTTTGTCCTCAAGTAAAATCAAACACAAAACAACGCAATGCACACAAATTCACACAAGCATGCACACATGCAACAAAAAAGTTAATGGTTCAATGGCCTCAACATTATGGAATTAACTTGGTCTTAAACAACAATTATTCAACAAGTTCTAATATATCAACCAATTCCATCATATTTAAGCACTTTAATATAAACATACATATCAATCAAGTTATAAACAACTTAGTGTTACACTTATGAGTCTTACAAACATGTGTTTACTATTATTGATCAATTAAAAAGGTTAACTATCAATAATTATCTTCCCATGAAAATTATCGTTATTTTTACAAGATCAGTAGGTTTTTATTGAAAAATGTCACTGTTTCAAGTTTTTTAATGCTAACCTAGTCTTTTAATGAGAAGGTAAACAGTTTATGGTGAATGTCTCCTGGTTACTCATCTAGGTTGCATTTTTATTCAACTTGGTTAGAGAGTCATTTTATCCTTTGACATGAAAACAAACATTTGTGATGAATGTCCCTGATTGCTCAGCTATATCACTACTCACAAGTAGCTACTAGCTCTATTCTTAACCTTACAAGTCAGTGTAATAGTTATTTATTTAGTGTGAAGGGAAAGAGCCTCATTCTTGTTTCCTCCTCAGATAATCTATTATACTTAAATGTACTACAAATTTCCAAAAATTTAGCAAGGTGAGCATTTCGATCCTCATGTGGTAACTATAAAATTGAGCACTAGTTTGCAAAATATTCAATAAACAAGGCTTGATTTCAAAATTGTTGGCATTAACAGGGGGCCTAGAGATCCCTTATTGGTTCGGATTGAATCCGGGTTGCATAAAATCCATTAATGTTCTTTGGTTACCGCCTTGATCTCCTTGATCTGCCATTATCCTTTCGATTTTGTCTTGACACCTTGCTTTTCTCAGTTCCCTTTCAAGTTTGGTGATGTCAAGTTAGCTTAATATGCTGACAATTTTGGAACTTCTCATTTGCATACACCTATTACACACAAGAAAAGAGTATCAAATAAAAATAAAAAGAAGCTCAAATTAAAACAATTCAAATCAAACTTGAAGCTAGGTGTAATCTCTGGCAACGACGCCAAAAACTTGATAGCTCGTTTGTGTTTAGCTCAAAGTTTTAAAATTAATTGAAGTTGCTATACTGTAAATATACAACTTGTATAAAATAGTATAGCAAGGTATTGCTCTTTTAAGGATTGGTGATAAATGCATAATTGATCATATTTGTACCTCATATTTGATATATTTTCTTGATAAATTATTATTTTATCGTATATTTGATACTTAATTCTTTCGAAGTGTGTTTATATTGTACAATAGCCTTCATGGACTTAAAAGATAAGAATTTAGAGGAAATACGATATAAAAAGAAGATTCGAAGCACAAAAGGGATGCATGACTGTGCATTAGCCCGTGCACTTCGTCCAGGCCATATAAGTTTGAGATTTTCAGAGATTTTGGTTATGCGTGACCTTGCATCAACTCGTGCATAAGCCATAACCCTAAAAGATGTTTTTCAAATGCAAATAAAGATGTTTTTCAGAGATTTTGGTTATGCATGTAACCCTAAAAGATGTTTTTCAAAGGCAAATAAAGGGGGAGACGTACATAGGTGTTCTGAAACTCTCAAAGGTGGCTTAAGGGGCTATTTTGATCCAGAGAAGTGGGAAAACACAAAGAATTTGATGAAAAATATATCAGAATACAAGATCAAACCTCTACATTGCAAAAATACTCGATAGAAGATAACTAAGGAGATTTAGAATTATGAACCCATTATTTTCAATTCATTTTTCTTTCTATTTAAGTTTGATTTCATGTTCAATCATATGTAATTAAACGTCTTGTTAGTATTTAAGTTAGATGAACCCTATGTTGGTGCTTTGATACGATTTTATTCTTTTATTAATGCAATTGGATTGATTGATATATTGTGATCTGATTGCATGTTTTTTTAATGTTCTAATATATCCAAAATATTAGATCATAAATTGATTTCATACATAGAGATTGAGAAATCCTATTTATGAATAGATATATTGTAATTAGAAGGAGTTGATTGGAATCCTAGAGATAAGATGACATAAATGTTCCATAGTAGGATTAAACCTAATAGAGGGATTCACAATTCGGTAAAGAAATCTTATAAACTTTAACCTCGTAATTTGATTTAAAACCTTAGGATTAGTTGTTAATAAACTCAAGGTTTAGCTACTACCATACCATAGGAGCCTCCACGGTCCAATAAATCATCAAAACAATTACATAATAAAGGAGCATCTATTAAGAGTTTAGGGGGATTCGAAACCTAGATACTAATATTTTAATATCTGTAATTTTCTTAGCGTTTCCATAATTATGTGATTCAACTTGCTGTTCATTTATTTTACTTGCTCTAGTTTTATTTTCTTTATTTAAAAATCATAATGAATTCATAGACTAGATGATAGAATAACGGTAACTACTAATAATCACTATCCTCGTAAGATCAACTCATATTTGCTGATACTAGCTACAGCTATGCCGTGCACTTGTAAAAATTTTTAATTGACATACTCATCTTAAGACAATCAAGTTTTTGGTGCTATCTTCGAGGACGATGATATTAGGAAAACCCTAGTTTTATTAATCTAGTCATTATTGTAGTTTCTTTTATTCTGTTTTATTTTTGTTTTTGCTTTACGTTAATTTAATTGTTTAGTTCTTTAGTTTATTTTCATTAGTTTTAGACTTAGACTCTAGGTCAGTTTATGACCCCATAGTACATCTAAGAACTTACTAGCTGCAAATCCTGAAATAGAAAGAACTGTGTGAAGGAATCTTCGTAGGACAGATCTGTGAGAGTTTAAGCCAGATGGTTAGATAGAAAACTTGAAAGGTTACCTGGACACTAAGGAATCTTACAACATGGCGAACTAACCACGGACAATGTTCGACTATGCTAAGTCAGACCTGACTGGTGCGAAATCCAGCATATTGAGATGGACTGTTCAAGCGAACATTTTTTAGATCAAGCTAAGCATCATTCAAATGGTGCAACAATTAGTCCGGTTCGATGGACTCTAAGACGAAGATCCTAACGAACATATCTCTAAGTTTTTTGAGATCTTTATATTTTTAAAATTAATGGAGCAAATGATGATTTCATTAGACTACATCTATTTCCATTCTTCTTAAAAAGGAAGGCTAAACAATGGTTAAACTCGATGCCACATTCATCACTTAACACCTGGGAACAAATGGCAGAAAAATTCTCGCTAAAGTACTTTCCCTTTGAAAAAACTGCGAAGTTGAGAAATGGCATCTTGTCATACTCCCAAACTAAAGGTGAGTCATTATACGACACATGGGAGAGATCTAAGGAGATGCTTAGACTATGCCCTGATCATGGATTACCACTTTGGATGCAAACCCAAACTTTTTATAATAGGCTAAGTCAAAGTACGATGCAGTAGATAGATGCAACAATTGGAGGAATGCTGAATAATAAATAACTGAAGCGACCTAAGAGTTGATCGAAAATATGGCCATAAACAACTACCACTGGTGCTTAGCTAGAGCACAAACCAATAGGCCAACAGGAGTATATGAAGTAGATGTGATGGCACAATTGGGTAGTCAAATGGAGGTCTTGATCAAGAATATAGACAGATTGACCATGGCTCCACAAGGAAGGGTGATGCAATGTGAAGTGTGTGGGTTAGACCATCAAGGATAGGAATGTCAATGAGTGTAACCCTAAAACATGGAATATTTTGGAAATGTTCGAATACCCCAAAATCATCCGTATAGTAATACGTACAATCCTGGTTAAAGGACCACCCAAACTTCTTATAGGGTAACCAAGGACAATAAAGAAACAAGCCTCCAATTAGATTATAACAACAAGCATCACAACCCAAAAATTTGCGTATGGAAAAAATGATAATGGAATTTATTCAGGAATCAATAGTGAAACACCAGAGACAATTGATGTCTATATGTAACTTGGGGGTGCAATTTAACTAACATAAAACAAAACTAACTGAAAGGAAAATAAGAAATTTTTTAAATACCACTGAACCAAACTCTAGATGCCATGTTAAGGAGGCCACACTGAGAAATGGAAAGGAGTTACAACTAGATGCCAGACCCCGAAATGAAGAGGATAATCAAGAAGAGTCAAGAAAAGACCAAAGATGTAGAGACTCCTCCTAAAGTGAAGGCATTCTAACCTACCATACCATACCCGACAAAGTTAAAGAAGGATCGCATAGACAATCAATGCGGTAAATTCTTTGAGTTATTTAAACAAATTCATATTAATCTACCTCTTGTTGAAGCTCTAACATAGATGCCCAAATATGTAAAATTTCTAAAGGAGTTACTTTCTAACAAAAAGAAGTTGGAACAATTGGCTACAATACCACTAAGTGAGAAATGCTCAATGATCCCCAAAACAAGTTACCAAAAAAGCTTAAAGATCCATGGAGTTTTACTATCTTTTGAGTTATTGGTAGTTTATTAGTTGAGAAAGCTTTAGCTGATTTGGGGGCTAGCATTAACTTAATGCCTTATAAGTTGTTTAAGAAATTAGGATTAGGAGAACATTAACCTACTAGGATGAGCATTCAATTGGCTAATAAATCCATTAAATATCCTAGTGGAATCATCAAGGATGTTTTAGTAAAGGTTGATAGGTTCATCTTTCTAGTAGACTTTGTTGTATTCAATATGGATAAAGACGTAGAAGTAATTTTAATTTTAGGACGTCCCTTCCTAGCTACAACTAGAGTCATTAATAATGTCAGTGATGGTAGACTAGTTCTTAGGGTGTGAGAAGAAAAGGTAACTTTTACGATATCCAATGTTACGAGATATGCTCTCGAGTGTGATGATTCTTATTGCTTTATTGATGCTAATGATTATGTGACTTAAGACATTATGCAAGAAATTATGTTTAATGACATGCAAGAATTGTCTATGACTCAAGATGAGGACAAATATGAAGATAATAAACTCTTCACAAGAATTAAAGAAGTTGAGCAAATACACAGAAATACAGAGACAAGGTTAAAACCCTCCATTAAAGAACCACTAAATTTAGAGTTGAAGGCACTCCTTGATCTTCTAAAATATGCGTTTCTTGAGAAGAATTCAAAATTACTAGTAATTACCGCTTCAACTCTAGGTGTGGCGTAAAAGGAAAAGCTGCTGAATGTGCTTAAGGAACATTAAAGGGACATTGCTTGGAAGATCTCCAACATCAGAGGGATCGACCCGTCTTTTTGCACACATAAAATCTTAGTGGAGAAGGAGTTTAAACTTGTGGTACAACCTCAAAGGAGGTTGAATATGAATATAGAGGATATGGTAAAAGATGAGGTAATTAAACTCTTAGATATTATAGTGATTTACTCCATTTTTTATAGTCTTTGGGTGAGTCTGGTACAGGTTATGCCCATGAAAGGAGGAATGATGGTTATCTCCAGTGAAAAGAATTATCTAATCCTTACAAGAACCGTCACTGGATGGAGAGTATGCACCGATTATAGGAAGCTGAATGATGCAACTAGAAAGGACCACTTCCCCTTACCCTTCATAAACCAAATGTTGGAACTACTAGCGAGACACATGTATTACTGTTTCTTTGATGGACTTTCGGGCTACCTTTTGATCCCCATTGCTCTAGAAGCATGTCCCTTTTGTATATTTGCCTACATAAGGATGTCATTTAGGTTGTGTAACACACCTTCTACATTTTAGAAGTGCATAATGGCCATCTTTGATGATCTAGTCAAAGATATTATAGAGGTATTTATGGATGATTTCTCTGTTTTTGGAGATTTATTTGATTTATGCCTCCATAATCTAGAGAAATTATTGGAAAGATGTGAGAAGACAAATTTAGTGTTAAATTGAGAAAAATGTCACTCTATGGTATAAGAAGGTATAGTCTTAGGCCATAAAATTTCTCACCAGGGGATTAAGGTAGATAAGGCCAAGATTGAAGTCATATAGAAGCTACCACCCCCTTCTTAGTTAAGGCAATAAGGAGTTCCTTAGGTCATGCGGGTTTATAGAAGATTTGTTAAAGAATTTTCAAAAATAGCTAAGTCTTTAACCAAGTTATTTGAAAAGGACATACCATTCACTTTTACCAAAGAATATTTAGATGCTTTTAACATTCTAAAAGAAATTTTGACTAAGGCCCCAATTATGGTTGCATTAGATTGGAAAATACCCTTTAAGTTAATGTGTAATGTAAGTGACTTTGCAATAGGAGTCATATTTGGATAGCAGAAGGACAAACACTTTCAACCAATCTATTAAGCTAATAAACCTTTGATAGATGCTCAAAAGAATTACATGATGACAGAAAATGAGTTGCTAGCTGGTACTTTTTGCGTTTGATAAATTTCGATCTTATTTATCTAAAGTAATTGTATATACTAACCACTCGACACTGAAATACCTATTGAATAAACCGAATGCTAAACCTTGGTTGATTAGATAAATTCTAATATTGCAAAAATTTGATTTAGAGATCAAAGATAAGAAAGGGGTTGAAAACCTAATAGCAGACCATCTGTCTTACCTAGAAATTCGAATTTGGAAGAATTGATTGAAGAAGGTATTAACGATGCTTTCCCAAAAGAATACATTTATAATATAGAGAAGGTAAGTAAAGCTAAGACCCCTTGGTTTGCAGACATTCCAAATTATTTGGTAGCTAGGATATAATCAGAAGGTTTGTCTTATCAACAAAAGAAGAAATTCTTTACTGATTTATAGGATTATTTCTAGGAAGATCTGTATCTATTTCGCATCTGTGCAAACCAAATAGTGAGGAGATATATACCTCATTCTGAGGGGTGGAAGATTCTACAACACTGTCATGCTGGACCTATCAAAGGGCACCTTAGTGCAAATAGGACGGCCTAAAAGATCCGAGAGTCAAGTTTTCATTGGTCATCAATTTTCAAAGACGCCCAACGGTGTGACACCTCATGTGATAGATGCCAAAGATCAGGTAATGTCTCTTGCTAGGATGAATTACCCAAAACTTCATTCTTGTTTGTAAAATATTTGATGTATAGGGGATTGATTTCATGGGTCCATTTCCGAGCTCGTTTGGTAATAAATATACCTTAGTAGCTGTTGATTCTGTTTTTAAATGGTTGGAAGCACAAGTTATACCCACAAATAATGCTAAGGATGTCGTGAAATTCCTTAAAGGGTTATTTTCTCGTTTTGGCACACCTATTATCAATGATAGGGGAACACATTTTTGTAATGCGTAGTTTGAAAAGTGCTTAAAAGATATAGAATTAATCATAGAATTTCCACCTTTTGTCACCCTCAAACTAGTGGCCAAGTAGAAGTATCCAATAAGGATTTAGAAAGAATTTTGGAGAAGACTGTAGAGTGTCAGAGGAAGGACTAGTCAATTAAATTAGACGATGCTCTGTGGGCTTATAAGACGGTATATATTGGTACTACGCTCTATAGGTTGGTCCACGGAAAAGCATGTCATCTTCCTATTGAGTTAGAACATAAAGCATATTGGGCTATTAAACTCATGAATTTCGACCTTTAAAGTGTAGGTGAAAGGAGGAACTTCCAAATTAGAGAACTGACAAATGGTCGCTTAAGGCTTATGAAAATTCTAAAACCTATAAGGAAAGAGCCAAAAGTTATCTTGACTAAATGATTAAGCAATCTTGAGAATTCAACAAGGGAGAGCAAGTTCGCTTGTATAACTCTCGCTTAAGATTATTTCCTAGTAAGCTTAAATCAAGATGGTTTAGATCATTCGTTGTAGAGAAAGTATTTCCATATGGTGTAATCGCGGTGAGTCATCTGCACAAGGTTACTTTTAAGGTTAATGGTCATTGAGTAAAGTTATATCTAGGTGAGCTTTAATATAATAAAGAGAATATCAATTTAACCAAACCATCGTGAGCATAAAAGATATGTTGAGGTAAAGGCATTAACCGAGCGCTACTTAAGAGGCAACCTAAGAACTAGGATTTCCTTTTGTTATGTCATTTTTGTATTTATTTCGTAATTATTTCTTGTTTTTGATGACGTTATTATTCTTGTTTTCAATTGTGTTATTTTTACTTCTTTTGTCTTTCATATTTTGCAAGGATTTAGCTTACATTGGATGGATATGAAATCAAAAAATTATCACAATTAGGAAAGTACCAAAAAAAAACCCTCTCACTTTCATGTATGCTTGTAATGTGTATATTAGGGACAATATACAACTTTATGTGTGGGTAGGGATTTAATGAATGTTTACCAATTTCTTTAAGCTTATTATAATATTGATTATAAAATTCTTTTAACTAATATTTTGAATTGGTTGAAATCTGTCCATAGTATGTTTCATTGTTGAATATTGAATGAATTGCTATGCAAAAGGATGAGAGTTAGAATAAAATTATTTTTTCTAAGTCACATTTTTAGTAATTGTTGAAATATTCAAGTTAAATGATATTTCATAATATTTATACACAAAATACCTATCTTTTTTGTGAGCTTTTGAGCCCAAGAGCAAAATTTCAAAAATTTTAAGCTCTTGTTATTCTTTCATGTGTGCTATTATGTGTAGTAGAATGATTCTAGAAAATGCTTTTATTATGCATATTGAGACCATATTTGTTAAATTAGAAACATTAATATGATGAAGGCACTTAGATTCAACGACTTGTTTAAGCCTATTTCTTTGATAATTACCACACCTTTAAATTTACCTTTAGGAATAACCAAGTTAAGCCTTAGCCTTTTTCATTGATTATACCCATATATAATCCTTTATCTTATTTTTCATTGAAGACCTCTTTATTGTGTTCAACCTTGAAGGTTATTTGCGTTATTTACTTGTTGACACTTGAAATTCTTGAAAGGTCCATTATTTCTTTAATTGTGGTATTAAATACTTAATTATTGTGAAAAAAATCGTGAATAAGTTTATGGTACCATTAGAGTTACAATGAAAGGACTTATGTATATTTGTAAACAAATCTTAAAATATATTATATATTAAATTTCCTTCAGTTTAACCCTTTTTATAATCCTAATAATACCATACCTAAACCCTTTCACAACTTTTATAAAGACCCTCAAATTTTTGTTTTTAGTTTATGCATAAGTGGTGGAGATGTGATATTACTGCAAGCATATAGTAAAAGTTCTACTATGCATTGATTGAGAATTTTTGATCCTTTTCACCCTAAACGCTTGAGTGCATTGAGTGAAATCTTAGTGAGGGTGTAAAGATTAATTCTTTTGATTTAAATGCGATTATTGACGTGATTATTATGTATATTAACTTAGAAAGTTAATTTTAAGATAATTTGATTCTACTTGTATGTTAGTTTGATTCAATAGGATATGATGATGTATAATATGAATGGACAAATAGAAACTGATGAGGGATTAATGTGTAAGATTTATAATTTTGTTATGACTTGCTTGAGGATAAACAAAAGCTTAAATGTGGGAATGTTTAATAGATGCAATTGATCATATTTATACCTCATATTTGATGTATTTTTGCTTGATAAAATATTCTTTTATCATATATTTGGCACTTAATTAGCTCCAAGTGTGTTTACAGAGTATAATTGCCTTTATGGACTTAAAAGAGAAGAATTTGGAGGAAAACAAGCCATAAAAAGAATATTTGAAGCACAGAAGGGATGCACGACCGTGCATCAGCCCGTGCATTTCTTCCAGGCTGTGCAGATTTGCGATTTTCAGAGATTTTAGTTATGTACGGGAGTACATTAACCTGTGCATTAACTAATACCCTAGAATTAAATATAAAAAGGCATTTTTTTTGGTGGCAAACAAAGGTAAAGATATACAGAGGCGTTCTTAAACTCTCAGAGGCAGCTGAATGGGCACTTTTGATCTGGAGAAGTAGGAAAACACAAAGAATTCAATGAAAGATCCATTTGAATACAAGATCAAACCTCTACATCGCAAGAATACTCAATAAAAGACAACTAGGGAGATTTAGAATTATGCACCCATTATTTTCAATTCATTTTTCTTTTTATTTTAGTTTGATTTCAGTTTAATCATGTGTAACTAAACGTCTTGTTAGTATTTAGTTTAGATGAACCCTATGTTGATACTTTAATATGATTTTATTCTTTTATAAATGCAATTGGTTTGATTGATATATTGTGATCCAATTACATGTTTTTATCTATGTTCTAATATATTCGAAATATTATATCATAAACTGATTTCATACATAGAGATTAAGAAATCCTGTTTATGAATAGATCTACCATAATTGGAAGTAGTTTATTGCAACCCTAGAGATAGGATGACATAAATCTTTCAGTTTAGGGTCAAACCTAATAGAAGGATTCACAAATCGGTAAAGAAATCCTATAAATTTTAACCTAAGTAATTCGGTTGAAAACCTTAGAATTAGTTGTTAATAGACTCAAGGTCAGCTATTAACAAACCATAGGAGTCTCCACGATCAAATAAATCAACAAAACAATTGCATATTAAAAGATCAAATTATTAAGGATTTAGGGGGATTCGAAACCTGGATACTAATCTTTTGATATTAGTAATTTTCTTAGTGTTTCCTTAATTTTGTTATTCAACTTGTTGTCCATTTATTTTACTTGCTCTAGTTTTATTTTCTTTAATTAAAAATCACAATCAATTTACAGACTAGATAATAGAATAACGGTAACTACTGGTAATCACTGTCCTCGTAAGATCGACTCATATTTGCCGATACTAGCTACAACTACTCCGTGCACTTGCGGTAATTCATAATTGACATATTCATCTTAGATCAATCAATTAGTTAGTCACCTTTTAATTTAAATTTACTTTTATTTGAGTAAACCAAATAAAGAGAGATAGAAATTGCAAAAATTCACAATTTAAAGGCGTACAAACACTCTTCAAAATGTCCCAAAAATAAGAAGACATTTTTGGTTTAGAGAATTAAATTATAAAGGTTAGGGTCATTCTCTCCATACCATGTAATCCCTCACTTTGGTAATGTAGTCATGCTTAGTCCTAGGCATTCTAATGTATTGGCCCTTTCTATCTCAATAATTGAATTAATTAAGCCTTAAATATTGATTAAAGTTCAGTATGTGATCTCTCAACCTTTACACTTTACTTAACCATTAAATGGATATGAAGTAACCTATTGGACAACCATCAAAACATCCAAGATTTGTCTCTAAATGTCATGTTATTTGGATGTATGATGTGTTCTTAAGGCTGCCCACCCTCATGGTACATCTAAAATGATTTCCTAACTCTATTTCTTAATGTAAGCAAGGCATATAAAGTCTACACATAATAAGCATTAAAGCAAACCATAAATTAAACCAAAGTGAGTTCTTACAAGGTTCTGGTAAGAACAACCCTAAAATCTACTTAGAAATCCATAACAATCATCAACAAAATCCTCAGAGAAATTCCATCCATCTTCTGCATACAATAAATAAATAAATAAAATTACAGAAGAGAGAATAGAAGGATTATGAGTTGAAAAAAAAAGTTAGAACTTGGCTTGGTAGCTTTGAGGTTTCTTGAAATCACTTGATTCTCCCTGAAATCCACCAAAAATGTGTATATCTTCCTTCTTTTGGTGTGCTGCAAGACCCCCTTCCTTTTCTAGGATTTAAAATGGGAGGTTTTATAACCCTTTTGTTGCTTAAACCGACTTAAGATGCAAGTGGAGCAAGCTGGAATTATTAGCTGGAAAGTTGGAAAATTCTAGCTTCTTCTTGAGTCACGATCGTGACCAGCAAGTCATAGTCGTGAACTATTATTTTTCTAGCCTTAGTATCTTCTTTTGACTCTCCTTTTATACCTCGACAAGTCCACATGCAAGTAAGTTGATAATAAACAAATAAGATCCAAATCTTTCCCAAACATTGGCATACAACTATGCAAAATGTATATACATCAAAACATATGAAAAGTATGCAAAAACTATGCTTAAAAACCTTCATTTATAACCTAAAATGTAATTGATCATATACAATCACATACACATGTAAGTGAAATGAAAATAACACAAAACCTAGGCTAAACATCCTAGTATGTATACTAAACATACACATAATCACATAAAATGATTTAGACAATCCTATAACAACTATCACTTATCAGAAGTTCACATGTTTTTGGCAAATTTTTAGGGGCCTAACATATAAGCATAGCATTTGGGGCTTTTATGAGGCATCAAAACCCAATCTTTTACCATATGTAGTCTTTGCCTAGTACTTATAATCAATGTTTTGAGCAATATTTCAAAAAAAAGAACCAAAAGTTAAACTGGTAAAGCAAGAGATTTAATGTTTAAAAGGTTCAACCTTTAAATCATCACAAAATTAGCTAAAGACTAAATAAAATTTAAATTTTAAAATATGATGGAAAGAGATTGTCCTTACCTATAAAAGAATTTGAAGTTTAATTAAAAAAAGAGATTGTTAAATGAAATTAATTGATTTATTTTAGTTTATAAGAACTTATTAATTACAAAAATTGACTAATTAAATAGTAAATTGATTGATTTTTAACAACAAAATTTATTAAAGTAAATCAAGCTGGAAATTGAACAGTTCAAGGTTTTTACTGTTGAACCGACTGAACCGATTGAGTTTTTTAATCATTAGTTTTAAGTTATAACTTGCTGAATTATATTTGAGTTGATCACTTGAATGTGTTAATATAATTATAAATTAATATCGATGTAATTACAAACCTGACTATGGTCATAATTTTACAAAAAAGTCCCTTATTATAATTAGGGTTAATTAAAAAAATCTCAAACTTTACTTAATTTTGCAATTGTAGCCTAAACTTAAAAATGACAATTAAATATTCAAACTTCCATTTTTTTCAATTATAGCCTAATGTCAGTATCTCTGTTAACGTTGCTAATGTGACTTGTTGTATAAGGTAGATACCCTTAACACTTATACACATCAGACTTAATTAAACTAACTAATTAAGTTTCATTAAGTTGTTTACTAAACTACATTGTTATGGAATTGAAAAAACTTAATGAAACTCGCTGCCTAAATCATTGGAATTGAAAACCTTAAATTAGTTTGTTCTTGCACAGAAAAAGGGCCTAGGGTGGCAAATTGGGATTTCATTCAAATTGTTAAAACCTCCGTCGTAATCATCTCGCACCATCATAAAGGAGTGTCATTGTCGTCTTAAACAAGCATGATTGAGTGTTGCCATGAAATACTTTGCATGACAAATTCTTCTTACACCAGCACAATTGTTATGTTTCTTGCAGTAAGCGTTTCATATCTTTCCTTTGATTCCATAACGACAAAGCTTGATTTAAGATTTTTCAATTCCAAAATGATGTAGTTTAGTTAAACAACATAATGAAACTTAATTAGTTAGTTTAATTAAGTCTAACGTGTATAAGTGTTAAGGATATCTGTCCTATGCAACGAGCCACGTTAGCAACGTTAACAAAAATACTAACGTCTAGCTAGAATTGAAAAAAATTAAAAGTTTGAGTATTTAATTGCCATTTTCTTAAGTACAGGCTATAATTGCAAAATTGAGTAGAATTTGAGATTTTTTTTGTAATTAACCCTTATAATTATTATTTTGCTTTATGATAGACCAACTTTAAATTCATAAAGGTTCCAAGTTTGCTTAAAAATGTTAATTGTACCCATGTTGTTACTATAACTTAATGTATCATAATACATATGGAGTTTCCAACATTTGCTTGAGAGATATCATTAAGATCTTAACATTTCTAATGAAGTATATCATATTTGACGTTAGAAATTGAAATTCAGTCATCTACCCTAACTCTTTAGAATTTAATTATTAGAAATTTTAAATTCCTTCTAAACCATTATTAATTATGGTTTTGTAAAAATTAAGAATAAGAAAATCAAATTTGATAGGGGTTAACGATAAAAAAAAAAGTCCAATAAAGGATATGGTTAAATAGGGTGAAGTCTAATAAGAAAAATGAGTCCTTATTACTATGAACTTATTATTTATTGAGCATATGTTAAGGAGGCCTAATAAGGTTACTAAAAATAATTGTTATGGTCTTTTGTTGCCTACTTAAATAAGTTCATAGATGTACAAATTCTCTAATCTATTAAGGGGTTCATATATTAAGAAACGCATAGAAAGATGTTAATAGCATAAATTTATACGACTTTCGTAAAGGTTATTTGAACGTTTCATCAAATTGGTCATCCAATAAGGAGCTTGTCCAAACAATCTAGTAGCTTGTTCAAGTTGATCGACAACTTATTCATGAAGAAATGGATAGTAGAATAAGTAATTTTTTGCATTATCTCTATATATGCAAGTTCATGGTTGATCATAGGTAGATCACTAAGATTCGTATTGTATATAACACCTGATATTAAAGTGGTTCCATGATTGTATGAATTTGAATGGTGATTATCAAGTTTCTTTATAAGGAAATTGGATAAATTAATACATTTTAGTTGTATAAATTGCATATATATTGCATAGATTGGTTTTTGTACAAGCATTATAGGGAAAAACAAGTGAAAATGGAGTTACAAGTGATTTTTTTAGCAAAAAGTCAACCAAAATCTAATGAAAATCACCAAAAATAGTCGTAAAAAATCACTTATTTCAGTGGTTGGGATGAACAAGTAGCTCCCACGAGGGAGTTGTTTCATGATGTGTGCTAGACAATTGGTCCATACAATTGGCTAGTGTTGGACACATATCTAGCGCGTAAGAAGGCGGTAGGTGCATTTGCGCATCTGCAGGTGCGAAAGCCACCTACATGCACCTCATGCATTTGCTAGTTTTCTTATGTTTATTTCTGTTTTATTCTTGTACATAAGAAATGAGCCTCCATTTTTTTACTGCACATTTAGAAGTTGTTTTCTTTCACTCATATAACCATCTAATTAAATTCATCAACCCAAATGGTGAATAAAAAAATGAAGATATCCTAAGACAAAAAAAACTCAATTTTTTTAAAATTCACAATTGGTCCCTCAAGTTATTTTGTGTCAAATTTTGAGTCATGTGAATTAATAAAGTGATTTTATTTAATTTTTATAGATTTATTACATTGTTAATAAATAAATTTTAACTTTAGAAAAATTTTAATTTATTTAACAGAGTTATAATTAAGTGAATTTTCATGCAGATGACTTGAAATACGAGAGATACATATTGATATGTTATCTCATATGGTTGGTTTATTATTGTGTATTGCTTGATTATCTCTTTATTAAGATTTTTATATGATGAATTCTCAAATAAGGTTTGTTTATAATATTTTAAACCAATGATATATGGCAATGAGAATATACATGAGGATTTTACATTAATTAGTAGTAAGTTGTCACATGTTTATGCCCAATCATATAAATGTGAGGATAACTTACAGGTGTATCCTTAGTGTTTGTGGAACAATTTGGGAATTACTAAGAATATAATCACCATATTAGCCTTTTAAGTAAATATTTGGATTGTTTTGCTTGCATATTAGGAGATGTCTCTAGCTTTATATTTGATTATTTTGCCCATAAGTGTTATATGAGATTTTGAGTTGCGCATAAAGGCATTTGGTAAGGGATAACTACTACTTAAGTGATTTATTCACCCCTAGATGGTAGAATCACAAGAGTTGATGATATATGCTCTGATCGCTTTTATATGGAGGTCTTATCTATATGTATTATGCATATAGCCTATAAGTGTTTCATGATGTATGTGATAGGATGCTCATTATAAATACTGTTTTGCGGCCTTGAGTATCATTGTTATTCTACATTTGTGCTGATGATTTACATTATCCATTTTATAGTCCCCTATTCTATATATAATAATAAAGTTACTATTAAAGCCCTTGCCAGTTTTAACTCAAGAAATGTAAATAAGAAGTGGAGTTTATATCAAAGATGATGAATATTACTATGGCCATAATCAAAGATAGACTGCCGCTACAACCATTAATATAAAGGCATAGGCTTAATCATAATGTGTTAATTGACTATAAAGAGATTGATCCTAGACCATTTGTTAAGTGGACTTCCAAAACCTTGTATAGCCAAAGATTTCCTTAACAATGTGTCTTAAGGGTGCATGGTATCTTCTAATGTTGAGATAGGTAGCTTAATAAAAGAATTACACTCTATAAGATATATAAGAATAGGGGGAGTGATACATCGTTAGGACGACCCATGTCTAGAATAAGATAAAGGCATTGAATATTTTTCCCCGATGCTTGTATAGTACACCAAGCTCTGAATACTCTTCATTTAGAGTTTGATATTTTAATTACACTATAAAACTCCCAAGATGAGGCTTGGGATAGAAATTCCATGATTATCTATTGTATTATTGAGGAGGAGAAGCTAAAAAATACAAGTCAAATAGCTTTGATAGCAAACAAAGGGAAAACAACAGTTAAGCCCATAAAGTTCAAAGGTAAGCATTCTAAATTTCCCCACCTAAAGATATTTTTTAGTTTGATACAATTAGGGGCCCTATAGAAATTATAAGAAGTATGAGTATAAGATGTTCCTTTTATAAAAAGAAGGGACATAAGAATTTGGAATGCCAAAAATACAAAACCTAAAAGGAAAGACAAGAACTGATAGGTAACTCCATGGCTTATATGATACATAAATCTAAGTTTACCATAACCACATCAAGGTCTTGGTGGTTAGATAGTGCTTCTAACCATGTTGCCTCCACAATGTAAGGATTCATACTAAAGACAAAGCTAAATAGAGAGAAGACAAAATTGATGTTGGGGAATAATGAAGAAGTAGATGCAGCCTCAGGGGGGAGATGTTTGTTTGAACTTGGATACAGGTTTCAAACTTGTATTATATGACACTTTATATATATATCAAATTTTAGAAAGAATTTAATTTCAATTTCTATTTTGCATAAAGAGGGCTATAATTTTTAACTGAAAATTATGTTTAACAGTTATCTTTCAATGCAAAACATATCAGTACAACCTTCTTATCATATAGTCTATATAGAATATGTTTAACTTCTAGTGAGATATATGCTTCTTCATATGTTGCTAAATAGGTTACCAGTATACGTCCCCTGATAAAGGAAAAATCATATATGATATGGCATAAGAGATTGGGAAATATTGCTAGAGATAGAGATGAGAGATTGATAAAAGATAATATTCTTCCGACTTTGAAATTTTAATAGCCTAGAAACATGTGTTTATTGTTCTAGGGGAAAGTTGACAAAACCATAGAAAAATGGGTCAACTCATATTTATATCCTTTTAGAAATCATACATATCGATATATAAGGCCTTAATAGCTATAATGTATATGTCAAAATATTTTTTGACATTTATCAATGACTATTCATGTTACAATTATATGTTCTTTCTTAAAGAAAAGTTTGAAGTCAATAAATTCAAGATCATTAGGACTAAGTTTAAAAAATAATTGGAAAATTCATTTAAGATTGTTAGTCTAATCGTGGAGGAGAGTATTATGGTAGACATAGGATTTTTGGAAAAGAAAAGAGTCTATTTTCCAAATACTTAGAATTATATGTAATAATGGCTTAATTGCTAAGCAGTCTTAGGTAAAATGATGTAGTCGAAAGGCAAGGTTGCACCTTAAAGTATATGATGAGATCATTATAAAGTAGGATTAACCTACTAGGTTACCTTTGGGGCAAAGCCATAAAGGTTTCTATCTATATACTTAATAGAATCTTGAGCAAGTTAGTATCAAAGACATATTTTGAGCTTTAAAAAGGGTAGAAACCTAGCCTTACTCATATGTGTGTATCGAGCTGCCTTGTTAAGGTGCACTTATATAATCCTTGTAAGGATCAACTAAATGCTCATTCCACTTCTTATTATTTTATAGGATATCATAACCACTATAAGGGATGCTTATTTTATTATACAGAAGGAGGATTTTAAATAGGAGAATCACAAGTAGCTAAGTTTCTATAACATAATGTCTATGATGAGAGTGGTCCCTCTCATATTTCAAAAGATAGAAGGGTGGACACAACTATTATATCATACCCATCACTCACTCAACTAGGACTAATGGATTCGAATCTGAGTATCATAACGATACAAGAAAAAAAAACTCATATAGGTACAAATTGAGGTTCTTAAAGAATATGATTATACTAAACTAATTCAGTTTAGAAGGTCCACTTGAGTAAGGAGACCTGTGACATCATTTGACTATATAGTCCATTTAAGAGAACAAGACTCGATATTGAACATACAGTGGATCTAGTTACTTTTACAAAACTTGTTTCTAGACCTTATGCAGACTTGTGGTAGGATGTTATAAGGGAAAAGGTGTAGTCTATAAAGCATAATTATGTGTGGCAGCTTGTAGATTTACCTCATAGTTTATAAGCCTATTAGCTGGAAATGAGTTTACAAGACTAAAAAGGACTCTTAGTGTAAAGATGAGCAATGCAAGGCCCAGTTAATTACTAGATGATTCAATCAAAGAGAAGTTATTAACTTTAATTTCACCTTTCCCCTGTATCTTCTAAGGACACATTTAGAGTGATCATGACAATAGTAGCTCATTATTATATAGAACTACGTCATATGAACATTAAGATCACATTCTTAAATTGATATCTTTATGAGGAGGTCTTTATTTAGTAACTTGAAGGTTTTAGGATCAAAATAAGACTAATATAGTCTATCTATAAATTAAAAAAATCCATATATTATTTGAAACAAGCTTTCAGATAACGCTACCTGAAGTTTGATGAGGTTATTACCTCATTTGACTTTATAAAAAATAAGGTTAAAAATTACTTATTTTACAATGTAAGGTGAAACTAAGTTATCTTTCTACTATTATATATGGATAATATCGTACTTGCATCATATAACTTGACTATGTTGCAAGAAACTAAGTAGCTTTTGGCTAAGTATTTTGAAATGAAGGACTTTGGTGAGGCATATTTTGTTATAGATATTTAGATTTACAGGGACAGATCTAAAACTTATTCGATCTCTCACAAAGTGTATACATTAAGCATGTATTAAAAAGATTTACATATGATTGATTATAAACCAATTATAACACCTATCTCTCATGGTGAGAGGTTGTCTTTGACATAATGTCTAAAGAATGATATATAGAGAGAGAGGCCATAAAAGATTTCTCTTATTCTGGTGTGGTAAGTAACATAATATATGTTTAAGGATGCACTAGACTAGACATTGCATTCGTTGTTAGACTGTTAGGTAGGTATCTAGCTAACCTATATATAGACCACTTGAATGCGGTTAAATGAGTTTTAAGATATCTTAAAGGAATTGTGGATTATATATTGATATTCATAAAAGTCGACAATTTAGACATTGTTGGTTATAAAAATTTGGATTTTGTTATATGTCTAGATAATAGAAAGCCTACATTAGGATATTGATAGATGGATATTTAGCTATATTTTACCACCCATATTTGATCTATTTTGCTTGATATTTTATACTTTTGTTGTATATTTGGTGTTTAATATGCTTCAAGTGTGTTTACAGGTAATAATCCTTCATGGATTTAAAGGAGAGGAATTCAGATGAAAACATAGCGTAAAATAGAAAATCAGCAATCTGTCGTGGGCATACTTGGTCTTATACACGGCTATGTACCAGATCATGTAAGTCCCAGAAACCCTAGTTTTTAATATAAAAAGACGTTTTCGGTGGCTAATAAAAGTAGGAGACTTTGGGAGGCGAATTCCAAATGTGGGGTTGTTCTCTAGGTGCAATTTTGGTCCAAGGAAGTGGAAAACACGAAGAAATCATCGTCAGATCCATTAGAATACAAGATCATACCTCTACATCAAAAGAATACTCAATAGAAGACAATCAGGGAGATTTAAAATTATTAACCCGTTGTTTTCTATTTGTTTTTCTTTTGATTTACGTTTGATTTCATATTCGACCATGTGTAACTAAACATCCAGTTAGTATTTAGGTTAGATGAACCTTATGTTAATATTTTGATATGATTTGATTCCTTTATTAATGCAATTGGTTTGATTGATTATTGTGATATAATTATGTGTTTTATTAATAATCTTATTTCATAAGTAGAGATTGAGAAATCCTAGTATGAATAGATATACATAATTAGAAGGAGTTGATTGCAACGCTAAAGATAGGATGACATAAATCCTCCAGATTAGGGTCAAACCTAATAGAGGGACTCATAATCAGCAACGCAATCCTATAAGATTTAACTTGAGTAATTCAATTAGAGACCTTAGGATTAGTTGTTAGTAGACTCAAGGTTGGCTACTAGCATACCATATGAGTTTCCACGGTTTAATACATCAACAAAACAATTGCTAATAAAAGATCCTGTTAAGGGTTTAGGGGGATTCGAACCTAGATACTAATTTCTGATAACGATAGCTTTCTAAGTGAATTCCATTATTTCTATGTTCATTATTGTTTCCTATTTTATTTCATTTGTTTTAGTTTTAATTTCTTTTCATTAAAAATCTAAAATCAATCTTTAGGCTAGATAATAGGAGAAGGGTAAGTACTAGCATTCATAGTCTTCGGAGGATCGACCCGTAATTGTCAGTACTAGCTACAGTTACGTCGTGCACTTGTGATTATTACATAATTGAGCAACTCACAAAGAGGTCAATTAAGTTTTTGGCGTTGTTATTGGGGACTTTGATATTAGGAAAGCCTGAATGTTATTACTCTAGCCATTTTCATTTTATTTTGTTTTATCTTTGTTTTTATTTTCTTTTATTTTAATTTTTCTTTTTGTATTTATTTTATTTTATTGTGTCTTATTATATTTGTGACTTATTAATTTAATTATCTTTTGAATTTCTCTACTTGATCTTGAGTTTGTGGTTTGTTGTAGGAATTACGATTCATTGTCATAGCCGCACTCACAATGAAGGATGGAGCAGACAAGACTTTTGTGGGAGTCAAAATATGTTTTCGCGATCTATATCATCACCATATTAGAGAGAGGGGTGTTCTTGCATATTTTCAGAAGTGCAATTGATGTTTAGGTTGTGTCACAACATTAGTGAGAGTTATCCCTATAATCATAAATATCAAGAACCAACACATATAAGGGAGCGAATGAACGTGTGCTATCAACCACTTGGTGCAGTAAACGGGAATAACTACAATTTACAGTGAAGCAATTCTTATGCGTATGGATGGAATAATCACGCTCTAGCTGAACACTTACAACACCAAGCACCTCCAATTAACAAGCCAACTCTAGGAGACAAATTAGTGTAAATCCTTGCTGAAATGAAAGCTGGTTGACACAATTTTGAGAGTGAAGAAAAGAAAAGGGTTTGCTTTATGAATGGAGGGACAGTTCAAAAAGAGTTTCTGGAGGAAAAAGAAAGTATTACAGATTGACTAATGGAATGCCTTGTCGAGAGAGTAGCTAGTCAACATGAATTTGATGAGAGAATTTCTTCACCTACATATGATGATTATGATTTAAGCCTCCAACTGTCTCAGAGTGAAGAAGAGGCAACAATCAATTTCATGAATTAACATACATTTCAAGATATGAAGATCGAGTTCGTTAAAGATCCAAACATAAGGCATCAAGAAAGAGAGGCTCGTATATAGAACATGGTGAATCAAATCGATCAACTGGCGGAGATATTATTCAACGAATAACTAGGGAGTTTGCCTAGTCCTAATGAAACATATCCTAACAAATTTGGAATGACAATCACCTTTAGTAGTGAAGAACAAGAAGAAGAGGAAGCAAGCATTACAAAAAATTAGTGAAACTCCTAGTTGATATGAAAGCTGAGCAACGAGAATTCAAGAGAGAAGAAAAGGCCATTGTTGGCTTCATGATTGGAGTGACATTACAAGAACCGCTTTAGGATGAAAAAGAAGTCCCCATTTAAGAAGAGAAAGTAGAGGAGCCAAAGAAGGTAACTGAAGATAAGCTAGAAACCTCAATCCAAGAAGAAGAAGAAGAGGAGATAGAGGTGGTTGAGGAAGAACTGGCAGAGGAACCAAGTAAGGAAACTACTGATGAAGTGTTGTTAGTGACCTTAAGTATGAAGGGTTCCCACTTCCTCAAGGACAAACTTTTCGAGCTAGCTGATGATACAGGGACTTTTGTTATTCCTTACTTTTTTAATAATTTATCATTAAAAAAGGCATTAATGGAGTTTATTGGTTTTATTAATCTAATCAATTATGTTCTTTTGATCATCTTACAACAGGTGGCTTGCATATAGGCTACAAAATTGCTTTATGAAGAAATGGGTGGAAGTAAGTCATTGATCATAGACCCTGGATGATGAAAACGTGCAGGTTACGTTAACCTATAGACGTTAAAGAAATGCTACATTGGAGGCAACCCATGAGTTAGTTTTAATTTTATTTCAATTTTGATATTATCTTTCGTTTGCTTTCATATTAATATAGGACTTTATTTTCTATTCTTTTGTTTCTTTTGTTTCTTTTTATCCTTTTTTTTCAAGGATGTTAGTTTCATATTGGATGGATCAGAATCAGAGAAATCCTTATAATCAGGAAAGTACCAACAACCCTCTCACTTTTTCATAAATGCTTGTATTATGTACATTAAGGATAATGTACAATTTAAGTGTGGGGATGGGTTTTATGAACGTTCAACTGATTTCTTCAAGCTTATTATAATCGTGATTATAATTTTTATTATCTGATATCTTGAATTGGTTGAATCTGTCCATTAATATACTCTACTTTTTTATTGAATATTGACTTTAATTAGTGTGCAAAAGGATGATGGTTAGAATGAAATTAGCATTCTAAGTTATATTTTTCGTAATCATTGAAATTTTCAGGTTGAATGAAAATTGCATAATATTTACACACATATATACCCATTTTTTCGTGAGCTGTTGAGCTTAAAGAGCAAATTTTCAAAAAATTTTGAGCTTTTGTTATTCTTTCATATGTCTGATTTCATGTATAGTAGGATTGTAACATACCAATCCCTAGAGCATAAGTCCGAACATACCAGAGTTTATTCAAGAACATACTCTATAAAAATGATACATTAGGATAATCAAATTAACTCAATTCAAATCATCAAACATATTATAAGCATTCAAAACATTCATTTCTTCCCATTTCTTTCACAAACATATAAAGTCACATATGTCTTTATAATTAAGAATCCACATATACATTACACGATAGTTGAGAGTTTAATCTTAGTACATAAATGTGTAACATGATATGGGATGCTAATGCAAAAGACTCTAACTAGACTTCGCAGATTCAGCTGATCAGACCTTTGAGTCATTTCTGTCCCTAAAATGTAAGTATTAAACTTCTACTAGATCGCTTAGTAGTTAGAACTCCCCTGAACCTGAAAAAAATGATACAATTTTGATGATTTTGCAAACTTAGTGAGTGAACCATCATTGATGCACTTATACAGTCAAATCATAAAGACGAGTTATATCACAATTTATCACACTTCAACAAGTATATCATATAAGCCAATATTGCGTATCACATCACATTCTCCATTGACTTCAGTTGTATTTCACTATTTCAAACCTATTTAATAAGTCATTTCAATTCAATCATATGATGCATGTAGGGATGCATCTGCAAATGCTCATGTGTTTTCATTTTCGTTTTGCTTTGTTGTGACTAAGTGCCTATTAACATAATTTTGTTGTCCTGTACCCGTTGTGGATACAAAGTTCATGGTTGGCTCATACCCATTGTGGATACAGAGTCCATGCTACTACAGCCTGAGGCTCTTTTTCATAATTCTGAGCTCAATGCTCTTTTCTGCATATCAGTCACTCTGGTCACAACTCATTTACCTGATCATGCATTTCAATATGATGAAATGCATCATTTCATATGTTATGCTTTCATTACCTTTCATTTTAGTGTGCTCATGCCATATAACTAACTCCTCGGACCTAAGTCCAACATTTAGCAATCAATTGTACACGCATTTCATATTAAACATACAATTCATATAGAAGCACATATAAGTTAGTTTACACATCTATGTTGACTCATAGTACACTCCAGAAATGTTATGACCTCAATGTTCCGGTAATTTCTAGATGTTGACGATCGCCTTGCGCATTTATCATCATGCAATACATACACACATAGTTCACAAATCACTAATTTTTTTAATCATATGAATATACAATCATGCACATGTATATGTGTCATGTTTCAATGCATGCTCAATTCTCATTCATAATTACCCTATGTTCTTCAATGCTTATTCATCCATACCTTATACACATTAATCAAGTCCTTAGGATCATATTTGCATTAAAAGAACTCATTTATTCCTTTAACAAATCATAATTTTCATATTGAACACAACTACATCAAAATAGTCCATTCTTTAGGTTATGACATCAATTAACTACATAAACTTATCAAGCTCTTAACCAATTAATCAAGAAACAATATAGGCTCATTCCTAGCCCTAATCAAGTCCAAATATACCAATTTAGACAGATGGTTCGACATGTACACAAGGCTGAAATTAAAATTCCAAAATTTGTCATCAACATCACTAATGTGTGTAACTTTACTACCTTCAATACTTCACAAATTTTACAAACATAGAGACATCACTAACACCTGAAATTTTTCAGATTTCATCTCCTTTAAGGTTAATTCATTTCAGGTTAATTTAACTTCCATATTGGTTACACTAAGGCTTACAAAATTCTGCTCACTTAAGTTATTAACAGTCACTTTTTACAAACACACCTATAGCTCTAATTTTCCATATTCGAAAACACCTTAATAACACCTATCTTTAGCATGAATTCCTCATCAATTATACTACATATCCCAATTTAAGTCATCCATACAACAGCCCATAAACTACTATTTTTGTACATGTAAAAATAGAACAGGAAAGTACTCATTCATTCTTCATTTTCCAACACATCTTTAACACCAACACCATATTCAATCCGTCCCTAATTAGCTATAATAAAAATTCTGCTAACATATACCACAATAGGTTAGTATTTCACTTACTTGATTAGCTTGAATGCCACCTCAAATGTCAAGCTTGCTTAGCCTCACATGCAAGAACATTTCAAGAACATTAAGGGGGGAGTGATGGTTCGGCCATGACCAAAAAATGAAGACACCAGTATATGTCACAATGTTCTGCCTCTATAGCTATCTTTATGAAGGATTTTGCATTGGTTTTGGGTGGTGATGTATAGAACTAAGGAAGAAAATCAAAGACGTAGGTTATGGGTGGGTATCGGGAATGAAAGGGAAGAGAAGGAGAGAGTATACGGCAGAAATAGCAAACAAGATGACCATACAATGTTTTAATTCATATGATGTAAGATGAGTATTCTTTCTTTAAGGACACTTGTCATGTAATTGAGCAAGATACAAGTCCTCCTTTTTGGCTACCAAATGTCACTTAATTCCTAATCCATTTGTCACTCATTTTATAGGCTTAGTCATCCTAAATATCCACATGTCAACTTGTCTTGCTACTTGAAATTTTTCCTAGGCTAAATGTACATATTAATCCATCAATCTTCCAATTGTGACAAATAAACTCCAAATTCCTAATTGTAATCCATCAATTATTTTTATTGGTAAACCAATATACAAGACATTAGAAATACATAATCATGTCACAATCATTTTGAAACTTTCATGCCCCGAAACATGTCAATTGAGTGTGCATAAAATCTTTGCATTTTTTTTTCTAAATCAAAATTCATGTGTGTATGCTAATATTATGCATGTTAATGAATTCATAAAATTATCTCCTAAATGCACCAAATTAATTTTATAATGATGTAACTCATGTGACTCGGTATTATAACACTCTAACCCTTAGTAGTTTTTGAAACCGACTATTACAAGCATATTTCTAGAACTTGCTTTATTTTGCATGTTGAGACCATATTTGTTAAATTAGAAGCATTAATATCATAAATGCAATTAGACTAACCAATTTGTTTTAACCTATTTCGTTGACATTATCATACCTAAAAATTTACTTTTAAGAATAATCAAGTTAAGCCTTAGTCTTTTTTGTTGATTAAACCCACATATTAACGTTAATCCTATCTTTCTTTGAAGACCTTTTTATTGTGTTGAATTTTGAAGATTATTTACATCATTCATTTGTCAAGATTTGAAATTTGTGAAAGGTCCAATATTTGTTGAATTATGGTACCGATTGGAATATTGTCAAAAAAAATTAAGTAAGTGGTACCAGTAGAATAGCATTGAAAGGACCTATGTGTATTTGTAACAAGTCTTGAAATATTTCGTGAGTAAATTTCCTTCACTTTTAATGCATGTTATCAACCCATTGATACCTTACATAAGCCCCATTACAACCTATATAAAGACCTTTTGATTTTTATTTCTTGTTTGTACGTAAGTAATGGAGATGTGATTTTACTGCAATCCTATGGTAGGAATTCTACTATGCATTGATTGAGACTTTAAATACTTTTCGCCCTAAACACTTGAGTGTATTGAGTGAAATCTTGGTGAGGGTGTAAAGAGATATGTATTTTATTTCGATGCGATTGTTGATGTGATTATTATTAATATTACTTAGGAAGTCAATTTTTGGCCAACCTGACTCTGATTGTATGTTACTTTGATTCAATAGGATATGATGATGTATAGTATGAATGGAATAGATTGATGATGGATTGATGTTGTAAAATTTATAATTTTGATTATGATTTACTTGGGGACAAGCAAAAGCCTAAGTGTGTGGATGTTTGATAGATGGATATTTAACTATATTTTACCACCCATATTTGATGTATTTTTCGTGATATTTTATACTTTTGTTGTATATTTAGTGCTTAATATGCTTCAAGTGTGTTTATAGATGATAATTGTTGTAACGCCGGACTTTCTGAGCACTTTGTGTTGTTTTGTATTTGGAGATACTACTGTATATTGAGATATACATGGTTGTATATGAGTTCAAAGACGTATTTGAATCCTTTTGGTACGTATGCTAGTGATATATAATTTTATATGCCCTTACATGAACTTAGACTTCATCGGTATGCGAAATCTTGGAGATTTCCAACATATAAGCTTTTAAGTGTGTAGAACCGAGTCCATTGGACGAATATGACCATGGTGGTTGAATTAAATGTGTTCTAATGCCTTAGAGATGATTAGACATGATTTACAGACTTATTGGACTCTTAGAAAGCTTAAATGGAAAAGTTGAAGTACATAAGGGCTTATTTGCAAATTGTTAAAAGTTAATGGACTTAATTGTAATTTTTCAATTCTTGGAGGACCAATTAACAATTTTGTAAAGTCAAGGGGCTTAATTATAATTTTCAGAAGTCCAAGGACCAAAATAAAAATAAAAGTTTTGGAGATTTCTAAACTTTGGGATTAATTGCAAATTTAAGAAAGTTTGGAGGGTAAAATGGTAATTTCATACAACCTAAGGGAAAATTGATAAATTCACCATATTTTGGTCAAAAAAGAGTCAAAACTCTAGACACTTCTTGCGTATGGACGTGCACCCCCCATTTAAGACTTAAAACACTTAGTTTGAATTAAAAGATAGGAGAAGAAAGAAGGAGAAGGGAGGAAAGAGAGGAAGTTTTGGCCATCACCAAAATTCACCCTTCTTTTTTATTTTTCAACTCAAACCAAGGTGTTCT
>JAOSBL010000001.1:20850006-20862475 GCA_027568915.1 Erythroxylum roraimae | reverse complement strand
TATATATAGATGATCGTCATTTTATTCTCATTAATCTAGTTAATTATGCATTATCATAATACAAGTGAAAATCTTCAATTTATGTCAATCTTAAGGATATTAATCGTCATTAGGCAAATATACATAATAACTTTAATCCTACATATCTCAGACATATACAGATGCTTTGATAAATCCATGGATTTATGGGGCATAAGGGGATATAAGTGTTTAATCTCATATAGTTTTTATCTAATGTAGTTTAGTGTCTAATAAGAGAAAACAAATTTTAGCGTTTCAGATTAGCATACATTTAAGAGAAATTGAGACCTACAATGATACATTTTAGATCATACATGCATCATTGTAATTTTTCATACTCCATTTTCTTATTAATATCAGTAAGGTGTTAGATATGTATGATTATATTGGATTTGTGTCATATATGACATATGCATTTAATATTTTTCTGGTATTGGAAACCTTACAAAATCAAATGATGAATTTTCATTATCTTTAGGTCAAATATTTTTATATTGGTCAACTATAATATTGATTTTCTTAGCCACTCTTACTATTTTCTACTTTCATTATAAATGTTGTAATTAATATTTGTCTAAAGGTCAAAATGTTAGGAATTTCTAAATTCCTTCTAGATAATTATTAATTACGGATTTTGTAAAAATTGAGGCTAAGAATTTGAATTTGATCCTAATTAAAGATAATAAAGAAATCTAATAAATAATCTAGTTGAATAGGCTAAAGTTTAGTGAGAAAATGGGCTCCTATCAGTGTGAGTTAGTTATTTATTAGGCCTGTGATGGAAAGACCTAATAAGAATATTATAAATAGTTGTTAAGGTCTCTTGTAGCCTGGTTGAGTAAGTTTGTGAATGGGCATATTTTTTGACTCGTCAAGAGGACCACACTTTAAGAAAAACACAAAATAATGTTAGCGATATAAAGTTATACAAGTTTCTTAAGGGTCTTTTGAAAGTTTCAATAGCTTTTTCATTTATAGGGAGTTTATTCAAACAATCTGGCGGCTTATTTATTGGGAAATAGACAACAAAACATGTAATTTCTCATATTATTTTTGTTTATATAAGTTCATATTTGATCTTAGGCCAATCACTAAGGTTCGTGTATATCTAACATAAATCACTTTCTTAATTTCCAACTTCTAAGGTGACTTTCCTGATACCAAAAACCTAACTTTTGTGGGCTCTACTTATTTTGTTTCATGATGGTGTCTTTTGGGCATGTTTAAATTTTACTCTACTTCTAAACTTTAACAAATACGATGGAAGGAAACACTTTTGTAACCATTGATAATGATTATTAGTAATTATTAATATTATAAATAATAAAATATTACTTTTATAAAATTTTTGTATTTAATAATATTTACCTGTAAAATTACTACAAATTTATGACAATCAATTAGGAGAGAAAACTATATAAATTTTTGTACCAACTAAAAGACTCTTATGTCTATAAATTCTTTACTTAAATTAAACGTGAAAAAGCAATTGTGCAATTAATCAAAGTAGTAAAATTCCTACTCAAGTTTGCAACATACCTAAATGTTCTTTTAAAAATGTAGGTAACTCTTTGTGTTGCCAATAATTATAATAAGATAATGCATTTTGATTTTTTAAAATAGTAATAGTGACACTTTGATAATTGAATCATTAATTTAGTTTATATCATGATACAATGAACATCTGAATCATCAGATATTGACTTAATTTTTAAAACAATTATTCAGATATTTGTACTTTAGATCGCCAGAAACAGAACAATGAATTGCATTTCTGTATAGTTGTATCTATATACTTGACTGTGTTGAGTAGTTACTTACATGCTGTAAACTTCATTGCGTTTTGCTTATTCATTAAACATTGAGACCAACGATTCAAAAGCAGACAATATGTCACTGTCAAGACATTATCAAACATTAATTTATGTTATCAAGATAACACATGAATGATGAGCAAGGACAAAAGACCAAAACCTCTCGCTAGGCAAGTGAACAGAGATGCTTCATGCTGTTGGTATTTTAACTTTGCTCATGAGGATTAAGAAAGAATATCCTAGAAGTCTTTCGTTTCTCGTTTTCTATTCAATTTTCCATCTCATATAGCTAACAGTCCAATTTAAACAAGTGAACAAAATGAAACACAAGATAAGTTTAGGTATGATCCCATCAAAATGTACACCATTTCCATCCATGTTATTTTAACCGAAGTAGGACAATGACGTATTGAAGCCGAAGCCCCATACCCAATAATAATAAACACATCATTGACAGCTTGGAAAAATCTAGTGATCCACACCAGTCACTTCAGCCACAATGAAAGAATATCAACAAGTTCAGCCCGGGCGCGTCTAAAGAACAGTGTCTGTACTTGGGCCACTGGCTTGTCCGGTTTGCAGGCTCCACGTTCGGTTAAATTGAACACCTCAAATCACGAAATAGGAGGACAAACCAAAAGGAATTACCCCACTTCATGAACTACATGACTCGGAGACTGTCATCTCCACTCTTAAACAACGTGCATATTGTCAAAGCACAATTTGGGTATAAATATTTTAGAGAATTTTACTTTCCTGATTGTTGTTAAGTCATGTATTACTAACCTACTTCGATACTTTAATTGGACTTTTCAAGCAATAGATATAGTAGACAAGAATTTATGGAAGGCAGCAAAACAAAACTTGGTTTCTTACATGATTGCTAGCTTCCCTGCGTTAGACCACACAAGGAGAAATACGAGGATGAAACAGAGAACTCATCTGAATCCTGGTCACCGATACTCCTTCCAAGTTATATGCCACTAAGGCAAGTCAGAGCTCTATCTCACTCTTTGTCTACGGCTCGAAAGTCATCACTCAATCCAACACCGCGGTAAAAAAAAAGACTAGAAAAAGAAGCTACTTTTATATGTTGCAATAACACTACTCAGTTCATATTAGAAAAGTGGCACTAAATTCCTTGGAATTGACATTAAGAAGCTGCAGCTATAGCAGGATAGTGAGGATGATGCTTATCAAAAAGAGTTGGTAGAGTTCGATTGTCGGGATCAGTTTTATGCTTGGGATCTTCATTTTCTTCTTCTTCTTCTTCTTCTTCTAAATTCCTTGGAATTGACATTAAGAAGCTGCAGCTATAGCAGGATAGTGAGGATGATGATCATCAAAAACAGTTGGTGGAGTTCGATTGTCGGGATCAGTTTTATGCTTGGGATCTTCATTTTCTTCTTCTTCTTCTTCTTCTAAATTCCTTGGAATTGACATCAAGAAGCTGCAGCTATAGCTGGATAGTGAGGATGATGCTCATCAAAAAGAGTTGGTGGAGTTCGATTGTCGGGATCAGTTTTATGCTTGGGACCTTCTTCTTCTTCTTCTTCTTCTTCTTCTTCTTCTTCTTCTTCAGTATCCCACAGAAATCTAGCATATGAAGCCAGAACATAGCTGCAAGCACAAATTAAGAGGGAAAACCTCAGTCAATTCACTCTAGCAAATTTCTTACATTTCCAATTTTGAGAAGATGTAAAATAAAAGGTTCTACCTATGTCATGCTCAACTTAATGATCCTGTTAGGCAGTTACCAGGAATTAAGCTTTGCTAGAAAGGAATTGAGCTCATCAAAAAATGCACTTAATCTTGACGTTCTTATTTACATGGGAAATTTTGTGAGATTCATTATTACATGAAGAAACTTAAGATAATAAGACACGAACAGAACTACAATTTAATTGGACAACAAGAACACCTAAACTCAATTCTACTGAAAAGGACAGAACAAGAAACAGAATAAGGATGCTCGATCAATTATGAAAACATGATGCCGTACCAATCATCTGGGTCAGTTTTTACAGCTTGATCAAAGTAACTCTCAGCTCGTTGAGCATCCTTCTGTGATTCCCATATGAGATCGGCATAAAGCGACAAAGTGTGTCCATCATTTGGATTAGCCAATATTGCTCTCCCAAAGAACTCCTCTGCTTTCGCTAAATCTCCTTGAACCTATATTAAGAAGGCCAACTAATTTTCAATGAGTGCTAGATTACGATCGTATGAGTTGAAGAGGTTATCCAAACTACTCACGGATCAGTGAAAATTTGGTTGATAAACTTCTAACCAGTAATTAGTAAGGTTGTCAGGTTAATCAAACTTTTAATATGACAATCGTGCAACTGAGATGATAAAACTTGCAAATACATATAGTCAGCGACAAGAAAGTTGATGCTTTTGGGTGGCTAATATCTTCATACCTCTTTCAAGAACTTGGCATAGTTTCCAAGTAAAAGTGCGTTGTCAGGGTTTGCTTCAATCATTTTCTGGTAATATGCATCCGTACTATCACGCCCGTACAACTCTGATTCATCGCCACCAAAACAACCACCACGGTTCGATCCTCTGCCACCATCTCCACTTCCAGCTCCATCGTCTATCAATGTTTGCAGTGCACAGCCTTCCCCTTCATCATCTGTCTTTACCACCTTCTCTGCCAACCCTGAGCTTGAAAGCAATCTTTGGATCCTCGAACTAGGAATTTCTTCATTTTCTTGATCATCGTCGTGTTTCTTTGATTCCTGTTTGTTGCTATGAGGTGGTAGCACATGTCTGTTCTTCTTGGTACTTTGGAAGCGGTTTTCTTGCAAGGCTTGGTAAGTGGCTTTTTTGGTTGGCTCATCAAAGGAAGGTAGAGACTGTAAGCATCTGGTTAAGGCTATTGATTTGGTTCTCTGGATGGCTTGGAAATCTGGCTCAGGAGAGGAGTCTTTAGAGTGAGGTAGCCATGAGTTTAAGATTGGTGTTGATGAACTCCTTAGGAGCATGTTTGTTATAGCACTGATCTCGAAGAGACCAATATCGAAAGCACTTGGAATACTTTTAGGAAAAGTGACTTTCAGTACAGCTATGTACGCGACTCATCAGCCTACATATTCACACCGTCTAGGTAAAATAATGGCGTCCAAAAGTACATGTGAGAGACAGGGTCAAAGAACATTAGAAGATAAGGAGGCAAAATAGTACCCCCACAGTTGTTGAGAAGTAGAAGAAGAGCCGAAGTATGTTTTTATAGTAACAGCAAAGTTGAAAGAAGCGGCACACGATGAAATCTGAGCCGCTGATTAACTAAAAGACAAAAGATATTAAAATATTACATGATGTTACTGTTGCTAATGAGGTGTCCAAAGTACACTACCGCTGACGGCCTTTGAGGGATGAACACGTTGATCACCGGTCATGTGACGTGGGGCCACCGACACCAAACTAATTATTTATCACTTAAAAACCATGGACCGTCTCCATGTCTTTGCTTGTATTGCTGAGAGGGCCACCAAACCAAAGAGACATTACCGTCAATCTCAGCTCCCAATCCCATGTTAGCACCTACTTCAAGATGCTTGAGGTAAGAGTTGGAGAGTGTTTTGCTATCCTCGTGTCGTGTGGGTGGTAAATGAGAACAGACCATCATAGGTGTTAATGCAAAAGCTGTTTTGGATTGAAGTGATACGATTTTGGATCGACTTCGATCCTATGGGCATCATCGCTTAACGAGTGTATGGCCGAGCCGCTAAAATATATATACCCAAAAAGGTGTAGCTGCTAATGGTTTTCTCAGTCGGTAGGTAAATTTGGGAATGGTATTAAAGAGTGTGGGAAATTTTGGTTTATGCCTTATAATTAATCGATTTAGTTGTAATTTAATGATAATTATTTAAAGGTGTTTTTTATTTTGTATATATTTATAAGTATATGATAAAATTTATAAGATAATTGTATATTACAAATAAAATTATATTAAGATTATAATTATGAGTTTCGTATTATGTTTATGTATTATCCCTAAATTATTTCTAGTTATTGTTTTATTAAGATTGAACATTAATAAAACGCAAAAAGACTGGCACATATTGTTTCTCCTTATGAAGGAAGTAGTTGATCTCATAGATTAAAGTATAGAGATACTTAAACAAACGTTTGAGTGTTTGTTAGTGAACAAGTTCACTGAATAGCCCCGATATTAGAAATTCATTTAAAATATTGCTTGTATGTCTATGTAATTTTCACTGTGATGATTGTATAAATGATCCTTTGACTTGAGGTCACCAAAGTTATCTTATATGGAGATTGCTATGTTTTTTATACTAATTATGATCTATTTAATCATGGGTCGTTTAATCGTAATCATTAGATGTAGCATAAACTATATGGAAGTAATTAAGTGATCAAGATAGAATTCATTATCCTAAAGTAATTAGGAAGAATGTTTCATTATTCTCGATTAGTATTTATTCAAAAAAATCTTTGGTCAAGGTGAAATGACGCTTTGTAAATAGTTTACAAATGTCATTAATTGAATCGATAACTAATGGCAGAGAACTAATATGATTAGACTCAAAATAGAGTAGACGTTAATTCCATGCTCTATGTCTAATCGGAACATTGTATGATGAAATGATTGAATTATATGAAGAAAAAAAATCATGCACGGAAAAGTTAGTCAAACCACTTTGACATTCCTAAATATTTGGGTGGTCATGACGCGTTGCTAAACGCCAATCGTGATCTATGATTATAAATTTTTTAATTGAAGAATTAAAGATAAATCGCCAATCATGATCTATGATTATAAATTTTTTAATTGAAGAATTAAAGATAAATTAAAAGAAATTTTAATATATCTAATTCTAGTTATAAATTAGAATTAGAATTTATAATCATTGCCAATATATTTGGGAACCTAATGGGTCTCACATATAGAATGGGATGAAGAGAGCAAAGTTAATTTAATCAAGTTAAATTTGATTGTAAAGTTTGAGAAACCTTATGATTAAACATGAGATATTTAATAAATAAGGATAAATATGAGATATATTTAGACACAATTGGTATTTAATTACAATTATAAATAATTCTAATTAAAGTTCAATTGAAATTAAAATTTAATTTCAATCAAATTACCAAAACGTCCAAAACCTATTATAAATAGGCTTATGCTCTATGGAGCTAGCACTTCTTGCTTAACCCTCTCTATAAGAGTTACAAAGTTCTCTCAACCTGTTCTGTGGATACCATTAGAGGCCAGACACTTAAGCGGCTACAGTGGTTGAGACAAATCAGTTTCGGAAACAATTCGAGGGATACAACAAAATGAAGATCAAACTTCGGAATAAGTACGAATTAATTTTTTGCTTTATTATAATTTGTGTTAATCATTTTATAGAATTGAAGAGATCTTGTTTTTCGGGAAATCAAAGGTTGCAAAAATGTTTCGTAATTATTTCGTTGCGGTTGGGATTAGATCCTGACCCGGTTTCCCAACACTAACCAGCTATGGTACACTGAAACTAAAATTGGAATCTGTTAGATTCATTGGCATATGTAATAACTGGTTTCGTGAAAATTAAATCACTCATACAGATGAGATATCTGACATTAGAAGTGAGTTCTAGTTGGCACTCAACTATATGTTTTAGTTTCTCGACCAACAAATATTGCAGGTGTAATCAGTTTCAATGGAACGAAATAAGAGTTGATTGATTGATGTTAAAGCATCATCGGTCCAAAAATTAGGACAACGATTATCTCCATAAATTTATGTGCAAATGAGATGGTGAAAATTCAAAAGTTGAGTCATCTGACATCGGAAAAAGAAATATGGATAAAGGGAGTTATATACAAAGATATGACTCATAACCCATGTCTTAAGGTTTTAGGATGAGATATGATATCTTAGTTATATATAGGTTCACTTAAATCTAGTCAAATTTCTCCCTAGGCTCAAATGGCTTTGCATGAGTTATGGGAGAAAATAATACTTAGATACTATAAGAAGAAAAAAGAAAGGCTTAAAAAGAACTGGGAGGAAGTGATCAAGAATATTATGACTAGATTAGATTTTATTGAGGATTTAGCCCGTAATAGAAAATTTTGGTGTACTAGAATACGAGTAAAGAATCTCTCGTAAAGAGAACATTCGCCTACTTATAGGTTTTGTTAAACCCTGTTCTTTGCATTTTACTGTGTAGTATTTATCTCATAGTTGCTTTAGCCTAGTTTGTTTCCTAAGTAGCGTAACTAAGGTAATGACAGCCTTGGTTGGAGGTACTCTTGTCCAGGTCTTTTCTAGTCTGTATTTCTATCTTATCATTTATTGTCAATCATTGATATATTCTATAGATACGTTATTTTGTATTGTCTTACCTTTTCTATTGCCCTTTATTAGTTTTTTGTATTTTTTTTGTATGTTTGGCATTTTTTTCATTTAACTTTTTTTAGTACCTTTTTTAATATGTTTCTACATTCATTTACAGTTTTATAGTATCGTCATACCACTTTACATGTAGGTCTATCGGAAATAGCTGTGTACTATCAGACTTTTCCAAACCCTACAACTCAGCCGGATTTCAACTGAATGTTAGTGATAATGATTATAATGATGACAACGACGACAACTCAAATGACTTTGTATGAGCTATGAGTTGAGGGGGAGCTAGTCAGATATGGATAGATCCATTTGTGAGGGGAAGATGTTGGAAATTCATAAGTGGAGTCATCCCACATCAAAAATAGACATATGAATAAGGTGAGTTATATACAAAGATATGACTCATAACCCAATGGCTTAAGGTTTTTGGTTGAGATATGATGTCCTAGTTATATATGAGCTCATTTGTATCCAGTCCAATTTCTCTTCAGGCTCCCTCAAAACCCTTCGTTGGTATCAAAGATAGGTTGACGAAGTTTGATGAATAGAGATTCATAGATTTGGGTCAAAGTGACTTAAACGGCTTTGCATGAGTTATGGGTTAACAGGGAGCTAGTTCGATATGGATAGATCTACTTTTGAGAAGGAGATGTCAGAAATTCACAAATAGAGTCATCCTACATCAGAAAGAGATATACAGATAGAGTGAGTTATATATAAAGATAAGGCTCATAATGCAGTGTCTTAAAGTTTTGGTTGATATATAATGTCCTGATTGTATATGGGCTTCCTTGAATTTGATCCAATTTCTCCCCATACTCTCTCAAAACCCTTCATGAGAATTGCCATCAACATCACTATCATGACTCTTCTAGCTTCTTAGTCCTTACAGGAGAAAAGAAAGTGGTTCATGTGATTTTAAAACAAAAGAAGTTGTGTAGGATACGCATCCAAGGAGAAGCAAATACCTTGGCTTAGGGAGTCCATGACCATGACTCACTGGGATTCCATCAAGACATCCGAATTTCAAATATTTTCTAAATGTCCTAATACTTACAATTTGACATTGACAATTTTTTTTGGGCTCCAATCTCTATTCTTATGATTTGGTAGTGATCAATTCCAATAGAAACTGACAAATTCAGGCAGTCTGGCTTTTATGAGCACCAAAGTCTAAAAGTAATAGATAAAAGATGCTTGGCCAACCAGTGCAAAGCTTTAGAAACGTTTGATAGTTTTTAATATCGTCAAAGATAAATTTTCATCTTTAAGGCTTTCACAAAAATTAAAATTATATTTGTAATTAATTCTTTTAATCTTAATCTATATATTATTTATAAATAAAATTTATTAATGATTTTTACCATAAGAATTAAGAATTTATTTATATAATAAAAATTTTAATCATTAAATTTTATATAAATAAAAGTTATTTTGTATAAATATGTTAGCATTAAGAATTAACTTACAAATTATGAAATGTAATTGGCATACAATTACTTAAATTTTCATTAAAAAAATCATAAAACTTTCTGAATTACAATAATGGAAGTAGATTTCAGGGAGTTATGGAGCCTGACATAAGGAATGCAAGATTTGCCACTCAATAATGTGCAAGATAATCTTAAGTAAATGTTATAACAGAAGATTGAATAATTCTAAGAGGCTATTTGGTTACATTTCTATTTTTTTGTTATGATTTATAGTTTTTATTTTTTGTTTTCAATTTCTATTTTTCTTTGAAATAAAAACAAAATTTTGTTTAATTGTTAACGTCAATATAGTTATATTTTATTACTGATGGAATTACATATTAGATAAAACTTTAAAATAAATTATTTTTAATTAATTAAATTTATTCTAATATCTTATATAATATTTATTTAAAAATATTTAAAAATATTATTTTATTTTACTAAACGAAATAATCTAAAATTTAAAATTTACTTTTAAACATATGTTAATTATTAAATAAAATTTTATTTGAAATTTATATATTCTGAAGATATTTTAAAATTAATTATATCTATTAATAATCACTATATTAGTTTCACATAATTTAATTACAAAATTAAATTACACGTAATTTTTATCAATAATTAATTTTAATTAATATATTAAATTAAATTAAATTATTTATAATTATTACTAGTAATTAATATATTAAATAATTAACTTATATATATTTAGTTAATAATAAATCAAATTATGAAAAAATAAACAGAAAACAAAAACTTTTTTTGTTGGTTTCATAAAATTTGAAAATTAGAAGCAACAAAAGCAAAGAAAAAACCAAAAACTCAAACAAATAGATTTTTAATACTAAATTTAAAAAAAACAAAAACATAAATAGAAACAAACAAGCCCTAAGATTATTAGAGATCGATTAGTTTCACTTATATTTTTCTATTGTAATTTTTAATTTTTGTTTCCTTTTTAAGTTTATATTTGAAATAAAATAAAAAAACTTATTTGGTTGATAAAATATCTAAGAATTACATACTATATAAAATTTTAAATAAATTATTTTTATTAAAAATAAATCAAATAAACTTTATTTTAGGATTAATTACAAAAAATCTCAAACTTTGATCAATTTTTCAATTATAGTCCAAACTTTAAAAAGTGACAATTAAATGCTCAAACTTTCAATTTTTTTCAATTCTAACTTAACATTAATGTCTTCGTTAACTTTGTTGACGTGACTTGCCACGTGTTCCAAAATCCTTATTATTAATACACGTCAGCCAAATAGGCACAACTAATGATGATTAATGAAATGATGCCGTTTAATCACAAAACTAAAATGACATCGTTTCAAAAAAACGAAATCCATAAATCCTTTGATGTTGTTTACACTGATTACTCATCCCAATGTTTGTTCTCTCAATCTAGTATCGTTTTAGTTTGTTCTCCTGGTGTTCAATCCCTTAGGCTTACATTTGTTCTCTCAACATCCCAAGCTACTCTCGCACTAGCAAGCCCTTTGTTTAATCTCTTAGCCCTTCATTTTCAGTTTGTTCTCTCGATGTCCCAGGCCTCTCTCGTATCAAAGCGTACCAATAAGTTCTTCACATTTAGTTTGTTCTCTCGACTCCTCAGCCTTTTGTTTTAGGTAAGAAAAATAGGTAAAGTCATTTGTTTTTCAAGTTTTTGAATTATGGGTATTCATAATTTTCTTTTGTTTCTTGTGTTGTATTATGCACCTAGGAATCTTTTGTTTTTGTTGAATTTGGATTTCATCTTGGTTGTAGACTAAATGTATTTGCTTCTCTCGCTTATTTAATTGGATGGAAATGGAAAATTATATTTTGGGGATTTACTGCTTCAACTACCTCAAATTGCTTCTTTTCTGAAGTTCTTATTTAACATTTCAGAAGAAGATGTTGATAATCAAGGTAGATAGGGCATTCCATCGTTTCGTAATATGAAGATGGGTTTTTCAAACTAGATAGTGAAATCTTTTGCTTCTTTGTGAATGGAGGCTTTACTTCTGGTTCTAGATATTTTATATATGTAGTGTTTTAAGAATCGTCTTAAAGAGCATAAGGATTCAGAAATTCGTTTTGATGAAAAATCCTCCAATTCTCCACTAAAAAATACGAAGATAGGTGTCCTAGCATGATTATTAGTGTTTTAAAAAATATGGTGTTGCTATTGGGAATAATCTTTACTAATTATAAAATCTAGTTACGCTCTTCTTAGCAAAATAGGTCTCTAGTCCCTCAAATGATCGTTCCTTTTTCAATGACCTTTAAATATGGTAAACATTGTCATCCAATTTTTCTTTTCACAAATTCTCCTAAAAATGAGGTAAGTGGTAAGATCCAATCAAAGCTTTTGGTACTACAATGATATGTAAATGATTAGAATTCTGCAATGATTACAAGCGCATTTAAGCTAGTAATTAAATATTTGTATGATGATATTATAACAAGATAAACAAATATGGGTATAAGTAAAGTATATGTAGCTTTTATAGCTTATGCACCTACTATATATTTGATTTGGGAAGACTTTCAGGGTATCGTTAATGGATTCAACGGTGCTATTTATTATTGTTTTGATAATGTAGTAGAAGCAGAAAGGATATATTATCAATTTTGTTGACAGAAAGCATTATGTTCATCGGTAAAATAATTTTAATATATATATTTTTAAATTTGATAATTTAATTGGATTCAATCCCTAGAACTCAAAATCTGGAAAAAAAAACGCATAGAATAAGTCTTCTGGAAACCATAGAATTTGAAAGAATAAATGG
>JAOSBL010000001.1:20814009-20827912 GCA_027568915.1 Erythroxylum roraimae | reverse complement strand
ACTGAAACTGCTTCCTTTTAACGCGGAACGTTTTAAAAAGAAAAAAAAAGTTATACTGAGTTTTAATCGACTGATGTAGTACGCCACCCTCACAGGGCACGGACTCGGATATCACCAACGATATCGGGTTCGGGTCACTCGGGAGTGGGGTGTTACACATAATACATCAAAATTGTAGAAACGCACATGGAGCAAACATAATGATCCCTTAACAAACAGTGTCTAAGGACTTCAAAATACCTATATTGTATACTTGTCTTTCAAACACAAGTAGGTGAAATCCTTTAGTTAAAGAATCATCTAACATTTCCTTAGTCTTTAAATACTCCAAACCTTAACGTCACCTTTTCATATTAACTCCTTTATGATCAAATATTTGACTTCCAAATGCTAAGACCCTATGATATTCTTTTTTGTTACTAAACAACACAACAACAAGATTATCACAATACAATCGAATGGGTCTAACAACTGGATCCATTATAGACAAATCAAAAATTATGTTTCTAAGCCAAACCATCTGTGATGCAGCCCCATAGCGTGCACTCTGCATGCATGGTATGGTCGAGGAAATCACTGTGTCTACTTGACACTCTTAAACGACATTGTACTATCTGCAAACATAAAAATGTAACCTTAAGAGGACTTTCATTCATCCGGACACATAGCTTAAATTTGAATCTGGATTCCCTACGAGGTTTAAACTGTTGACTTTACTATATGTCAACATATAATCTTTGATTCCGTTTAAGTATCTCAGCACTTGTTTGACTGCATTCCAATGGTCTATACCTAGGTTAACCAGATATTGACCAAATAGTTAAACAATAAATGCAATGTCCTGCCTAGTAGCTACCCGAGCATACATCAAGCTATCAATCATACCAGTATACGGAACATTCCTCATAGCCTCTCTGTTTACTTATTCTTTGGACACTGTGTCAAAGATTATCTCTCACTGTAAGAGATTGATACTACAACAAGTTTACAGTCAATCGTATTAAACCTTTGTAGCACACACTCAATGTTTGCACTCTATGAGAGGTCTAATGAGTTTTGAGATTTGTCTTGATACAAAGATGCTTCACCAAGGTACTTCATATTGAAATCCTTGGGCAAAAGTTGCTTAACCTCATGCAATATGGTCAAGTTATTTAATGTGAGCAATATATCATCCACATACAATAATAAGAAGATAATTTTGCTCCCATGACCTCATAGTACAATCATTTTTTAACTTTATTTTTCACGAAACTGAAAGAGATCACAACCCCATCAAATGTAAGGTACCACTTTCGGGAGGTTTGATGTAAACCATATATTGATCTGTTTAACATACAAACCATGTCAGTTCCATCTGGATCTTTAAATCCTTTATATTATACTATATATAGACCTCTTCATAAGGGTCTTTATTTAGGAAAGCAATATTAAGAGCCATCTGATGTAACTCTATATCATCATGTGCTATATATAATTGCCTAATCGCTCAAAATGTATCCTTTTAAGATACGGGAGAAAAAGTAACATTAAAGTCAACCTTTCTTCCTAAGTGAATCATCAGGCAATTAAGCGAGCTTGTAAACAACTGAACTTTATCCTAAAATCTTTTAGGTCTTTAAACTTATTTACAACTAATAGGTTTGTAGTTCCGCTGCAAATCAACTAGCTCCCTAACCTTACTATGTTTTATGGATTGCATCTCATCATTGATTGCATCCTACCACAAATCTACATTGGGTCCAAAAACAGTTTCTGTAAAAGTAACTAGATCTGCAATATGTCTAACATCATAATCTTGTTCATTAAATAGACTATGTAATCAAATCGGATAGTAGGTTACCTCACTCTAATGGATATACACAACTGCATTAGATCTTGTACCCCTAGGAACCTCTGTGTTTACAGGGATGAGTTCCTATTCCTGTACAGGCACAATACTATGACCTAGATCCACCTGATCTAAATGTATGAGTAACGGGTACATAATAACTTTAGTATCTGCCCTATTATCATCCGAATGATCAAAAGGCTCACAATCATCATAGACATGGTATTCCAAAAACTTAGTTGTTTGTGATTCCACTATTCTGATCTCTCCTTCTGTATAGTAAAATTTGTAGCTTTAAAGTGGTCGCGATATCTAACTAAATAGCAATGAGTGTAACGAGTATGCAATTTTTCTTTATAAGGATTATACTACCTTAGTAGGCTAGCCTTATACACAAATATGTGCAAGGGTAGGTTTCCACACTTCTAGATAATCAGGTAGATTAGTCTTGTTTTGTATAAACTTCTTCAAGTCCTTTAGGGTGATGTTATGCCTTTCGGCAATATACCATTTTGCTCAGAACTACCCGGCATAGCGAATCAAGTCACAATTCCAACCGATTCCATATATTTAGAAAATGGACCTTTTCATGTCCTGAAACACCATGTTTGACATGATACTCTCCTCTACGGTCAGATCTGACTATCTTGACGAATTTTTCCAATCAGTTCTCAACCTTCAGTCTTTAAGCAAGAACACATAAACTGTAATGGGAATAATCATCAATAAATGTCAGAATATATTTAAAATTGCACAATGCAACTGTATAAGGTCTTCTGATATCTGTATGTATCAAACTCAACAAGTCAGAAGCACAAGTTGACCTCTTTATCCTTATTTCAGTCAACTTACCCCTGTAACAGTTAGTACATGTTTCCAGATTATCATAATCTATAATTGAGAGAATGCTTTCCTTAATCAATCTCTTAACCTTAGCTCTACAAATGTGGCTTAAACTTTTATGTTACACCATGTATGAATTATCATTCATCAAGATTCTTCTTTTCATGGCTTATTCAACAAGATACGAAGAAGCATATATCTAATTCGGGGTAAGACATATTTTATACAAACCATATGACAAGAAAGTTGTACCATTATGTTTTGCATGAAACAAAAATTGTATAATAGAAGCATTAATTACAAAAGATTAACCTTCTTTGTCCAAAATTGATACAAAGATCAAATATAAAATGTTCAAAATGAACCTTGCATTAAGGTTTAGTACATACATCCCCTATAGAAATGACATTCGCTTCTTCATTTCCGTCAATCATTGGTTCCTCCTTCCCCTTATTTGGCTCTATCCTATAGATGAACCTATGCATCATGGAAGCACCATAATCAGATGCTTCACTTTATAGCCACCAAATACTTAATGCAACTATCGCAAATTAGATTCATAAATTGATAAGCTAAAGAGTTACCTGTTGGTGTCAATCTTTCCTTCTATGCCTTATACTGCTGGCTTCTTTATGTCCGCAGGACCTTTACCAACACTTGATTGACCAGCATTAGTATGTAGAGAAGATTTAGACTTTCTACCTTTAAACTTAGCAAGCTTCATCTTTGCCTTCCCTTTTGTTGCTTCGAAGGCTGTAGGAGTAGGAAGCTTGAGTTTCTCCTCCTCAGCAATGTAATGAGCAATCAAAGCATTAAAGTCCCATTCCTCATCCAGTGAATAATAAGTCATCACGTAATTACTAAACTCTGGAGAGAGTGTATTCAGAGTCTGGTGAACTATGAAGACATCAGGAAGAGGAATATTCAACATCTTTAGTCTACTGTGAAAATGAATCATTCTTGAAATGTATTTCATCACTCCCCCTTCTCCTATATACCTCATGGAGAATAATTCTTTCTTCAAGACACTTATCTCAACATTAGGTGAGATTGTGTACCTTTTGGAGGCACCACCAAGAAATTCCTTCGCTATGTGTGTGTCTAGAAGTCCACTAAACAGATGGTCATGTATGGATCTCTTAATGGTCATAAGAGATAATTTGTTAGACCGATCCCACGCTACATAAGCTGCATTATAAGCTCTCGAGCTCATAGATGTAGGTGAAGATGGCCTATCCGTCCATATAGTCATATAAATTTCATTTATCTCCAGAACATTCAATACATTCTCTATCCACTTCTTCGTATTGAAACTGGTCAGGGCTTCAATGGTAATACTGATATTATTGACTGAAAAGGTGACTACAAAATGACAATGTTTAAATCAGCACAAATATAGGACAACAACGATACTCAAAACCATTAAATAATATTTGTACCAAGAATTCGATTACATATTTTATGAAACACCTTTGGGCTGAATATATAATATATGCAATTAGACCTTCACATAAAAGTGATCGGAGTATAAACCATCAACTCTCATGACACTACCACCTTTAGGTGAATAGATCACTTGAGCAACAACCTTCCTCCATCTAATGCATTTATGCACATCTCAAAATTTTATGTAAGACCAACACCTTTGAGCAGAATAACCAAACATAAAATTAGAGATATACCCCAACATGCAAGCAGAACAATTCAAAATACTGACTTGAAAGGTCACTTTGGTGACTACATCCTCATCGGCACTCAAAAGGTCTATAAACACAAGGGATACATCTTTATGTTATCCTTACATTCTTTATGGGTATATTGTATGTGACAATGTAACACTGATAAATGCAAAAACCCAAATGTGCAGTCTCATTGTCACACACTAGTGCTGAAAATATTCTCAAAAAATTTTATTTGAGACTTTCATAGCGAAAAAATCTCATTAAAGCAACTATCGTGCGCCACTGGACACTAAACTGACCACAAAAGACATGAGAATCTCATGTATCTCCTTTATGGCAAGTTCGTTACACAAAAATTCACTCAACAATGGCTTCAGAATATGTTAAAAACCTTTTCTGATCCTAAATAATAAACATGAGACCTGAGACATAAAAACTTGAAGTATCTCTCTCATGTGATGTTCGAAGCATGAAAATTTACTCAAAATCGGATTCAGAATGTATTAATTCCTTTTTTAGAGTTAAATTTAATTTATCACTAATGCAATAAATTCATAAAAATAGAAAAATTAACTTTATAAATTTCTTGGACCTGAAAACTGACCCAAACTACCCCAGGCACCCTTACGGGAAATCTGAATTTCTTTTTGGTAATATAGCACGTTGATGTCAGCACTGCATCGGCATTAACGTCAGCTGTGCGTGGAGAGAAGTGGCCAAAGCGACGTGCCTTAATTTGTATGGTCTATACATTGCGTGCACCCACGTCTACTTATTGACACACGTGCCGATATGTGGCACCCCTTGTCCATAAACATGTCGACCGCTGTTTGGTGCGTGCAATGCACGCGCCAGATGTACCGCCCCACGGGGCTGTACTGTTCACCTGAGTCTTCATCCCCAACTAAAAAAAGGTGATTTTCTGTGAGATTTGGGCTAATTTTTTGTACTCCCCAGCTAGTTTTCACACCGTTTCTCAAGGCTAAATACATGTATATTATTTTCAATTATCAAGAAAAAAATTGAAATATCTTCATTTTTAACCACCTGATCACGTCACCGCTCTGATACAGATCGAACGTGAAAGGGAAAATAATGAAGAAATACAAAAAATACTTGATTTTGATTCCATAACTTCAAATAAGCTTTTTGAAGCCGAAACAAGTACGAATCTACGACCGTCTTCACCGGACCTGCTCACCTGAATGGGGTAAAGCCTTTCCATAATTTTCTCAAAACGTAAGCTTTCTTAATGGGTAAGAGAATCCTTATGCTTACTAATGATATAAGCAATTGCAGGAGACTTTAACCTTTATATATAGCATTCATATCGGGTTTTCCCATAATAGGCCTGATATGGGTCTGATCCATACTAATCGGGATCGATTTTTTACTCAGACTTTGACCATTGATTTAGATCATTTATTGGGCTACTTTATTATCTTTATTCTGATCAAATTACGAAACTTAGCCGATAAGTTATTGAAAAACTGAAAAATGCAATTAAATGTTGTCCAACTTTATAGGAAATGTCAAAAATATCCAACATCAAAGACTAAAATAAATATACCCTAACATAACTCCATCGCATAATTAAGTGTTTACTGGAATCTCAGATGTCATAAATCCACAGTTTAATCTCATTTAAGTAAATCTTGACTTTGACTACTTAAATTCATTATATGTAAAACCTTACCTGTATCATAAAAAACTCGAATGAAAAAACAAACCTAATAAAAATCGAACCTTTAAACCGATTAGAGTCCTGATCAAGTAGCGGGGCAGGTTGGGGAGACGAGGCCTGTGAATGGAGGAGCAACCAATGCTAGTTCTACCTTTGTGTGGTCGGAAGGATAAATGGACTGTTGAGTTTAATTAGTAAAGAGAGGGAGGAGGTTTTGGAGTTGTGATGGGAGGTAGAGACATCAAAGTAGTGGAATAAAATCTCCCCGCCTTTTGTAAACCTGTGAACAAATCATCAAGTGGAGAAAACCAAAAAAACCCTGAAATAAAATCAAAGAAAGGCATACCGAATTTTCACCTGAAAAACCTTCCCAATATGGAAAGTAAAAACCACAGGATCGTAGTCCAAAATATCTCCACTATTTAAAATAATAGGTACAATACAATTTCTCTAGATAAAGTTAGAGATAATACACCGAGATACTCAAGAGATTAAACTCTTTGAAATAGAAAAAAAAGTGAAAAATATCTCACAAATAGAGAAGCACTAGTGCCAAATTATCAGGCACAAAACTCTATTTTACTAAGATTGTATTGCTCTGAATACTTTGTTTGGGATGCTTAAGTCTTCCCTTTTGGTGTCTATTTATAGGGAGAAATCTACCCAAGCCTTCCTTCCACTTTTGATTTAGTATTTCTTAAATGAAGGGACTTCCAACAAATCTCCCCCTCCTGACATTTAGGATCATCATCATAAAGGAAAGAATCCTCATTTTCCATATCGGTTAGAAGGACTTGTCATCCCTGCGATCAATCTGCAGACTTCAAGATTATCTTTTAGTAATGCCATTGTCAACATATCGGCACCATTTTCATCCGTGTGTCTCTTTGCAAGTGCTAACAACTTGACATTCAAAACATCTCTGATCTAATGATATCCTATCTCCCTATGTTTTGATTTCGAATGGAGAACTGGATTCTTACTAAGATGGATAGCACTTTGATTGTGTCACAATACATAACATATCTATCTTGCTTAAAGCCAAGTTATTGGATGTATCTTTTCATCCACAGTAACTCCTTGCATGCTTCTAGTGCTGCAATATACTCCACCTTGATAGTATGTATCACAATACACTTTTGCATTCTTAACTACCATAATACTACTCCCCTGTAAAAGTGATCAAGTATCCTGAAGTAGACTTTCTGGTAGCAACATCACCTCCTAGACTTGAATTTGTGTAGCCTTCTAATATAGGCTTTTCATTTTCAAAACTAAGACTCAAGTTGGAAGTACCTCGAAGATATCTCATGACTCACTTCACAACATTCCAATGCTCTCTTCCTGAATTTGAGAGAAATCTACTAATCATGCCAACTGTATGAACTATGTTTGGCCTTGTTCATACCATGACATACATTAAACTTCCTACTACTGAGGAGTAAGGAATATTCTACATATCTCTTATCTCTACTTCTGTAGAAGGACTGTATTTACTGCTTAACTTAAAGTGGGATGCAAGAGGGGAACTAACCACTTTAGCATTTTCCATGTTGAATTTTTTAAGCACCTTCTGAATGTACTTCTCTTGAGACAAATATAACTTCGTTGTACTTTTGTCTCAAGTAATCCTTATACCAAGGATCTACTTTGATAGCCCTAAGTCTTTTATAGCAAAATACTTGCTCAATTGCTTCTTCAGTTTGTCAAAATTAGTAATATTTTTGTCAACAACTAGCATCTCTTCAACATAAAGAAGTAAAATAATGGAATCATCTTTAGAGAATTTATGTACGAAAACACAATGGCCAAAAGTCATTTTCTTATAGCCTTGCTCTCCCATAATTGACTCAAACGTCTTATACCATTGTCTCGGTGCTTGTTTTAAGCCATAAAGACTCTTCTTTAGCCTACACATATAATCTTCTTTCCCCTTGACTTTGGACTTTGGTTGCTCTATATAGATTTGCTAAGCTGAGGATAACTCGAATGGATGACATCTTCACCACTGGTGAGAATATTTTATCGAAATCAACTTCTCTGACTAAATCCCTTGACCACCAGTCTAGCTTTGTATCATGGCTGTGACGAGTATTCATCATGTTTTACCCTGAACACCTATCTATTCTTCAAAACTCTTTTTTCCTTTGGGAAGCTTACTAGGTCAAAAGTGTGATTCTCAACGAGTGATTTCATCTCTTCTTCATGGCTTTAACACACTATTGTTTGTGTTCATCTTCCATAACTTCTTTATAAATCTTAAGTTCTTCCCCGTCAGTGAGTAACATATACTCATTTGGAGAGTACCGACTAGAAGGTTTTTTGTCTCTATCAGATCATCTTAGTAGAGTTGGATCCTCTACTTCCTGTGCTCAGTCATCCTCACCATCATCTGCCTCTTTTGGTGAAGGAACATCCTCATCAGCTACATCTTATTAAGTATTCTCCTTAACATTCTCTTATGTTGGTACCTTGCTAATTGGATCCAAATTAAGCACATCACTAATATCTTTAGGTGTTACATCTTTTGTCTTTTGGATATCCTTGATGGTCTCATCTTCCATAAACACAACATCGTGGCTTTAGATAAGCTTCTTGCTGACTAGATCATAAAGTCTGTAACCAAACTCATTAAGGCCATAACCTAAAAAGATGCACCATTTTGTCTTATCATCAAGCTTGGATCTCTCGTCTTTGGGAATGTGCACAAACGCCTTGCTTCCAAAAACATGAAGATGATCATATTTGACATCTTTCCTTGACTAAACTCTATCAAGCTCATCAGACTGTAATGGAACAAAGGGTGAGAGATTCACCACATGCATCACTGTATCCAATGCCTTGCCCCAAAATTGTTTTAGCAACTTTGCTTGTGATAATAAGAATCTGACTCTCTCTACCAGAGTTCTATTCATCCTTTCTGCCAAATCATTCAATTGTGGCATCTTTGGTGGTGTCTTCTAATTCCAAATGTCTTGCTCTTTGCAATATTAATCAAATAGACCAGAATACTCTCCCCCGTTATCAGTCCGGATGCATTTCAGTTTCTTCCCTGTCTCTCTTTCGACTGAAGCTTGAAATTGTTTAAAGACCTCTAATGCTTGATCTTTCGACATCAATGTATAAGCCCAAACCTATCTTTAGTGATCATCAATAAAAGTCACAAAATAGAGATCATTACCAAGTGACTTTGTCTTCATCGGACCGCATACTTCAGAATGTACCAAATCAAGTACATTTGGTTTTCTAAAAGGAGGTGAACTCTTGATAGCAACTCGATTCTGGTTTCCTGTTAGCAATGAACCCACTTTCTAAGACACGTACGTTTGACACTAGATAAATGTCCCCTCTCAGCTAACACTACTAAGCCCTTCTCACTCATGTGGTTGAGTCTTTTATGCTACAACTCATTTGCATCTGCATCTTCCATAGCATTAATACTGCTACTGGGAATGTTGGCTTGCATCATGTACAGCGTCTCGTGCTTCTTACCCTTGGCTACAATCATGACCTTTGGTAAGTTTCTATACATTTTTATAGAATATGCTACAAAACCCTTCATCATCAAGCTTTCCTATAGATATGATACTGAATTTGATATCTAGAATATGTTTGACATTTTTCAGTACTAATCTCGTGCGATTATTGTTCTTCAAGCAAATGTCTCCAATGCCAGTGGCTTGTGTAAAGCCATTATTTCCCATCTTCACACGCCCATCATCTTTGGATGTATAAGATGAAAATAATGCCCGTTAAGTAGTGGCTTGAGTTAAGGAGCCACTATCAATTACCTAACTCTTTTCTTCTCATATAATACTAATCTCCTCATCATAGATCACAAGTAGATCCTCGGTGATAATAATCCGATCTTGACTGCTGGCATCATTCTTCTTTGATTCCTATTTCCTCTTGCCTTCTCTTTTCAGGTTCCCGCAATTTGTCTGCATATTGCCTTTTCCACTATAGTATAAGCATTTAATGTTGGTAGATTTGTTGGGCCTGCTACTGGATCTATCTCTTTGGCCTGGACCTCTACTTTTGCTTCTCCCCTTTATCTCTGTGATTAAGACATCGAACTCGGGAGATGAGCCTTGAGTCTTTCTTCTAGACTCCTCCTCCAAAAGGCTACTTTTAACCTTTTCCATTGAGACTACACCTTCAGGGGCTGAGTTGAAGATGTTGTTCTAAACATCTCCCAGGAGCTCGGTAAGGATCCCATAAGCCATAATCTGAGCAGTTCATCATCGTAGGTGAGCCTCATAGTGGCCATTTGATTAATGGTCCCTTGATAAGTATTCAAGTGATCCATCATTGATGTTCCATCTCGATATCTTAGGTCCATGAGTTGTTTAATCAAGACTATTTTTTTGTTGCCAGATTTTCGAGTACAAAGGCTCTCGAGTTTGACCCATAACTTGTCTGTTTCCTTCTCGTCGGAGATATGATTCCGGACATTATCATCTACCCAATTTATGATGAATCTGCATATTTGTCTATGTAAAAGACTCCACTCGTTGTCAGATTTGCCTTAAGCTTTTGTGATTCCGAATATCGATTCATGGTATCCCTTCACATAAAGGAAATCTTCCATCTTCTCCTTCCATACTTGAAAGTTGCCTCTGTTCAGGCTGATCATTCTGCTTGTGTTAACTTCCATCATTTATAAAGGATGACTGGCTTAGTAACCGTACACGTGAATGGTGACCATGCACATAAATAGTAACAGTACACGTGAATAGTGCCTAATATCTTCATATATTAATCTAATTTATTTTCTAATGTGGAGGATACATTATTTAGTGGCAACCATAAAACATATGATAATTAGACTTGCACACCCAAACTGGGCTCTGATACTAGTTTAATGAGAGGTAGACACACCAAAGTAGCGGAATAAAATCTCTCTTGCCTTTTGTAAACCTGTGAGGAGATCATCAAGCGGAGAAAACCACGGAAACTCCGAAATAAAATCAAAGAAAGACACATCAAATTTTTACGTGAAAAATCTTCCCAATATAGAAAGTAAAAATCACGAGATCGTAGTCCAAAATATCCACACTATTTAAAATAATAGGTACAACACAATTTCTCTAGATAAAGCTATAGATAATATACCAAAATACTCTAAGAGATTAAACTATTGGAAATATAAAAAGAGTGAAAAATATCTCACAAATAGAAGAACACTGGTGCTAAATTGTCCGGCATAAAACTCTCTATTTTATTATGCTTGTACTTCTCTTAATACTTTACTTGAAATGCTTAAGTCTTCCCTCTTGGTCTCAAGGGAGAAATCTGCTCACGTCTTCCTTCCACTTTCAATATGATATTTCTTAAATGGAGGACTTCCAACAAGTTGGTTTTAAGGGCTCTTCAAGTTGAAGCAATTGGTAGATAGAGAATGGGCATTTGAGGATAAACTAGAGAGAGAAACCGACGGTTGATACTTAATTGGGTTGCAATAATAATATAGATAATAAACTTTGGGGTTATTACTTACAACCCTTTTTAAATGGTCAGAGAGGGTTTGTAATTTTTGTCTTTTTTTTTTTCAACAATTAAGATATAAAAAATAAAAATTTGAAAAAAGAACATGACGTTAATTCTCCAAATTGCACAGAATGTAAAATCAAGAAATGCATATTGAGATTATGATACTTGATTAAGGCTGCAAAAAGTGATCGAACCTGCATTTATCTTTATTATTTGAAGTACAAATCGCTGGTACAAACGAATAGCAAAAAAGATCTTATGCATGTCTGATACTGCTTGCTACAGGAGACATCAACAGTTCAACTCAAACTTAGACCATTACTTTAAGCTATCTTATGATCTGAAACTAAAAGCAAAGGACAGGAAAACCCAGACAGCCACTGCTCACTTTTATATGCAGACTGAAATAGTGAAGTGGATACCAGTGTTTAACCCTTCCACCTTACATGTTTTTCCCAGTTATGTCCAGTCGATGGCTCCTATGTATTATCACTGTCTGTGAAACACCACCAAAATGACGGGACTGGGAACTTGATATTTTTCACTTCTGTTTTGGTTGCACCTATCCAAAATATGTCGTTTCTTGTTTTGTACAAGAGTAGCAGAGATTAGTCCTGTCACATTTTTTCTGTAAACTGAAATATAATATGATTCCTTAGCATTGAACGTGAGAAAATCTACTGAGTAAAATAGGAAAAACTGCACAAGATCCCCAACACCCTCCTCTAACCCTATTCTGCGTAAAAAAAATGACGTTTTATGTATGTTTCAACCTTGTTTCACACAAAAAAAGATGACGTCGTTTTATGTTGTTTACATCGTTTTTTACTAAACAAGATCGTCTCATGAAATTTTAGTCATTTATTTTGCGAGACTCATACGGGACTCACATAAATAAATGACTGAGATTTATTGAACACAATAAGATATCATAATATTGGACAGAAGATCTGGACTCGTTTTTGACGCAGAAGAGGGTTGGAACAAGGTGTTGGGTAGAGAGGAAAAACATACATACAGAGTTCTAACAGCTAATGATTAACCTCTAATCCATACAGACGGAAGATTAATAACTATAAACGGATAACGGTTTGGTCTAGATTAAGGTTGATAAAGCTTATTCCCACATCTGCATTTCCAAGATAGAAGATAATAACTACCATCATCTCCACGAGCTGATGCTTTAAAAGTAAAATCCTTTCTTTGATGAGAAGGAACAACCAATGTAGCCAAGCAAGGCCTGCAATTCATACACTTGTCAATACAACCTGGAGGCCTCGAACCCAACACCATCTTTCTTCTTTGCTGCAAATTGTTACTGTTGCTTGAGGATAGAGAGCCGTGAACTGTAGATTCAAGAGGGAAGGGAAAGAAGATTGTTTTCTTTACTTAAACAGCATTAAAATCTCACAAGAGCTTGCATGCAGGGAATTGTTATATGAATAGAAGAAAAGATATGACAACAAAGGTAAGAAATTTAATGTTCATTCCTCTGTTTTACCTAACATTGGAGGTGAGATTATGATGAGGAAAAAGATGAAAGAAAGAGATACTGCAACTTTGTGGCAACTTGAGAGATTTCTTGATGGAATCATGAGTCTCCAATAGACCAGCACCTGCATAATAGTGAAACTTGCTCCTGATGTATGTTACTGTGAAGAGAAAAATCATAACCAATAAAGGGCTGCTGATGATGAGAGAAAGGGAAAAGGCAGGAAAATGTTGAAGAGCGAGGAAGTAGTGTGATTTGATTGCGAAGACAGAGAGGCAAGTGGTACGGGGATATATATACAGTATGTACGATAAAGACGAAAGTATTGGAGTGCTGGACATGTCTCTTGTGCCACTGTGCCGCTCACCAATTAAAGGCTATTGGACTTTGACACTGTTTGTGAACATGGATACATTTTTGTTGCTTCTTTTGGGAAACTGTGGCACTTACTTTATGTTTCTACTAAGGCACGACTATTTGGATCACGCTGACTTGACTCTCATTTATTAGTTCGCCTATGTATTTAATACCTGTAGCCCACAAACTCATTCTGTTCATCCCTGCATCATTTGCTTTATTTTCTTCTTATCAGGGGATTCAGCGTTTCATTGTCAGATTAGCATTTGATGATTGTTACAAAACTTTAAACTGTAATACCTTCCAATTTAATTTATTCAACTTCTAGAGAAACTGTGTAATTTTGGACAAGCTTAGTAAACTCATCATCCCTGTGTAGTCTGATAGTTTATGAGCAAAACAATTGCCAACTTTGGCACATGCCGTGTCGCGTGTTGGGCGCAGCGGGTGTATTTTGTGAAAAGGAAAAATAAAATGAGCAAAATGGACACAGAATATTTAACGTGGTTCACCCTTAACTT
>JAOSBL010000001.1:20719999-20731707 GCA_027568915.1 Erythroxylum roraimae | reverse complement strand
TATCTTAGTCAAAGGTTAAATGAGAAAATTATGTTTAATTTTAAGAAGCATTCTTTCTTATAAGAATGCTTCTTAAAATTAAACATAATTTTCTCATTTAACCTTTGACTAAGATAATTCAAATTTTTTGTCTTTTGAATATTTTGTGACAAAGTAAAGAATATGGCCTATGACACATTCATGTTAAGCAACTCCATCAAAGACACTTCTTGTGATACGATTGTATTTTAGACATTTCTTTACTTTTAAAAAAAAAAATCAAGATAGAAAAGCTTTAGATCACGTCTTAATCTTTCTAAAGCATTTGAAATTATCTCAATCGGAACTTGAATGAGAAAGTTATGCCAATATAAAAGACATTATCTAAACTAGAAATTATATTAGTTAAAATTAATTTAATTTCCTTTATAAACAATAACTTTTTAGTTTGATAAAAAATATTCATTTAAAATTAAATAATTTTAATCATGATGGATTATTTTTTAAATTAGACCAAAAGATTATTAATTATATACAAACTTTAATTGAGTATAACTAATTTAATACCTAATTTAAACAATGTTGCTTAAATGGGGCATAACTTTCTTATCTGACCTTAGATTATGATGATTCTGTTGTGAAATCAGGAAGAGATCTGATCCAGGTCGCAATGGAATAATAACTAAACTTTTTTTAATTTTGATTTCCCAAAACCAATATCACTTTAATTTTATAAAATAATTAACACATAAATCATAATAACACGTGAATCTTAATTCGTACCTTATTTCAAAGCTTAATATTTTTCTTTCTGTATCACTCGAATTGTTTCTAAAATTTGTCCATCTCAACCACTATAGCCTCATAATTGTTCGACCCCTACCGGTATCTACAAAACAAGTTGAGAGAACTTTGTAACTCTTACGAAGAGGTTTAAGCAAGGAATGCTAGCTCTATTAGAGCTTAAGCTATTTATAATAAGATTTGGACATTTTAGTAATTTAATTGAAATTAAATTCTAATCTTAATTAAATTTTAATTAGAATTACAAATAATTCTAATTAAATACCATATATGTTTAAATAAGATCTAATATCTCATATTGACCATTATTTATTAAATATCTCATATTTAATTATAAAGTTTCCAAACTTAATCAAGTCCAACTTGAATAAAATATCTTTGCTCTCTTCAACTCGTTCTTTATGTGAGACTAATTAGGTTTCCAAATATGTTAGCCATGGATACAAATTATAACCTTAAACTATATATAAGATTAGATAAATTAAACTCCTTTAATTGATCTTTAATTCTCTAACTAAACAGTTTATATCCATAAATCAAGATTGACATTTAGTAACACATCATGACTACTCAAATATTTAGGAATGTCAAAGTAATTTTAACTAACCTTTTTGTGCATAAATTTTCCATAGAATTCAATTATTTCATCATATAATGTTCGATTAAACATATAACATAGAAGTAATGTCTGCTCTAGTTGAGTCCAATCATATTAGTACTTCACCATTAGCTATTGACTCAATTAATCACATTTGTAAACTATACACAAAACCTCATTTCACCTTAGCTAAGGCTTTCTTCAAAATAATACTAATCGAGAACAATATAACATGAATCTTATCTTGATCACTCAACTACCTCTATATTATTCATGCTACATTCAATAACTACCGACTGAACTACCTATGATTAAAATAGGTCGTAAGTAACATCAAAACAGAACAATCCCTATAAAAGATAACTTTGGAGATCTCAAGTCAAAGGATTATTTATACAATTAGCATACTGAGAATTTTCATAGATATACAAGTAATGTTCCAAATGGATTTCTCATATGGGGTCAATTTAATAAAATTTTTCTCTAACGAGCACCCACACATTTGTTTAAGTATTTGCATACTTAGTCTATGAGATCGACTGCTTCCTTCATAAGGAAAAATATAATTGTTTTAGTCTTTTTACGTTCTATTAATGTCCAGTCTTCATAGAAAAAAATGCAATATAAATTTCATAATTATATTATCATCATAGTTTTATTTGCAATATACAATTCTCCCATGGACTTTATCACATTGATCTAAGTATATATAAGATAAAGAGTGCCTTTATAATTATCACTAAAATACAAGCAACTGATTGGTTGTAGGGCATAAACCAACAGTCTCCTATTTGCACTACACTAATCATTTAAGTATCATACATCATATCACCATATGACTTAGGGAGGCAAAAAGGTCTAGCCTGGCCCGACCCGGTCTGATGTTAACAAACAAGGCTCAAGTTGACCGAGCCTTAGACCCTATTTTCTCTACCCTTTCGAGCCTCGGGCTAAGCTCAAGCTAGGGTGGCTTGGTGTCAAGCTAAGCTCAAGCTAGGGTGGCTTGGTGTCAAGCCGGGCTCGAGTTTGATAAAGCAAAATGAAGTGACTTTGCTTTTTTTAAATAAAAAAAACTCTAGCCCAGGCCACCCTTGACCAGATTGGGCCTCAGGTCAGGCTCAACCAATTGCTTTGATTAGAAACTGTGAATAACTTGTGCTTGTAAGTTGTGAAATACCAAAATGGAGGGAGGGACAATAAATTTTCATCCCAAAATGTTATAGAATATGTCAATTTCTACTTTGAAGTTGCCAGAGAAACTTTGTTTAGTGTTTGCGAGTTGTAAGAAATTGGAACTCTCATTAAAAACAATATTTGGCTTTGTTTTAGTTTCTTTATTTTCGATTCTTAACAACTCATTAATAACAGTTGCAAATCAAAATTGTTAATACCTAGAGTAGACAAAACATTCCATGCAAATCATTTCTCTATGACTATAAGGACTTAAACAACAAGGGAAGACAAAACATTCCATGGCTCAATTTATACTAGGGTTAGACCTGCACTTGAACTTTGAGAACAAAAAGCTGACAAATGACACAAATCATATAAGAGCTCCACAATGAGTTGCTTGGTGATAGCTGAGGAAAATGTCATTGAAAGAAATTAACTACTTGGACTGATTAATCATATACTTTTTTTATCAGAGAAATGATCAAATTAGGTAACTATGCAAAACAAATGGAAAAAGTCTAAACATTGATTGCTTTGCAAAAGTAGCCAAATTATATATATCGTGGGATCAAGTATTAAATACTCTAATCAAAATCTTTATAAGATTCATATGCACAAATGTCAACTAGAGGATGTAAGATTGAAGGACCACATCTGAAGTTTGTATAAAAGGTCATTGGAAAAATCATACAACTAGGCCAATTCTAACTTCCCAAACATTCAAAATCATTTAAAAAGATAGTCTTGAACTAAGATCATGTTTGGTTCTACTTATTTTTATAATTTTTTTTATGTTGATTGTGAAAAAATATATAAATAAAACATGTTTGGAAGAAATAGTTTTGGTTTTTTGTTTTAAAAATTAAAAAACCACAACGTAATTACAAAAACATAAATATGATGTTTTTGTATATTTTCGTAATAGTTTTCTTATCCAGATAAACAAGAAATCTTGTTTCTAAAATCAATAGTTTTTCCAGTGATCTTGTAGAAATCTAACTCCTTCTCCCTGTTGTTGTCTAATTTTAGCGAGCCTCTTCCTCTTGTATAAATCTACTTCTCTCTTCTCTCTCACATAATCATTTTATTTTTTGCCTACCTCTCTCTTCTCTCTTTTGCTTTATTTTTTCCTTTTAAAATTTATCTTTTGAAAAATATAAAAGGGGTTTTTTCTAGATTTTTTATTCTTCTCCAATCTTGTCACAAAACTTTGTTAATTTTGCATTTGTCGGTGCAAAAAGCTAACATAAATTGATTTTGACCTTTTTCTGATTCTATTTAAAAATTGCTTTTATTGAATTTTGTTCAAATTTTTTATTCATGATTTTAAGCGTGTCGATCCACTATCAAAACCAGGTATCTAAATCTTGAATCTTTTCCATCTATATGTATATATATAATTCCATAATTTCTTGACCCTATAGTTTATTTCTATCATTTTTCTAGATTCTTGTTTTCCATCCATGTCTGGTTTATCGTGAGTGACTTATTTATGAATTTGAAGTTGATGTTTAGGTCACAAACTAATTAGAAAGTATAATCATATACGTGTGTTATTGTTTTAAGACTGACCTAATATGCTTTCTATAGGGAATGTCGATAACCTTATACATTTAATAACATCATCAACAAAAACACCTAATGAGAGTCCTGTTAAAACACAGAGTTTAGAGCGGTCCAGTAGTATGCAGTCTTATTCCTACCTAGTAGAGAGACTATGTCATACATTTAATAAGAAGGCTTTAATATGAAGTATAACTAAAAGTGGAAGGAAATGAGTGTGATATGTTTTCTATGCATGTTTTGTTTCCACTATTTAAGGTTGATTTTATACCTTGTAAAGATAATACTAAATTCCTATGATACTAAATTCCCGTTCACAACTATTGAATTCATATACATAATTACCACAAAAGCATAGATAACATAAAAAAGAGGAAATAGAAATAAGATAGATGACACTATGATTACAACTAGAACTTGAAATTTTATTGTAAAAACAAATTATTAAGGTTGGGAAGCGAACAAACACAAGAAAATTAAAGAGAGAGAGAGAGAGAGAGTCCATAGCTTGCTTTGCAATTTTTATAGTAGTTCAATTTGGTTCTATACTGGAAAAGAATAGCAAAAGAGAATGAAGATATGATGTTTTCTTATCTTTAAAGAAAAACAAATCTTGTCACTTTTCCTATCTTACCACAAGTATAAAACCTGTAATTGATATTAACAATTATTAACTATTTTTATAATAGCTACTTAGTTGATAGAAAATGAACATTTTGAAGCTAAAGACCAAAGTTAGCTTGGCAACTTCTAGTTATCAATAATTATAAAATTAGCATCCATTTGCTTTTAAAAATGAGTGAAATCATTAATACAGGAAAATATGTGCTTTAGATTAGTCTTTTGATCTTATGCCACCACTAGCTGTCTTCTTAAGCATGTAAATTAAAGGAGTTGATGTAAAAGGTAAGATATAGAAATAACATACCAAATAAGAAGTAGAAATAATCATACACTTTCACCAATACCACCAACAAATTTAGGCACAAGTTGTTTCTTTTTCTTTCTTTTAATCAATATCTTATGACTTCCATGCGGACTTACAATCATTTGGGTTCTTTACAATTGAATTTTGGTTTATTTTCTAATTTAGTTGGGGATAAGAAATATTAGACTCGTTTTGTTTAATAAAATACCAAAAAGAATGTAGATATCCCTTTAATAGATATTAACTAATTTATTTACTTCTCATGATTTTATTAGTAAGATATGATTTTCTTGCATTTTTGTATTCTTGTAAAGTTTTCAAATGATACGAGTTATCGATATGCTAATATTGTTGATGCTGAAACTCTTGGGTCAATGTAAGCTGGACTATTCAATTTGAAAATAAGAATGAAATGTCAAATTGCTAATCTCAGTTATTTGGGGAATTTAACAACATAAGATGATTCTTTGCAAACTTTCCATTGCTCTTACATTATATTTATGATATCATATCAAGCTTACATGTAATTACCATTTTGAAATAAAGATAATAAAGCTTCTAAAGAAATTTCTTAACTAATATAACTTTGTCTTGCCACTTTTTTTTTATAGTTAATTACCAAAAAAATCTCAAAATTTACTCAAATTTTCAATTATAGCCAAAAGTTTAAAGTATGACAATAAAATACTCAAAATTTTAATTTTCATAAAAATAGCTCAATGTTAGATTCTCTGTTAATGGAGCTCATGTGGCAAGCCATATTAAATACAATAAGTTTCACGTGGATAAGTTTCACGTGGATGCCAAGTGTAAGAAAATTTCTATGTTAGGTATTAGTTTAATTAATTAATATTAATGAAAATAATTATAACAAAATCTTTGTTGGACTTACTATTCCTAAGAACAATGACAGAAGTGTTGATATCTGTTTACAAAGGGCATCAGATCCTTTGTACCACTTAACCTGTTTCAACCCTATTTCTGCCCCAAAATGACGTCATTTTGGGTTTGTTTACATATAAAATGACATCGTTTTAGGGCAGAAATATGGTTGGAATAGGTTAAGTAGTATAGAGGATTTGAACCCTTTACAACGGGGCAATAGAGACTCTCATGAATGCATCTCATTAAGTCTTGACAAGCTCTTATTCTAAGGTGGATTCAAGTTTAAGTTCTCGTTACTTGTCTAATGATCAAGAAGACACTGAGTTAGTGGACAATAAAACTTTTTACATTGAAACAGAACCAAGGAAATTGATTCTTAAAGTCAAGGAGACCAGGTGGATCGACAAAGTGTCATCTACTCTGGCAATGCCAACCAATAGGAGACTTGTTATTATTTTACTAGAATGGTAACATTTGAGATGATTTGACCTTCCTTGGAATTTATGCTAGAAAAAATATTATAATATTCACAATTGTGTTATGCAATTTATGATGTTGTTGTCGACAGTGGGCTTAAAGTTGTGAGAATAGTGACAACCAAATCCTTTGTTGCTGCTACTATACATCTTTCTTTGTGGTTGTAAATACATATCTTTTCACATAATACGACGTAGGCAACGGGGAGAAATATGGGGGACAAGGGAGTTTAGGTTAGGTTAGGTTTTTATTTTTCTTTAATATTAATTAATTAAATAAATTAATATTTGATGTGGAATTTTACTTGCACCTGGCATCTACGTGGAACTTATTACATTTGACGAGACTTGGCACATCAGCTTCAATAATAAGAATTTAGCTATAGAGGGTTCGAAGTACCTGACTACAAGCTATAGCTTTTAGTTCAAGTGGTATCAGAGCTCCAATTATGGGCCTGGTGCAGCCCCACGTTTTATGTTCGAGTTCCAGTATAACTACTGGTTCTGATTAGCGTGAAAGTACGCAAGCGAAATCGTGGTGGCTATAGAGGGTTCGAAGTACCTGACTACAAGCTATAGCTTTTAGTTAAATGATTTTTTATTTACTTGTTTGAAATATGGTTTTACAAAATTTATTTTGCAATATTTATTAGATAAAACTCAAGGAATTGATTATTCCTGTATAGAATATTATCCATGCGTTCATTACTCATTATCTATTCACTTCTTATTAGTTATGTTTATGTCATTATTATTCATGCTTGTATGCTTATTTTTACATTTTAACTATCTGTTTTACATATTAATATCCATATTCTCTCAATATATTTCTTTGGAAATGTTTGTTTTATTTGGCCCAAGTCTTTTATTATTTGACCTACGTATAAATAACCTCTTTAGGGTTAGGGAAAGACAACTTTTGATCATATTATTTCTTGTTTGCCGCCGGCCATATTGAGAGGAGAAACCCCTCTTGTTCTTTTTAACTTAGGAATTAAACATCACTTATTAACTGAATTAGATTGTGGCGTGATTTTGATCCTAAACAACTTTCTTGGTTTGTTCTTTACCCGTTATTTAGGTTGCTTGAGACAAGTTCTTCGTGAGGTCTAGTAGGTAAATTTGAAACCCTGCGTATCGAAATTAATTTTGGTTTATTTGAATCTACCCTCTTCTTGTTTCCTTGAATCCGAACTTTTCAATCCTTCAATTCTGTGTGTGCATGTTATTTGGTATTAGAGCATTGGTGTGGAGGGGAATTCTTATTCAACTCCATCGGAAATCAAGAAAACACCGCCCATCACCATCCAATTATCTTCGGTTCATCAATTCAAGTGTGAATTAACTTTCGACCTAGGGTTTTTAATTATTCTTCTTATTTATTTTGTTGAAACTTTCGGCCTATATTAAAAAAAAGTCTGAAAAATCCTAAAAAAGTCCCGAAAAAGAGTTCAAAAAAATCCTAAAAAAGTTCAGAAAAAAGATTGAAAAAAGTCCGAAAAAAGTCTGCAAACAAAAGTCAGAAAAAAATATGAAAAAAGTTCAAAAAAGTCGAAAAAATTTCGATTTTTTTTCTTTGTTTCTTCATACGCGTACTTGCTAGTTGGTTCGAAATTTTCGCACCATATTGATTCTTTTGATCAGTTGAGAATTGATTCCGAGTAGTGATTTGAATTTCAAAGGGCATTGAGTGATAAAAGGCAAGAGTGTGTGAACTTATTTGAGGGAGTCATTGTCGTGACTTAAACACGAGGGAAGTGACATCATTTAAGTGAAACACATGAGGGAGCGTATGAGGTTGTTTATTACTAATCTTGTTTTGCAGGTATATCATTTTATCTACAATATCACAGGGATGTAGTAAGGACGACCACTAAGGGGGAGATGCAAATATCACTTTCACTTTGAGAGCTATGCAGCAATAATTTAAGAGGTTCAATCTAGCTTTAATTGAGATTAGGGGACAGATGGATGAGCTCAAACAAGGGAGACGTGAAGAACCTCAGGTGAGACGTGCAGGTGTACGTTAGCAGCAACCACCACCTCATAGGTCACCACCTCGGTATGAGCCAGAGGAGGATGACTTTGAGGAGGAGAAGTTTGAGGTATGCAGACCTAGGAGAGCTCAGAGAGTTGAGCCATTTAACAGGAGAGATAGAGACCTTAAATCCATCAAGATGCAGATCCCAACCTTGAAGGAAAGAAATGATGTAGAGGCTTACCTGGAGTGGGAAAGGCAGGTAGACTTGGTTTTTAAGTGCCACAATTTTTCTGAAGATAAAAAGGTAAAGCTAGCTGCTATTGAATTTACAGATTATGCACTAATATGGTGAGATCAGCTGGTGACATCTAGGAGGAGAAATGGAGAGATGCCAATTACTACCTGGGACAATATGAAGACTGGCATGAGGAAGCGGTTTATGCCTTTTTACTATTACACGGAGATGCACCAGAAACTTCAGAGACTCACTCAGGGGTTTAAATCAGTGGAGGACTACCACAGGGAGATGGAGGTGGCTATGATCTGAGCCAACATAGAGGAGGACTCAAAGGCAACCATGGCATGATTCTTGAGTGGTTTGAATAGGGAGATAGCTAATGTGGTAGAATTGCAACACTACGTGGAGATTGAGGACATGGTGAACCTGGCCATAAAGGTGGAGAAACAAATCAAAGCTAGAGTGGCAGTAAGGAATGGGGCAACTTTTAGCCAATCATGGAGTTCAAAATGGCCCAAGAGAGAGGAGAAGTCGAAAGACAAGGGGCTGGACTTTAAGGAGACACCCAAAAGGCCGAATGTAGGGTTTGAACCTAAAGGTACACCTAACACCCAAGCTTATTCTATTAAGCATTATAGCATTAAATGTTTTAGGTGTTTGGGTACTGGCCATATTGCATCTCGATGTCCAAACAAGAAAGTTATGATTATGAGGGATAATGGGATGATTGATTTGGAGGATAGTGGTAGCGAATTTGAGCTTGTTGTTGATAATGATTTTGAGGATGATAGTTGCTTTGAGAGAGCTGTTACAGGAGAAGCACTAGTAGTTAGGAGGGTACTGCGTGCTAGGGCCACAGATGAGGTTACAGATCAGAGAGAGAATCTTTTCCATACGAGGTGTTTATTGGTTGGAAAGTATGCAATTTGATCATTGATGGGGGTAGTTGCACTAATGTAGCTAGTTGGACTATGGTACAGAAATTGGGTTTGACATGCAGGAAACATCCGGAGCATTACAATTTATAGTGGTTCAATGATAGTGCTAGTTTGAAGGTGACTAGGCAGGTTGTAGTGCTATTTTTAGTTGGGAGATATGAGGATGAGGTGTTGTGTGATGTGGAACCAATAGAGGCTGGTCATATGTTACTTAGGAGACCTTGGCAGTTTGACAGAAGGGTAGCACATGATGGGTATATCAATAGTTACTCCTTTAAGTTTAAGGGTAGGAATTTTATTCTACTACCTTTATCACCTCATGAATTGTACCTGGACCAGATAAAAGTAAGTAAAAGTGAGGAGGGTTTGGGTAGTGAGACCAAAAAAAGTGAAGAGAGAAAAGAGGCCAAAAAGAAAAATGAGTTTGGCCCAATGGTGAGTAACTGCACAAGTGAGGAAAAGAAAGTGGGATGTGTAGGAGAGAAGAGCTCAGAAAGAGAAAAGAAGAGAGAAAAGAAAGAGAGAAAAGTGAGCTTATTTGCTAAGGAAAAAGACTTGACGAGAGTAACTGGAGAGAAAAGAGCACTAGTAGTGGTGAGATACAGAGAGTGATTAGTTTCTGACACTAACCCTCTTAATGCTTTGCCTAATGTTTTTGCTTCTCTTTTGCAGGATTATTCAGATGTCTTTCCTGAGAAGATTCCCAAGGGACTGCCACCCTTGAGAGGCATCAAGCACCAGATTGATTTTGTGCCCGGAGCTCAAATTCCAAACCGCTCAGCTTATAAGAGTAATCCTGAGCAGGTGGATGAGTTACTAGAAAAGGGACATATGAGGGAGAGCTTGAGCCCGTGTCTGGTGCCTGTATTGCTGGTGCCTAAGAAAGATGGGACCTGGAGGATGTGTGTGGACTGCAGAGCTATTAACAAAATCACTGTAAAGTATCGCCACCCTATCCCTAGATTAGATGATCTGCTTGATGAATTGCATGGTGCATGTATATTTACAAAAATTCACTTGAAAAGTGGATACCACTAGATTAGAATGAAACCAAGAGATGAATGGAACACTGCTTCCAAAAATAAATATGGGTTGTATGAGTGGTTAGTCATGCCATTTGGTTTAACTAATGCACCCAACACTTTTATGTGGTTGATGAATCATGTGTTGCGAGCATTTCTTGGAAAATTTGTAGTTGTTTACTTTGATGACATCTTGATATATAACACTAATCTTGATGTGCATGTCATACATGTGAGATGTGTTTTGGATGTATTGAGACAGGAGAAACTATATGCGAACCTTAAGAAGTGTACTTTTTGCATTAATAGGCTTGTATTCTTGGGGTTTGTAGTCAGCTCTAGGGGAGTTGAGGTTGATGAGGAGCAGGTGAAGGCTATCCACGAATGGCCGACGCCTAGGAGTGCTAGTGAGGTGAGGAGTTTTCATGGACTTGCTAGTTTCTATAAGAGGTTTATGAAAGATTTCTCTACCATTGTTGCTCCTTTAACTAAAGGAGAAAGGGTTTACATAGGGTGCAGAACAAGAGCATGCGTTTAATTGTTGAAAGTAAAATTGTGTTCTGCTCCTATTCTGTGTTTACCTGACTTTGAGAAAGCTTTTGAGATCAAATGTGATGCTTCTGGTATTGGTATAGGTGTTGCGCTTTTGCAGGAAAATAAACCAGTTGCTTATTTTAGTGAAAAATTGAGTGGTGCACAACTTAACTATCCAACCTATGACAAGGAGCTTTATGCTGTGGTGAGAGCATTGGAGGTGTGGCAACATTACCTTCAACCCAAAGAGTTCGTCATTTGGATGGATCATGAGTCCCTAAAGCACTTGAAGGGCCAGGGCAAGCTAAGCAAGAGACATGCCACTTGGGTGGAGTTTTTGGAGACATTTCCGTATGTGCTACATTACAAGCAAGGGAAGGAAAATGTAGCACCCCACTCCCGCAAGACCCAAACCCAACATCGATAGTGATATCCGAGTCCGTGCCCGCGAAGGTGGCATGCTCAAACACTCAAGCACTTGACATTCGGTACGAATATTTTTTTTTTGGTTTAAAACAAAGCAATGCACACGTATACGAAATCAAGTATAAAATTGGCCACACTTTATTTCATAAATATTTGCACTTGC
>JAOSBL010000001.1:20670478-20693687 GCA_027568915.1 Erythroxylum roraimae | reverse complement strand
TATGTATGTATGTATGTATGTATATACATATTAAAATGATAAAATAAAAATAAAAATAAAAATAAAAATGTATAAATAAAAATATAAAAATAAGTAATACAATGAATATAAAAAATAAAGAATAAAATAAAAGATAAAATAAGTAAATAATTAAACAAGAAAGAAGGCAAGCACATAAAATAAAATAAACAAGCCATTATAAGAAAATATTTAGGCTAAGTAAGAAAATATTTAGGCTAAATAACTAAGAGAGAAGTACTACATATTACATGTTTAGGCTAAATACAAGACATAAGACTCGAAAGAAAATGGTTAAAAGACTTATAAGAACAAGAAGGACCTCTCTACTTGAGCCTTGTCTCTCATTGGAGCATCAATAAGTCTTCTCTTTACATGTTTGAACTACCTAAGTCTTGTCTCTTTTAATTTTTCATTAATATTATCTACCTTTAATCTGTCTCTTACCATTACATTCCTGACTTTATCTCTTCTAGTAAGGTTGCACATTTAACGGAACATCCTCATCTCCTCCACCACTAGCTTATGACTATGTACCTATTTGATGAGCCAACACTCTGTCCCATAGAGCATGATCAGCCTAATCATTAAACGATAAAATTTATCTTTGAGCTTGAGTGTTTCCATTTAAGCCACCCTAATCTGATACAAAGAATTATGTCTTCATCGATCTGTCTGTCGCTTTGAATGAAAGATCCTAGATACTTAAAACACTCTTTTTATGATATAACTTCTGAAACAATTAGACCTTCACTTTAGAAGTCACTATATGGCCTGAAAAGTTACACTATAAATACTCAATCTTAATCCTACTTAATTTAAAGCCTTTCGACTTTAACGTATCCCTCTAAAGTTTTATTTTGACATTGTCATTCTCTTTTGTCTCATCCACTAAAACAATGTCATTAGCAGACAATATACACTAAGGCGCATCTCTTTATATATTCCTAGTGAGTAGATTCATCACTACTACAAACATAAAGTGACCCAATGAGGAGCCTTAGTATAGCCCAATATCGATAGAAAAATGCTCAATAAAGATAAATTCAATGACTCATACTCAAATCCTAATTGTTAAAAGTGTAGTTGAATTGCTATTTCTTAACTCCCATTTTTAACAATTCAATTAAAGTCCCTTTAAGTAAATATTCCTTGGGAAGTGTGCTTGTTCAACTATCTTAACAATGTTATAAAAATTTAAGAGCTTAACAATATTCATATATTCTAATATCCATGAAATTAATCATATACCTCTACATTAGACATTCAACAGAACTAAACATTTGTGCTTTTTCTAGAATTAACTTATATTCATCTTCAAACACAAGTTACTTTAGAGATTGTGATAATACAGTTACAAAAGTAGAAGTATGACTTCCCAAAATGCAAGTTACAAAAGTAGAAGTACTACTTCCTAAAATGCCTTAGTTTGTTAACTCTATTGTTTCAATTTATATGACTCTAAACAAAGCTCTAATTGATATAAAAATCCAATTCATTTCTAGTCTTGTATGAGACTAATTGTTAATTAGGGAATGTTTAATTAGTAATTAAATTATATCTTAAATAAATTTACTTATGGCATTTATAAGTGGTGTGATAGGCCTTCTAGAATTTGTGACAACTTTAAATGCATATCCTTAGTCTTTGTTGATGTGTTGAATTTGTGATTTTTTAAAATATAACATATTTTCTTAAGATATTAATATATTTACTTCCAAATAATTTACTTAATTTTCCTTATAGAACTTTTGATAAAGCACACATGATTAGTACTAGCATTTCTAACATGGCCTAAGCCTATTTCGCCAAAAGGTTGTAATATTTCAATGATATTTTTAATCTATTGTCAAGTTTTATGAAGTCTTTATTGTCAAGGTCTAACAAGTACATCAAAGACCATTTCCCAAACTAAGTACAAATCTTTCAATTATTATGGGAATATTAGTTAAACCATTAAAATCATTTACATTATCATGTGTGTGTTTATTAGAACCATAAATTAGCTTCATAATAAAATGACAAAATGGAAGATAAATGATAGGTTATATAAGAACAAAGAATGAATAATAATATATTAAAGTTTTGAAATATATAACTAATTTTTTATTTAATTATTTTGCTAGTTTCATTCTTTGACTAGGAATTTTTTAATTTTGGTTACAATTCCCTTTTTATTGTTACAGATGCAATTGTAGACATTATGGTAAAATTTAAGGATTTGGATCAAATACCATCATCATTAAGATGGGTTTATTTATGGAATTATTGAAATAATACATGGATACAAGTTCATATATATGTATATATTATGAATTCAAATAAGCAAAGAAAAATGAAAACTTTTCTCAAAACATCTATAACTTAATATAAAAATCTTATGCCTTTAGGGATTATTTTAGGCTAAGTATGAAAGCAATATTGGAAATTCACAAGTAGAGTAATCCTATATTATAAAGAGACATAAGGTTAAAGTGAGTTACATACAAAGATATAACTCATGATTTATTAGAGTAATCCTATATTATAAAGAGACATAAGGTTAAAGTGAGTTACATACAAAGATATAACTCATGATCTATTGCTTTAAGGTTTTAAATTGAAATATGATGTCATAGATATATATGGGCTCACCTGGACTTATTCTAATTTTTTCCCAAGCCCCCTTAAATTCATTATTATTAAATCTAGGTTAATGAACAGTGAGTCATATAATGACTCAGATGGTTTTGCATTAGCTATGGGTTGAGATTTGATGTTATGGTTAATGAGCTCATTTATACCTAGTCCAATTTCACCCCAAGCCACTCAAAATAAAGCACTTGATAAAAACTTAGGAATAAGTCTTTCCTAGAAGATTGTTTGAGAAGAAGAAATGTAGAGGAAGCATATCTAAAGCTATGAGCAAAAAGAGAGTTTTGACAAAAACAGGAATCGATTAGAAAAATCGTGGTTGAGAATCGATTCAAGAATAAATAGAAGAAATTGTTCAGATACGTCAATCAGGGACCACACCCCATTCACAAAACCTAATAAGTGTAATTACCAATTTAGTCCATCATTAACTTTTTAATTACACCCTAGGAATTCTACACATATTTATATATTAATCCCTAAACTTCTACATTAGATGAAATAAACCCTCAAATAAAATTAGACCACTTCAGTTAAGTTCCTAAACTTTATAATAAAGATGTGTATATGATTATTTATGAGAATACATATACATCTACATATTCATATGCATTTGTAATTATGTATTGCAAATGTTGCATAGTCCAAAATTCTAACAATCTCCTACTTGGACTGCACAACTATATCCTCACATAACAAAACTACCAATCATATACAAATCTCTATAACCAATCCTTTTAAGCATAAAAAATGAAGATATCTCATCTAAACTGATCTCGTTCATTAGTTTCACTAATAAAAGATATGTCTTCTCTAATCAATCTTACTATATACTCATCTCTAATGGATCATTGGTAGTTCCGTGGTTCTCCTTTATATGGCAAAATATCATCTGTCCTAAAGCAGCTTCATTACTTGGCTATCTCTAAAACACTGACTCCAAACTATAAATCAATTGCACGGAAGAGTTAATGACTTATGCATTCTTTGTACCTTGGCACCTGAAGAATGTAACATCTATTTGTCCAATGCAACTATTCAAAAGCCATTTGGAGTTTTATTTTGCAGCTATTACCGTCGCATTATGAAAAGTATGATTAGGATTTAGTTTCGAAGTGGATCATTAGCAAATAAAAAAACAGGAGCTCCAAATGTTGCTCTTTACATTACTGCCTTCTCAATGTCCATATATAACATTTAGAAAGCGGAACAATCGTAAATTCAATGGCAAAAAGTAAGAGAAATACAAACTAACCGATAGAGTAATCAATCAAATACAAAAGTGCATTTTTGCCAAAGATGCACATAGGTCCCTTTCTATGGATGTCAAGAGTACTTGGAAACTTTAAATCTCTAATGTTTCTCAATTTGTTATTCTCGACTCTTGCAATCTTCTTCTTTAATAGAGTAGTAAAGTGTTTATCTATGAACTCATTGTAATGTTGTAAATAGTTCCATCTATAGCAATATATCATCCATTCACTTACCAAAAAAGGACCAAAGGGGCAGTCGTTATTATTTTGCAACTACACCCACAATGATCTCATACATCAAATCAACCAAATGACGTAGATCAAGTGTGGTTATGTAGTGTGAAAATTACATGTAATATGATCTACATATGCTTATTTTTAATTGTTCCAACCTTAACCAAATGAGAACGAATTTCAAAGTAAGCTACAAGATAGTTGTAGTTTTCATTATGTTTTAATGGGTAATTTAGTATGTTTTTAGTTGTTAATTAGATGATTTATGCATATTTATAATTGTGTCATTTTGATTATATGTTTATGTTTTCGAATGTTATGTGGTTTAGAGCATGTTATTGAGCTTTAATTTTTTTTCTTCTGTTTGAGGTATTTTGATGTGTTTGTTAATGTTTGAGATCAGATAAAGAAGATTGGAGAAGCTTTGGAGAAAGCTTAGAAGAGGAGCCAAGGCCACGACGTGACTAGTATGTCATAATCGTGATAGAGGTAACCCAGCCAAGGTCACGATCATGAAAGAACCAAAACAGAACCAGATTATAATCCTAATAGAATCCCATTTTAAGTGTCACAATCATGACTCATTGGCCACGATCATGACAGACATGATAACAGACGCGATAGCTATTTTCAAACTCAACTTTTTGAGGGTTATTTCGGATATTTGGACCTGGTAAATCCTAGTTTTTAGCTAAAAGGAAAAAGGATATAAAATCAAAAGAAAGAAGTCCTAAAGGAGAGCCTCCATTTGCTACATTTGGAAAGAACTAAGGAAGAGAGAGAAGAGGATAGACGAAGAAGGAGGTGTTGTTGTTGCTGCCACTCCCAGTCCACTCCAAGTGAACTTCTTCATTTCATCTTGTTATTTTTTTCAATTGATGTATAAGATGGATATGATGATATTGAATTTCGGTTTAAGGATGTTCTAAACTCTTTTAGGGATTTGTTTTTGAATCAATGTTATTTTGATTGCTTTTAATGTTAATGTGATGGGTATTGTGATTGTTTATTGTATTTGCTTGCTTCGGTAATAAATCGAGAGAGTGAATCGATAACAAAATGATTAGGTTAGGTAATGAGAGTTAAACAACCTAATACATTATACAAATAATCAAATCGGTAATTTATATGAAGAGAGATCTCGTGTGAGGACCCGATTGTCTATTAAACTGCTTAATATCTAATTGGATGTGGGGGTTGTTTCCTAATTGAGAGATTGCAAATTCGTTAATTCAATTCAATTAGGGTTTATGATTTAGGGTTAAAGATTAGAATGAGAGAGAGAATAATCCACCCTTCAAAATCTTAGGATCGATACCGAATTAACTCATAAGTAATTAAGTTAGCATTAGATGATAGGATAAATCTCCCCTCTCTCGTAATTGGTTAATCTTTCTTATGTTAAGTTTTAGTTGTTAATTGGTTGTGCTCAATTTTGATTTCCTTACATTAATTTAGAATTTAGAATTTCAATCTATCCATATTCAATTGCTTAATTTACTGCGCATTTTTATTTTCATTTTAATTACACCTTTAGGCCTTAGACAAGTTAGGACTCGTTTAGTTCACTAATTCCTTATGGGATCGACACCTTATATACCATGTTTATGACCCGTGCGCTTGCGAAATATTGATGGTTTTATAAAGATTAAAACTTGCTCAACATTATAGGAAAAAAAGAATTGAATATTACATTAATGTTATGACATTAAGTATAGTATCAACCTTAAAGAACATAACATGAAATCCCAATAAATCAAATGGTATCAAATATAACAATGCCTATATATATAAGTAATATGTTTACGAAAGGCCTTGGGCATCTATGCCTTAGTGGGAAAATTTGTAATAATAAAATTTGTTCCTACAAGCTTAATACTGACAAGACATTATGAACTTTTTTTTTCACAACAAGGAACTTAATATCTAAGTGTTTAGATCTAGAAGAGCTTTTGTTACTATTTAATTATAAGACTATTGCTCTATTGTTATAGTATAACTTAAGTGGCCTTTTAATACCATTGACTACTTACAGTCTTGTAATGAAATTGTGCAGTAATATAGAATGATTAGGTTCCTCAGATTATGCAACAAATTTAACCTCTATAGTGGAAGATCTAATAAGGGTCTACCTTGTACTCTTATAAGAAATCGCACCTCTGGCTAACAAAAACATATAACAAGATGTTGATTTATGATTGTCTTAGCATCCAACAAAGTCATAATTAGAAAACCTATTGATCTCAAATTTTCCTAACCTCCTATATGTGAGCATATAATCTTTAATGTTTTGTAAATATCCGAAGACTCTTTTTGCTACTACCCAATGTTCTCCTCCTATATTGTTTTGGTATCTACCAAGAATTCCAACAACATACACGAGATCTGGATGAGTGTAGACCTGTGCATACATCAAAGCCCCTACTGTCTACATGTAAGGGATATTCTATATAAACTTAGATTCTATTTTATTCTCCAAAAACTGTTTTGGACTAAATTTATCTCTTTTAGACATATAGTTGTCATGAGGTCTACAATTTCGCATACCAAACCAATGTAATACCTTTTCAATGAAACCCTTTTTGTGATAATCCTATAATTTTCCGTAAATAATCATGGTGAATCTAAATTGCTAATACAGAGGACGCTTCCCTAAGATCTTCATTTTAAATTGCTATGAAAGAAATTTCTTTATTTTTGATGTAGTCCACGTTGTTAGCAAAATATCATCCACATATAGGACCAAGAAAATGAATATACTCCTATTAAACTTATGGTACACACAATTTTCAAGAATGTTCATTTTAAAACCAAATAAGAGAACATTCTGATGAAACTTTTGGTACCATTGATGAGAAGCTTAATTAATCCATATATGGATTTCTTAACTTTACAGACCAAATTAATTAGTTTCCTTAAAACATAACCCCTTTTGCTGTTTCATATAAATTATTTCCTCAATGTCTTTGTTGAGAAAAGGTGTCTTTACATCCATCAGATATAGTTCAAGATCAAAATGTGACACAAACGCCATAATTATCCTAAAAGAGTCTTTTAATAAAACTAGAGAGAAAGTCTCTTGATAGTCAATGCCTTCCCTCTGAGTAAATCCTCTAGTGATAGGATAAGAACTGTATCTCTCCACATTGCCTTGCGATCTTTTATAGGAAATTTATTTAGTATGTACATTGTGATCTTTAATACATCTCCCCATAACGAGTGAGATAAAGTTGTATGACAAATCATACTTCGTACCATATCCTTAAGGGTTATATTTCATCTCTCTATTACACCATTCATATTTAGAGAACCCATCATGGTGTATTAGGGGACAATTCTACACTCAAGAATTGAGCAAATAGGCCTAGACGTTGTTCACCTAATTTGTTGTATCTTTTGTAGTATTCGCCACGATGGTTAGATCTTGTAGTCTTAATAGTTTTACTAAGTTGATTTTTAACTTCAACCTTAAGCATCTTAAAAACATCTAATGATTGCAACTTCTCAAGAATTAAGTATTGGTAGCCATATCGAGAGTAATCATCTATGAATATGACAAAATATTTTTGATCATTCCATGAAGCTGTAGGAAATGGCCCACAAATATTTGTATGTATCAATGCTAAGACATCTTTAGCTCTCTCAACTCCTATTTTTCTCTTGTTTGTAGTTTTTCCCTTTATCCACTCAATAGAAACATTATAATCTAATTCATCAAGTGTTTCGATTCTCTTTTTAGTGATATGACTCAAATGCATATACCACTATAATAATAAAGAGTTCTCATTTGATAATTTGCATTTAGCAGCTTTAGTTTCAACATTATAGGACTCACTAAGTGTAAAACAAATAAAAGGGAATATACATAAGCTATGATGTAGGGAGAATAACTAAAGTAAGTAATGACAAAATTGCTTGCAATAAAACAACACACAAGTGATATAATAACTATGTTATGGTCATCTTTAACCATCAACATTTTCCAATTTTTTTTAAAAATTAAATACAGAATCAAAATATAACTTCATGATATAATACTTCTATGGTTATAACTTCACGACAACAATAACAGTAATAACAATAACTATAACAATAACAATAACAACAACAACATCGAACTTAGTATTGGATTTAGTTCTAGTACTATACAATATCAATATATTGTGATATATAATTTTTTATTTTCTATGTTCCAAAAAATCATAATAATATAAATTTAATATAACAACTATCTCTTTATTTCTATTAACATTACTTTTCATATATCTTTTATATAACTAAAAACTACAATTAATATAGGAAAAAGATGATTTAATTCTCATAGAGATATAAAAGTAAGAATAATACAAAATATTTAAATATTACAATTTAAATTATGAAGGTAAAAACATTACATGAAAACATCATATAATAAGAATAACATAGGTCCATTATCATTACAATAAGAATTTGTGTCAAGGAATACAGTAATAAGAGTGAAATCTGAAATAAGAGCACTTACAGTTAAAATTTTTATAATTATATTACATATATAGAATTTAATATAAACATCAAATGCCTATAAAATTAAAAGAAAAGAGAAAATTACAAAACCTAGACCTTCATTCAATAACATATCAGCTTAAATAGCACTAGAATTAATTTTTATTTGGTATAAAATTCTCATTATTGAGAGGGGTCTCATCATCACCATCATTCAAACTCACTGCACAAAATAACACGTTAATACTTTCTTATCTAAGATTATCTTCTATGTCACTATCATCTATAAAACTTGGTTCTTAAGAAACCTATTATCTTAAAAGATCGATATAGTCAAGACAAATTGGATCTATAGAATTACTTGTTTTATTAATATTCATTGAAAACAAATAATATTAAATTGTTAAAAATTACAAGAAATTATATTCAACTTACTAATGATAATAACATACATTTCTCAAAGGTTTAAATTGTATTGAACAAATCATTTACTCTTTTACGTTCTGATCTATTTTCTTTTTTCTAAAATGGAGGAATTCAAATGTGTTCCAATCTTTTGCATTCTAATCTATTTTCTTTTTTTTTTTTGAAATGGATGAATTCAAATGTGTTCCAATTTCTTTTAAACTAAATTGCTCTCACACATTGACTCAATTCAAATTGCAAACCTTTGCAATTAGGAAGCATAACTTTCAAATTGATCCCACCAAGCAACCGTAAGACAACAAAATTAATCTTACAGAGAAAATCAAATAATGATTAATTTAAACAAGTAATAAAAGTAAAGAAATATATACCTAGATAAAGTTTGTTACTTTGACGAATTACAATGGACATCCCAAAATCACCGCACACATCCTTGTATGCCTTCATTTATAAGTTAAAGAGATCTTGTACTATCTCATATGAAATAATTATTGTGATAGTTAATAGCATTCCTATATTAACTTTATTTTTCTTTATAAACCTAGTTCGAAACAAGCACGAGGATTTAGAAATACTCCATTAGCAAATAACAGAGAGTAAGGTTATCTTTTCCATCTTTCATTAATGATTGCAAGATAAGGTGTATATAAAGATGACCTATTTTTTCATATTAACCTTTATTGCTTCATATACAAAGAATTCCTATATGATATTTCCCTTGAATACTAGCCAACTGAAGGACTAAGCTACCTTGCAAACTCTATTAGGAGACCTTTATTTCTTAATCAAACTACAACTGAAACTAAAAGGATTAATTTTGACAGAGTTTGTGTGACTAATGATGTACTTGTAGACATGCCTGAGGAAGTCCCCATAGTGAAATTTAATGACAACTTGGAGCTTGTTAAGGAAAAAGTTAAAATTACGTATGCCTAGAAGCCCCTTAATCTAAAACCTAAAAAAATGCACATAACACATTTTTGGCCTCAAAACTTATATACAATTATAGTAAAAATTTAGAAATTTTTGATCCACGTTTTTCTTAGTTTTTCGCCACTTTGAAAATTTTCTAAATTTTTACTATAATTGTATATAAGTTTTGAGGCAAAAAATGTGTTATGTGCATTTTTTCAGAAAGCATCTTCCCCTTTTCCCTCTCTATGCCTAGAAGCCCCCTAATCTAAAACCTAAGGAGATCTAGTAACCAACAAAGACAACATTTGCAATAGGCAGCTACTGGGAACTCATACAAAATGAGTCTTACCTAGAACATTAGGCAAAAACTTTTGCACCCTTAAATGGAAATTCAATCCCTAAAAATTCTAATCCATTCTCAGAAATCATTGAGTCTCGTTTCACAAAGCAGAAGTCAAACAATACATAACCTTGTAGTAACTCTATTGAAGATCCTAATAATACAATCAACATCACATATTTTAACATCACTTCTATAAAACACAACTTAATAAATCAAGCTCAATTTCCAATTAATCCTAAAGCAACTTCTACCAAGGATGCCTTACAAAGAGGAAAATTTTCGTATTAGTCATGAGTAAGCACTTAAAGAGAATTTTCAAGCTTTCATTAGAAGGAAGTATGGAAGAAGAAGAACCAATCTTCTTCTGCTTCAAAACCATGAATATCTCAACCTACAATATAAAGGGCTTATTTGCCCCCATCAATCAATAAACAATCCAAAATTTTGTTGTTGAAAACAAACTTAACTTGTCAGTAATTATGGAAACTAGATTAAAAAAGAACTGCGACATCCTTTCATTATTTCCATTATACTAGAAAGATATTTCTAGTTATGCTTATCACCCTAATGGGAGAATTCTAATCTTATAGGACTCTGATAACATGGATTTGAACCTCATAATTATAAGTGATCAATTGATTCAATTAAAGGTAAAGATCCTTGATCTAAACTTACGGTTGGAAATTTCCATTATAAATGCTCTTAATTACAACTTCTAAAGAACATCATTATGAAACAAAATTTATGACATCTCATGAGTCATCAACAATCCTTGACTATTGTTCAGAGAATTGAACTCTATAATTCACTCGAATGAGGCTGATGGCTATCAATCTAGTAAGTCACTTAGTGATGATCTGAAAAAATGCTTAAATAAAATTGAGGTTACTAATCTACCTATGGGGATAATTTCTATACTTAGAGTAATAAGCACAAATGCAACACATTTTTTAGGATAAAATTAGATAGAGACCTCTCCAATCTTTCTTGGTTGCTTCATTTTCCTAACTTAAGCGCTTTCTTTCCTAATACCAACATATTTGATCATTCTCCAATTATAGTCCATTTTAATTCCCTACAGTATCATATTAAGCATCCATTTTGCTTCAACAACTTCTTGATGAATATCCCAGGCTTTAAAGAAGTAGTCAAGAGAGGACTTAGCTACATTTATAAAGGCACCAAATAATTTCAATGCTCTAAATTTTTAAGCTATATTCCTAATAAACTCAAAGCTTTTCATAAAGACAATGTTGGAAATCTCCATCATCTCTTGAACACTACTAAAGTAAACCTTGAGAAAGTTCAATTTGATTTATACCTCAACCCTAACAACTTCTTTTTTTCAAGAAGTAGAAAAACTAGCTTTGAGTAAATTTCGTCAGGCTGCCAACTTTGATTATTCACTTTAGAAACAAAGATCTAGAAACAGATGGATGCAAGATGGAGATAAAAATACTTCTATCTTTTATAGATGTGTCTTAACTAGGAATTACTCCAATAGAATAATCACTTTTGAAGATAATAGATTAATCCTTCAAACTCAATATGAATTCTTATATGAGGCTAAAATCTATTTCTCTCAATTGTTGGGCTTTTATTCCAGTACTTCTTCTTTTTATCAGATTGATAGAGCTAATTGTTAATTAGAAGTTAAATACTAGTTCCAAGTAGACTCTTTTCCTACCTATGTTAGTTTCTAAAATAGAAAATGCCATTAAATCTCTAGCTCAATGTAAAGCTCCAGGTTCTGATGGATCCAAATTCATATTCTTTTTAGAAAATTAGGAGATACTCAGGAATACTACTGTAGAAGTGGTTCAGGAGCTTTTCCTCAACAAGAAACTCCTAAAAGAACTCAACAACACATTTATCACCTTAATTCCCAAAGGAAAAGAGCACAAGTCTTTATTATATTTTAGGATTATTTTATGATGTTCTTCTATCTATAAGATCATATCCAAGGTTATTACCAAGAGGCTAAAATCTATCCTTCCGAACATAATTGATCCTAAACAATCCATATAGACACATTGGTGATAACATAGCTTTTGTTTAAGAATTGTTCAAGCATTACGACAAGAAAAGCAGTAGCAAGAATTTTGCATTCAAAATTGAATTTCAGAAAGCATATGACATTGTTGATTGGAGCTTTATACTAAATATATTGAAGGCTTTTGGCTTCCCAGACATCTTTATTAAATAGATGTCACAATGCATCATTTCAGTGTCTTATAGAATTCTTATTAATAGGCAAACTACTAAGAGAATTTATATAGCTAGAGGTATTAGGAAAAGGGATCCCATTTCCCCTTACTTGTTCTCATTAATATCTGAAGTGCTCACCTGACTTCTTAAGAAAGTCAACATTAAAAATTCAAAGTTCACTAAAATTATGGGGTGCTCTAATTTCTCATAAATATTTTTTATTGTGAAGTTGTTGCACCTGAGGGTATATAATAGGTGGAGTAATAGATCTTTTGAGGTTTTGATTGAGTTGCTCAATGACGCATTACTAATTGGTCACAAATTGCCTAAATTTTGTAATGAAGCAAAAAAATTGTTAAGGGACCTTAGATTGGGATGTATATCAATTCATGTTTGTAAGTATGGTTGTGCTATCTTTTAAAAGGAGTTTTAAAATATTTACGAACGTCTTAATCGAGGTGGAAAAATCTTTGGAAAAATTTACAGTAATTATATAAAATCTTTAACTTTATGAAATATTATTTCAATGATTTTGAGTTTAATTACATTTTTACTTATTATTGACAGTTGAAATTAAATATTGTGGATATTGAGAGCCCAAATGTTTCAAACTATTACGTCATTATTAAAACAAAGGACCAGGGATCATCATTTTAATTTTTGTAAGCACTACAAATCTTTTCCTTCTAATATGGAGGCACAAAACCATATTCCCCAAATGAATGTTTGAGCAAAATTGGAATAGTTTATGTGACTATTGGTCTAACCTACAAGTTTAGGTTTGTTTTCTTTGTCTTCATATTTATTCTCATTATTCTTTTTAAATGATTTAACAAAAAAGTTACGGATTTTTTTTTCTTGATTTAGGAAAATTATGAAAAAAAAAAGTTTAGTAGATCAAAAACGAAAACAACTTATAATTAAGGGTCAAAGTCATTTACAGTTGTATGACATAAATATATAAGACCTATGATTGCAAATTATACTTAACATTACATTATTTATTGTTCCTTGTTCTTTTGTTTCTTAAAACAGAGTGAGAAGGAACTACTTGGACAAGAGTGTGATATGATCACACTATATAAAGTCATTCACTATAAGGAGGGTAAAGAATGTTTGTCAGAAAAGCTAAAAACAACTATATAAGTATAACAATTTGTTCAATATTTTTGCTCATTTGTTAATGTATTTGTAAGGAGTAATATGTGAATTGGATACAGTTTCTTTTAAATTTTAGAATAAGATGCAAGAGTTATTTGAGAAGTCTAAGTCTAAGGAGAATGAGCTTAATGCGGAAGAGATTTGTGATACAGTATTTAGTACTCGTTCTGGTTATATGAAAGGCCTTGGCTATAACCCTAAGTCTAATGTTTCAACCTTAGCATATAAATCAATCATTGACCACCTTCAAGAGGAAAACAAAAAGCTTAAGGCTGCATTATAGCTAAAGTAATCAGGAGTTGAATTAGCAATATATGATATGTTATTCAAAAGGTTACATAGCCCAAATTATGCTAGAATGAAAAGGAAAATGAATGGTATTAATTTTATCTCCTATAATTACTCTTTCACTTCTTTCATATACTATAATTTAATTTTAATTCTTTTTTCTCAGATTATAGAATGGATGAAGATGCAATTGATGAATGATTATATTGTGAATGGTAAAGTTATGTGGTGTTTGCTTTATTCAGAACCAAATACTCAGTGTATTAATACTCTGACAATATCTTTAGTTGATTTTAACTAACCTTTTTAGATGATTACATGTTCGAATTTGGATAAATCATTTAGGTTATGCTCAAATGTTTTGTAATCTGAGCATTTTTATCAGTATGTCAGATATATTCCAATTTGTGAAGTGATCTCTTTATTTATTGTTTTGTCTATAAGAATTGCTCAAGCTATCATTAATATCTTATATAGTAACAAAGGATCATCCTTTAATGTTATATTATTTTTGTTGGTACAATTTAATGATAATTATAAAATTTTAATTTATATATGGAATGCTCAATGTTTTTTCTTGAAAATTGAAAGAAATTTTCATTGACTATAGTAGAACTATTTACAACATTACAATGAGGTCTCCTATAAGAAAGTCCAAAAAACTACATTACACCATTACAATGGTCAATACTCAAAATTACACTACTGACAGGTCAATCATATAAATTTATAAGTTCCATCTAGATTTCATTCTAGGTGATAAGTTTTGTGTCGCATCCTTGGCTATTACAAGAGCTCAAATTTCATTAATGATATTCTCATCAAGTTGATATTTGTTTGTTTCCTCTCTATTGTATAGTCTTTGGTTTCACTCCCTTTATAGGTTGTAAGTTGTGATTGTGTAAGCTGCTTGAAACAACATACCATCCTTCTTCTTAATGTTTTAAATTAATAATATTTCTCTATGATTTAATTTTATAATAATAATTAAATAATTCATAATAAAGAACATGTTGATGCATTATATACAAATTGTATTGCTTAATATCATAAATTAAAAACCTAACAAATACCATGTTGCTACATTTTTAAAAATGTAGCAAATAACATGTCACTATGTTATTAAAATGTACCAAATAAAAAACATAGCAAATACTATGTAGCTACCAAGGACAAAAACATAAACAAAAACTATTGGCTATGTTTTATTTTCGTTATTAATCATTTGGTACCAAATTTTTTTACCAATGTCAACTGATATTTGATTTTTTGCTTTTCACAGCTAATACTTTTTGTTTATGATTTCTTGAAATGTTGCCTATAATTTTTAGCTATAGAGAATTGACAATGCTTCTTGCGATGAAACAGAAACATTACAAATAACTATAGGTGATGTTTTTAGAACAATTGACTACTTTTTTGGTAGCCTATTGTCTACTTTATTGTAGTGTTTAATCGACGAATTAATCCTAGTTGAAACAAAAGACTAACATTATGAATACTAAACACTTTAACAGGAAATGATTCCACTTTATCTTTTTATAATTTTTATTCACTAAAGTAAGCCATCATAATCAATTTTCAAAGAGTGAATCCATACAATTAATCTAAAATTTTAAAAATCATGCAGCATTTTGACTTTTACATATGATAAGTGGTATAATCTTTAATGATGTCTTCATATTGCTTTTGTTGGTGATTGATATGGTCCTAAAATATTTTGTAAAGAATTCTCCAAGTTGGTCATTACTTCCTCAATCTTTAAAATTAAAGGTCTATATGACATGATAGGGTTTAAGCCTAAACTAACCTAAAAGGGGGTTTTCTTAATTACTATTTGATTATGGACACAAGAAAAAGGGAAAAGATGAAAAATATATTTTTTATACAACATGTTAAAAAGAAAAAAAAGCATTAAAATTGTTCTTAAAACTGCGAAAGAGAATAGTAGATATGATATTGATATGCCTGGATCGCCTTTTTTGGTTGCACATATCATTTAGAACTTTTGATATTCACAGGTGATGTACTAAGAGGCTGAACCTAGGTACAACTTTAATTAGGCTAAATATTATGATTCCAATGTCCAAGTCATAAGTTTGCTATTTCAGAGGGAATAGCCAAGTGCACGTTAAATCATATAAATGTTTATGTCAATAGTCGTCTAGATAGTATAGACAACCACAAGTAAACCAACATACACCAATAGAATCATTGATTTCGTGCTAATTGTCATAAAGGTTTTCTTAGTCACCAAACTTATATGGAAGTTATGCCTACTCCTTTACACAATAATCTCACTTGGGTCCGCTTATGTAAAACTTAACCTTTCTACATAATCTTTAACCAAAAAAAATTTGTTCTCGAACGCCTCACGACCCTTGAAGTATTTACCTCTCACACTCGAGTAAGAATACTACTAAAATATTAAATAATCATAGGCAACAATAATCACATAAGAGCTATGATAAAAACCAACCTTTATTGCTTCCCCAAAAGCATACAAAGGAATGCGCTCTCTCAATGTATTTCCTTCCCCTCTATCTCTCTTATTTCTTCTCTAGGAGTAAGACTTAAATAAGCTATTTATAAGCACCTCTGGCTTTACAATTTAGAATAAAAATTACAATAAACTAACTAGATCACATGTTATCTTAATCATATTACATCACACTAACTAATAGGATGACATACTTATATAAATAGGACTCTATCTGATAAGATTTATCTACATTATTACTAACAAGATAAGAGTATTTAACTAGGAATGATAAATCGATATCTATGAAGAACTCTACTACCTTCAGATGATCCTCCCATATGATCTTTATCTTTTAGAGATGATATATATCTACTGTGATTTTATTCACCACATCATCCAAGATTTCCTCTTAATCTTTATCCATTGATGATGAATCATCCAAGCCCAAAGCCTTTCTTAACGTACTGGTCTCATCTAATACTTAACTATGTCAAGTCTATTAGTCAGGGTCTATCTATTTGAGCACACATTAAGTCTTTAGAGCTCTCACATGTCTCCCTTATATATGTGATCCAGCTAACCTTCAACCCAAAGTCCATCTCAAGCTATCATTAGGTCTCACATTCGAATCTTGCATCTCGTCGAAGATTTCTGTCATTGTACACCAATGCATGACAACTCATTGACAATGCTCATTTTCCTTGCATGCTTATATGTCATTTCCTTGTTTCATCATTTCAAGTGTTAAACATTGGCCAAAGCTCACCAATGCTTGCACGATTTCACTATTTAGGACTTAGGGAACCACCCCTAACAGAAGAACTTGATTCCCTTGTTGAAATAATTTGTGAGCACTTCTTTAAATGTGGTTCCTTCGAAAACTCATTAATCATTAGCACATCTCCAATATACCATCTTCCCTCTCCATGGGGTTTATCTTTTCTTTTGCTCAAATGCTCCTTCACAAGGCTTATTGCCCCTAATAAAGCATAATTGTTAAGGTAGATTTATTTCATCGAGTCATCCTCTCCTTCTCCTTGATCCTTCATGATCATGGAATTTATGTTCTCCTTACCTACCTTCTTGGGCATTCATGATCAACATGTGGCCCTTCACAAATGAAATAAGCAATATTTCATTTTTTTTTTATTTTTTGGGCTTACATTGAAAAGATTCACCTACCTTCTCCTTACCTTTTTTTTATCCATGCCATGTCCTACCATTCTTTTTGTCCTCATTTGCTAGCTCAAATTGGTGGTGGCATTTGGATATCCACAAGACATCCACAACCACTATTCAGTTGGGTGGTCTTTCACTTTCTGCCTTTGAAACTCTATTTGTGCCCAAACTTATAAGTCATTTATGAAATTGAACAAATTGTCATCCTCAGACATGTTTTGCATGTTCAACATCAAATATGTAAATTTCCTCACAGACTCCCACATCGAGTCACCTTGTTTTAAAGGTTTGAAAGCTTCTCTCGCGAGTCATGAAGTTTTATTAGGGAGGAACTAATCCGTTAGCTTCTTCTTCATTTTCTCCCAAGTATCAGTGGGAGGTCTACTAGCACTAATTTTGCTAGAGGTTTTCGTTTTCCACTATAGCTTTGTATCCTCCACCAGATATATAGCTATGATTGACACCTACTATGAATTAGACACCTTTATTGCTATGAAGTATTGTTTCATGTCCCATAAGAAATTTTTGAACTCTTAGGCACTCAGCTTGCCATAAAAAATTTAGGGCTCTTTGTACCTTCACTAAAGTACTTTTGATGTGCCTAACATCATGCGTTGTAATGATGCCTTACGATCGTGATCTCCAATGTAGAATCCTCTTGTGCCTTCATCAAGTCTACTATTTGATTTTATAGCTATTGGATTTGTTCCTTCAAATTCTTGAATCGAGATAATTAAGAAGTTACCTCTTCCTCCCCTTAAGGAATTGACCCTATGAGTGCCTCCACCTTGATGACACGCTCTGTCAAATTGCTGCCTCCTTCCATATTAATATTTTGGCTCTGATACTAGTTATTACAAAGGCTTTCTTAGATATCAAACTTATACTAAATTCATGTTGACTCCTTGGCATGACAATCTCACTTAGGTCCGTTTAAGTAAGACTTAGTCTTCCCATATTATCATTAACTAATAAAATCTTGTTCTTAAATACCTCACAACCCTCTAACTATTTAGCTCTCGCACTCAAGTAAGAAGACTACAAAATATTAAATAATTATAGGCAATAATAAACACACAAGAGCTATAGTAAAAACCAACCTTTATTACTTCCCCAAATGTATACAAAGGAATGCACTCTCTCAATTTATTCCCTTCCCCATTATCTCTCTTCTCTCTTCTTTATAAGACTCAAATAAGCTATTTACAAGTAGTTCTGGCTTTACAATTTAGAATCCTAATTAAACTAAACTAACTATATCACATCTTATCCTATACATCACACTAACTGATAGAATGACATCCTCATCCAAATAGGACTCTATCTAATATGATTTATCTATATCATTAATACGTATTACATTTAACTAGGAATGATAAATCCATATCCACAAAGAAGTTTACTATCTTCAGATAATCCTCCTACATGGTCTTTATCTTTTAAAGCTGATATATAGCTACTGTGATCTTATTCGCCACCTCATCCAAGGTCTCCACTTGATCTCTATCCATTAATGATCAGTCATCCAAGCCCAAAGCCTTTCATAGCACACTGGTCTGGTTTAATGCTTACCCGTGTCAAGTCCATTAGTCATGTTCCATCTATTTGAGCACATATTAGGCTTTTAGAGCTCTCAAATGTCTCCCTCATGTATGTGATCCAGCTAATCTTCAACGTAAGGTCAATCTCAAGCTATTTGTTGCCTGGGAATCTAAGAAAAAAAGGGAGTTGAGCATTGTATATATGGAAGTACATATATTGAGTGCTAAAAGAAATATCATAAACATTAGAATATTTTAGTACCATGAAGTACTAAAAAAATCACAAAATGTAAAAAAATTGCAAGATTGACATTCCCCTAGAAAAATCAAGCGTTACAACACAAATTTGGTACTATATTGATATGATAGGTTCACCTGTTGATTATTTTTAATGGCCAAAACTTATAAGATTGAAGAACACATGCATATTATTTTGTTATAAATTAATTTGCTCAACTTCTAATAGAAGAATGATCAAGTAGGAATAAAGAATGAGAGAGAGAAAAATTAATTCCATTATTACTTGAGAAAGGTAATATATTGTATAATGATTATTCATAAATGAAAGTAAAGCAGGACTACTAAATGTATGAATTACTAAACACTTGATAGTTGACTACCTTATTATTTTGAGTTAATGACCTTTCATTATGTTATCGTCTAAATTTGTTAAATTTTTTCTTGTTTGGGATTTTCTATGATCATTTGTGGTCTTTTTTTCATCAATTCATTAACCTTTAAAAACTGTCTATAAGATTGACTTTTCTATATCTTCTTAGTAGGTTGAAGATATATTCTCACGCTTCATTCTTAATTGAATCGTCTATGTATTGGATCAAAACTTGAGTTATTGATTTATTATATTGTTTCAATATTCTCCTTCCCAAAATTGCCACAAGTGTATAATCAATTGTAGTGAAATGTGAAAGAAGGTCAGATGATGTAATTGATGTAATGTAAACTTTTTAAGTTAGGACACATATAACAAAAGGCGTGTGGAGATTTTAATAGGTAATCATAATTTATAGATCACTTTACTGGTTTGCTTTATATTTCATAGGATCTATAATGTAAGAGAAATAACTTTTGGTTTATTCTTCCTTGTCCTATGTTGTAGTTCAAGAAACACCCATTCACATTGTTAAAATTCTATGTCAGGTCTTTTTCTACATATTTGTTGTCTCATCCTATATTGAGCTCTCTTCAATTAAAACTTTGTCATTACCATTATTAATTCCCTTTCTTTTATCCACTTGATTAGCATTTAAATCATTTGGAGGAAGAGGGGGAAGGGGAGGGAGAGGGAGAGGGGAAGGAAGATGGAGGAAAGGAGGTGCTTGTACATAACCTCTAATGGTGTTGAGTTGATATTTTGTATGATAGGTTAAATCATACCACCGTTCAGCTCATGAAATCAATTCCAACCTATTTTTTTAGAGCATCAAAACAAAATCATCTTGGATTTCTAGACACCTAATACATGACTGCATTATAATTCTTTAGCTTAACTGACTAGCTCAAACAGTGTATTTAAGTTAATAATCCTTTAATACATGGTCATCTGAATTTGTTAGCCTTCTTTTTGGTTGGGGCTTCTTGTGAGCGTTTCTTTTTTTTTACACAACAATTCCTCTCTATTCACTTATGAAAATATTCTTTATAGTTCAAAGAGGTATACCTATGTTGCATTCTCAGCTAAATTTTCTATTCGTTGGAACAAAAATTAAGTTATTGGTTCATCATACTATTTCACCACCCTCCTCATAATTGCCATAAGTTCATAATCAATTTAAGTGAAATATACAAGGAGCTCTGATGATGTGGGGGTTGAACTGATGTAAAGCTTTTAAGCTTATGGTAGATTCTCCCTTGTAATGAGTCTTACTTGTTGGGTTGTAGCTTACAAAATACCTATTCACCTAGTTGCAACTCCATGTTAAACATTCTTCTATATGTTTTTTATTTCACTCTGTGTTGAGCTCTCCTCAAATGAAACTTTGTCGCTATCAATGTTGTTTCCCTTTATTTCATCTTTTAATTAACACCTAAAGCCTTTAAAAGAGGTACTTGTACTCTATCTCAAATAGTGTTATAATTGTATGGTAAGTTGTAATGTATTGCCATTTCACTTACAAAATATATTTAACACATTTATATGAAACATCACAATATAAACATCTTAGATATGTTTCTAATATTTTATTGATGGTCTTTATTTGTCCATTGATTATGATGGTAGATTGTCAAAAAATTCATGCTCATTCCTTATAATCTAAATGTTTTTTTAGCCAAAGTATGCTTAAGAACAAAGTATACTTATCATTCACAATGGCTTTAGACACCCTATGAAACTTTAAAATATGATTGATAAGTAATTTACTCCAAAAGTATAGTATGGATGTTTCATAGTGATAAAATGTGAAAATATGCTAAATATGTCAAACACCGCAAGTATGATTGAATTACCTATTAAAGGTGGAGGGCTCTTGATGAAATTCATGGTAATTTCCTTCTAAAATCCTTCAAAGTATATGTAAATGTTGAAGAGGTCTCGAAAAAGATGAGGAATCATATTTGCTCCTTTGGCATAACAAACATTATTTAGTGTAGTTCCTGACATCTCTAGCTAATCCTTTATAATATAAAAGATTTTGTAGCCTTTTTGTGGTAGCTAAAACCCCTTAGTGTCCTCCATATGCTAATCTTATCCTATAGAAATGATCTTAGTTATTAATTTCAAGTTAACTCTTATTACCACTCTCCCCTTCCACTTTAATAATCATCATTAAGTTCATATGTCTCATACCTTATCATTCATGACTCTAATATCTTATTGAGAGGTTTTTTAAAAAACAATTAATAAATTCATTCAAAAGGTGGAAGATTATAGAGTGATACAAATTACAACTCTTAAAGTTGGAGTTTAGAGTTTGTACAAAATCCAACTAACTACAATGCAGCAAATTCCTAGTAACTTCAGTTTCTATTTTCTTATTTGCATCCTTTTTTGATTATATATGAATTATTTATAAGGAGTAATCATAACTGTTATCCTTAACTTAAGGCAAAACTCCATCCAATTGAATTTCTTATAATCTTTTACTTTCTTAAAGATCTTTGTGTTTCTCATTCTCTAGATGTAATGCACTAGCATAGTAAAACCAATCTTAAACATCTTTTGATCCTCTCTACTTTTCCAGCTCAGGTTATTTACCTAAGCCAAACAACTCATCCAACTTAAATTTCTATCCTGTAGATCAAATATGCTGAGAAATGCTCTTTATAGTTATCTTCTATGATAACACTTAAAGAAAATATGATCTAATGTCTCATCCTCTTGAGAGCATAAAAGTTAAGATATGTTTGGAATTTGGAATTTTATTCAATCTCTAGTTCATAACTTATGCAAAGTTGCTAACTATAGAATTAATGACTAAGCTTGAGATATTCCAGATCCTCGTATTAGTTTATGGAGAGGAAATTTGATAAGTGGACCAATCAGTAGCTGCTTACAAGATTAAACAATAAATTTATGTGAAATAAGTAACTCCTATATGACTTCATCCTCCAGCATCTGATCAAGTAAGTATGCTGGCATATGCTCGTCAATTTATCTGGTTCCCTTGCACATATGAAAAGGCCAATACCAATTGTTATTTTGAATTAGCATCTACACCTTGGTATCTTCAGGGATTGAGCCTCCCAAAGCTGCAAAATGTTGAGTGTTACATAAAGGCCCTAATAAATGGCAGTTATCAAACCAAAATTTTGTATTCTTCCTATCTCGAATGTGTGCAAGATTTGTTGGAAAATGTAGGATTGAGTACTTTTTAAAGAAATAAACCAAATGTTTCTTTTTTTGATATGAAACATATATACCCATTTCACCTATTGTTGGGTCCCGATTCCTTTTCCGTAGTAAATAAATATGTTTATTTTAGTTTGAGGTTTAGTTTGATTTTTTTTTAAATTTTGGTTGGAATAAATTGAGGATTTTATTGTTTAGGTTATGATTTTGAAATGAAGGGATTTTTAGTTCAATTAG
>JAOSBL010000001.1:20591615-20601890 GCA_027568915.1 Erythroxylum roraimae | reverse complement strand
TGTAAGTCGACTTACAGAGAATACAAGTCGACTTATAGGAGAAGACAAGTCGACTTACAAGAGAATACAAGTCGACTTACAGTACTGTGCATGTGTAAGTCGACTTATCCAAGGATCCAAGTCGACTTACACTAACAATAAACCCCTCTAAGGACTTTATGGAATGATCATAATTCTGGTTGGAGATCTTATGGATGCCCCAATTATCCAGTTAGAATTTATTTATTATTTAACTAAAACCTTGTGTTTAAAGTTTATGTAATGAAATAAAATATTTCAAGTTGGGAGATGCAACTTTTTAAAATGGTATAATGACAATTTACCTTAAGAGTTGTTGAAGTGGCACAAAAATTAAGGAAAGAATCATCAATGTTAAAGAAAGGGGTTGAGACAAGTACAATGAAGGAGTTTGAAAAACAGATGAAGAATATGAAGGAGGACATAAATTTATTGAAAAAAGAGAAACACATTTGTTGTAGTTTTGGTACTTGTTATTTTCAACTATGTTGTAGGGAAATTGTATTGAATTTCATTTATATATGAATTATGTAATGTACAACTGTATTATATAGGAAATATTTATATATGAACTATAAACTGGCACTTGTTTTTTTAAACTTTTCTTGCTAATATGAAGCAACAATTAATCAAGCAAAATGAACATTGCCACATGAAATAAATACACATTAAAGAATTCATTCTATATAAATTGAAGGTAAAGTATATACATGACATTGATTTAGTTCCAAAGATTTAGCAATTCATATTGGTTAAGCAAAAAAAGATATGCCCAATATGAACAATTTGTCTATACAACGTAAACATTTGTTACCATTATCATATATGTCAGTAACATATACATCTTAAAGCTAATGAGACAAATATCAAAAAGTTAGAGGCATTGTTAATCAGTAATGTTTCCCTCATTTGTACTTGATTGTGAAAATTATTCTTGTGATGATTATGCCAATGACATACTCTTAATTGGTTGGGCTTGTAACTATTGTGAAGTAATACTAGTTTGAATTGTAAATACGTTGGCTCAAATGATAACTAGAACATATGTGGATCAAACTCTCCAAACTTTCTTTTACTGGCATGTCTAGATTTACCACCCTAGAAAATTGCAAGATGAGCCATTAGAACACATTTGCTAATTATTTCAACTAAGATACATTGATAAAAAAACTCATTCCTTATAATATTTCTTTGTTCACTTGGACGAGCATTATCATCAACTTTGTTTTCACCGATTAACCATTTTTATGATGAAATAGATTTGTCAATCATTAAAGCCACAATTAATTGATAAAAAAACTAAACAATTATATACATGTAAGGATGCCTCTGTTATAACTTGTTAAAGAAAATAATAAACACCAGTTATTGCAAGTTTTATAGACCATATTCATACGATTAAAGTAAGGTGTACACACCTGTATAGAAGACTCAACGTTTTGGATTGAACTGTCCTTGTTGCATTTTTTAAAGTTACGACTCGAATTACCATAGTTTTGACATCTATGATCTTATCCTTTTTGAGTAATTTTTCTTGGATTTTTTTAATTTCTTTAGCTCATTTTGCTGCCTCCTTCTTGCAATTTTAGGTCTCCTGGGTGTAACTCTTTTATTTAGAGGATGTATCACCTTTGCATCAGTTGAAGGCTAGAATATTTCAACTTTAACAAGTTGCAATATGTATTCATATAAACTTATGAACTAACCCTTCTTATAATTTGAATCTACAAATGTCTCAACCTTTTCTTTTAAATAATGGATTGCACTAATTGTATGTTTGTATAGGTATCCATATAGGTCCCATGCACTAAAACTACATGTTTATTATCTACTGATAGGTGTAGATTATAATATGTTTTTCTAGGTATTTAAGGGTGTTTTTAATTGTTTCTTAGATGATTATCATGTGTATATGATTAGTATTGTGTTATTGTTAGTGTTTAATTCCTTGAGTGGTTTAGAGCAAGAATTTGACCTTAATTTTATGTTTCAAAGGGTGTTTGATGTGTTTGTGAGTGTATGGAAGTAGGAGATTGAAGAAAAGAGAAGAATTGGATGTATGCAGCCATGTCATGATAGTGACATATCGCAATTGTGAGAGGCGTGATAGGTAGAAAATTCCAGCAAATTTTAGCTTTTCTAGCTCACTAGTTTTTCTGTACTTTTGACATTTCGGGGCTATTTTTAGAACCAAATTAAGTGGAAAAACCATAAAAGAACCCACATTTAGAGATTAAAAAAACAAGAAAAAGGCGTAACAACCACCAGTTTAAAAGAAGATCAAGAAGAGACATCAAGAGAGTTTTAGAGAGTTCCAAATTTTCATACCAAGACTCCAACTAGTTTTTCTTTCTTTTCCATTTATTTCTTTCATTGTATTGGATGCTTATTTGGATTACCATGATGTTTAACATAATTATGGGTTTCTAAATCTATATTAGGGATTATTCTTGAATTATTTTGTTAAACTTTATTCTTGTTAAATTAAATACATATATCAATGTTTGTGGTAATTGGTATGTTTATAATTGATAATAAATTGAGAGAGTGAATCAAGTCATATGTGTTAATGTAACATCTCGTTACCCATGTTAGGGCTAGAATTGTGATTTATGAGAAATTTCTGAGAACTTAGGAAAATGCATGTCTTGTATGAGTTAAGTATGACATGCACAGTTTTGCACATTTATATGACTGTACATGCATTCATTGACATTTTCCGGATATAATTGGATTGAGTTGTGATTATTGGAAATTTTTGAGATTTTGAATTTTATTTATATTGGAAATATTATTGATTAATGTGATTGTGATATTTTTGAATTTTGATGAATTTTGAAAATTATGAATTTTTATGGAAAATAGGAAAAAAGAATCAAAAGAAGATTAGAGATAGTTGTATTGTAAAGATAGAATTAATGGAGTTAGTTTCAAAAGAAACTTAGTTAGAGTTAGACCTTAGGAAAAGTGACAAGTGTTAAGTTGCTTTTATAATTTGTCAGAAGTAAGTTGTAGTTATCTGAGAGTTAAAGGGTTGAGTAAAATATCTTAAGTGTTATTTCCAGCCACCTTCTTCGAACTTCCTTTCAACACACAAAGTTTTTCATCAAAATACTTCTGAGGGATTTCCTTGCTTTTCCTTTTCCTAAACAAATCCCACCTTGCTATTTGTCTGTTCTGCTTAAGAAAGAACCGAAGCTAGTCAGTTTTCATAGTGGAATACGTGATTTTGCTTAGAGTTTAGGGCTTGAAGATTTTGGAGTTTTCAATAAGTAAGTATTAAGAAAATCTTTTAGAGTTATGGATTTATGACATAAATTTGATGAATTGCCTTTCATCTGCATGAACATGGGGTTTACGTGTATATATTCATGAGCACTGTGTTAATGAGATGACCTTGATGATACACACCTAAGCATATGTGATCGTGTCTACTTCATCGAGTCTTGGTAACCAGAACATTATGGCCTTGTAAGAGACAATAGGAATTGATCTTCTTGAGGTACTAAGAATGTCTGATAAGTAGTGATGGAAACAATGGATTGATAAAGGTTACATGAACAATATAGATGAATGTAGCATGAAATCTTCTTTCGAAGAAGAATTTCATCGAATTAGGTTAAGTAGATCAGATGGTCTATTTTTAAGAATGATCAGTGAAAGAATAAATCAGAAATGATATTGGAGTCCTAATCCTAACGGAGACTCAAGCATAAAGATGTAGAAAATGTTATTGAGGGTGTATGCATTTGGTTTAATGTAAAGTATCCAATTACGCGAGTGGATTTATAAAGTGAGGGGATACAAATTGAATATGAGGAATGTGTTACCAACACAGAAAGTGAAGTTTTCAAATAAATTGAAATATGTGGAGAAACTAGTACGAATGAATAGGCATTTGAATATGTTAAGGTGAAATAAGAGGAAATTGAATGAATGGAGAAAATTATTTGAGATAAAAGAGGTCAATTGGGAAACTGAAAATAACATTAGATAATATTACCTTAATTGAGAAATTAGTCACTTAAGGAATTACAAGAATCAATTATGGACACAAGGAAATTTGGGTGATATCTGTTGGAGTTAACAATACCCCAATATTATTATGATATTGAAGATTAAAGTGATCCAAGCAAAATTGTATCAATTAGTGACTATGATCATAGATGGTATTTTGAGTGTGTTTGAAAAGTAAAGAGAACATTTTGAATATTTGAGGAATATAACACCAATGATAATAATATTATTTGGAATTGGAGATTATGGAGTACATAATGAAGTTTCACATCAAAGATTAGGATGAAGTCCAATGCAGCATAAGAAAGTGATTTCATATGTATGGAGATAGTTAAAGTCTCATGAATTGAATTATTCGGAATATGAATTAGAATTTGCTGCAATAATAATTTCTTTGAAAGCTTGGAGACATCATATATACAGAAACATTTTGGATATATATATATGGATATATAGATCAGTAAACATTGAGGTAATTATTGAGTTTGAAAGGGATTGAAAGGATTGTGCAAATGAGTACTTCCCAATAAAGCTAGTGTTGCAATCCAATGCATTGAATAGAAAATTCAATAGTAGAGTATCACAAATTTGGATATTGAGGTTATCAAATCTAGTGCGATAAAAAGTGTAGAATGTCGAGTTGAATATGGGGCAAAATGAAGTGTTATTAATTGCTTTGAAATTTAATATCAGATTCATATGAAAAAATTAGCAAAGCCCAAATTGAGGAATAAAAGAAAATGAATCCAAATTTTGAGTTTGAATTGGAAAATGATATTTGGTGACTTTGAAGATTGAAGATGGATTTGCATCCTCGTGATTATGTACGATCGTGTTTTTGGGATTTTATCTTTTACTGAACAATCTTGATTCTTTTGACCATAACTTCTTCTCTAGACCTCCAAATGACTTGATGCTTAAACCATTGGATTCTTAAGACATTTTTATATCTCTCCAAAAAACTTTGCAATATTCTCAATTGATTTGAAGAAGATTGATTGAACGAAAGTGAGAGAATCTGTTGGAATGGTATAAACTGGTGTTGTTTTACTGAACATACTTCGGTGCTTTGATTATATCTGGACCTGTAGGATTCCAAATGAGATTGTTTTTTATTTTTAGTAAAAGAGAGACATAGGGATAAAAATCATATGAAAAAGTCGAATTATGATTCAGTCTCTAAGATGTTCAAATTTTGGATGGAAGTTGTGAATAGTACACTGTTTTTCAATATGAACAACCCGAAAATGTTTGAGGTATATCTTCCACATTACTGAACCAAATTAAGTGATTTTTGTGTCAATAGAAACTTAAGACATTGGAGTACAACTTTCTAGCAGGAACTATTGCCTAATTTTGCCATTTACCTTATCAGATTTATGATGCAAATTTGACCCGTATGTGTATCGGAAGAAAAATCTGAAGTGGTCAATGAAGTTTTGTAATTGGTTTCACATTGCTTTTTATTGGTCCAAATTATAAGTATACATGGTACTAATGAGGGCTTTGATATCTGAATGATTTGTTCATAAGGATCGCAATAAAGTATCCCGAAATTGTCATTGAACATGCATTGTGCATATTTCATATAAGTAGATGTGCATTAAGAAATACTTATACAATTGTGCAAAAGTGTGATATTTGTAAATGTATTTTGTATTATATAGAGGAACTCATTGGACGCTAGTTGGACATTGTCAGACCATCCAGGTAATAGCATTTTGGAGCGTACTGTGAGTCAACCTAGATGAATTTCCTAGGATTGAATTGATTTGATTTGTTTAAACTTCCAATATTATTGAATTGTTTACGATTTTTTTTTCTGAATTTCGGACTTGAAGTTTGAGGAGTTTAATAGTTGGGCATGTATTGGAAGTGTTTCGATTTGATATGAATTCTTGAATGGCTTTGATTCTCAATGAAAGTTGAATGCCGAACTTAGGTCCGATGAATGTAAAAACTTTGTCTGAGCATTTGTGTAAGATTGTGATATATGACATACTCAGTATTTGATGCATTTCATAAAATGCATGCTTAGATAAAGGCATTGTGACTTGAATAGTCAGTTTGAAGCGCTTCCACGTAGAGCTTTGCTTCGTGATTTTTGATTTTGCACGTAGAGCTATGCTCCGTATTTCTATTCTGACTGAGCCCTATGGGCCAGTATTTGTATAAGTTTGTGATAGGCACTCGGTCACAACAATAAGAACGAATGTGAGTCTCATGCATATAGCATTCATATAAGACTAAAATTCTTTGAATGATTTGCAAAGCCGAAGTGAGTGATTATATGATATGCCATGTTAGGTGAGTATCCAAATAATAAATGTATGTTTAGAATGAATATTTGTACAATATATGATGTGTGTATGTGATCCGGTGAAATCATTAATGATGATTCACTCATTGAGTTAGCAAAACTCATCAAAAATTGCAATGTGATTTTTCAGGTACGAGACAGGAGACCTAGTTCCTTAGTCAGGACTTAAGGAATCTTTTGGGTAGAGAAATGGCTTGGAGGTCTATTAGCTGACACCAAAAGTGCTGTAGCATTTATTTTTGTAGTTTTGGCTAGAACCTATAAAAGATTTTGTAAATATTTGTCTGATGGAAACAGTGTAAATTTGGTGTATGAATGAAATGAAGGGTTTGAAAATTTGCTGACTTTTAAATGATGTTAGTGATGCCATGTGTAAGTTGGATTTGTTTTTGCTCCAACATACCATTATCATAGGTCATGTTCCTGAAAGTTTGGGTATGTACCCTATGGTAGTGGGATGTTGCAATTAAGGTGCACAAAAAGAGTTGGCAACTTAATAGACCTATAATTATCATATTAATTAAGAGTTGAAGAGAGATCTTAATTGTGAAATTAATTATCCTTAGGATTGCTTTAAATATAATTGAATAAGTTAGGAGTAGTTTTGTGAATCGAGAGATTACAACTTTATGATTATCGAATTCAATTAGGGTTGCTTGATTAGATCTCAAGAGAGGATAATCAAAACTTTAGGATATCTAGGATCAAATATAATTAGATTAACAAGATAAAGGGAAAACAAGGATATAATAATTCCTAAGTTTTCAACTTTGATCATATTCAATTTTTATTGGCAGTTCAATTGTTAATTGTTTACTTATTTTGTTTTATTTTTTTAAAAATTCAATTATTTATTTTAATTCAATAAATCTTTAATACCTTAGACAAAGTTCTATTCAAGTTGTTAGGTGTTTATTAGTCCTTATGGGAATGATACCTTTGATATTACAAGATATGATTCGTATACTTGTGGTATTGAAAGTTTTCATTATAAAACTTATCTATAATTTTTTGGTTCCATTTGTTAGCACTAATTAGCATTTAAAACGATTTGAATTCCTTTGATTTAGGGAATTGTTACCCTTTCTTATGTGATTACAATTACATGAACACAATAATCACTCGAAGTTTAAGCAAGGTAGAAGAAACTTCAACTCTCGACATCTGAAAGTAAGAAGGAGAGATCTGAAGAGCTAAACATTAATAAGTGATAAAGAGAATGATGGTGGAGAAATTAAATCATAGAGAATAGCAAAGATTATTGACTTCATGAGGCCAGAGTTCAATGTTACGCAACAAGGAATCACTTGACCATTAGTGCAATAAACACATTTGAGATCAAACCACGGCTGTTAAACATGTTGTAAACCAATGTACAGTTCTATAGATTGCCCAATGAGGATCCCAATGCTCATCTGATGAATTTCTTAGAAATTTGTAACATTTCCAATATAATAGGTTGTCAAAGATGTTTCTAGTATGACGCTCTGTCCCTTTACACTCAGGGATAGAGCTAAAGCGTGGTTGAATTCACTCAAGCCAGCAAATGTCACTATATGGGAGTAGTTGGTGGGGGCATTTTTGGATAAGTACTTCCCTTTGACTAAGACAACAAGGTTCATCAATGAAACTACTAATTTTTATCAAAATGAGGGGGAGTCTATATATGAAACGTGGGAGTGGTATAAGGAATTACAAAGGAGATGTTCGCATCATAACCTACTGAAGGAATTCTCGATGCAAACATTTTACATCAAAGTTAATCTACCCATGCTATGCACCATTGATGCAAATACTAGAGAATCATTTATGAGAAAAACAACTCTGGAGGTGGAAGATTTGTTAGAGGAGATGGAGAGCAATATTGTTTTTGGACTTTGAACCAAAATAAACAAAAATTAACCTTCTGAGATCAAAAGGGAAGGATTGCTATAGATTCAATGACAACACTCTAGGTTGAAATCGCCAACCTAACTAAGCAACCAAATAGCTTGAGAATCACCTCTTCCTTTCCACTGAAAGCAATTCAACACAGTTATGCGGGCAAGGGAGCCATATGACAACTGATTGTTTCTTAGTGCAAAATAACAATATGGAGCAACTCAATTATAAGGGAGCACAATTTGGTCAAGGAGGTAACAACCCTTATTCAAACACGTACAATCTTGGGTGAATGAACCACCTGAATTTCTCATAGTCTAAAAATGCAGAACTCAAGTGAGAAATCAAGGCCCACCGGGATTTCATCAAGATAAGTCCACTTCATATTTAATTTGTCTAATCTTAAATATTATTTAGGGTTATAATTTATATCCATTGCCAATATATTTAGGAACCTAATGGGTTATACAATAAAATGATTAAAAAAAAGACAATTTAATTAAGTTGGACTTGATTGCAAAGTTTGAAAAACTTTAGAATCAAATATAAGATATTTGATAAATAAGGACCAATATTAGAGATTTGATCTTATTTGGATCCAATTGGTACTTGATTATAGTTAATTATAATTTTATTAAATTTTAATTGAATCAAGTTTATTTTTCAATTAAATTACTAAAAGGTCTAAGTCTTATTATAAATTGGTGTAGACACTTCAGGAGCTAGCACTCTTTACTTACCTCTCTCTACTTCACTTATAGAGTTCATGTAAAATGTTTATGTAAATAACATTATAGGTCCAATGCTTATATGATCATACTAATTTTTCAAAAATCTATCATTATGAGAAATATGTAGGAAAAGAAGATCCAACTTCATAATAAGGTATAATTTAACATTTCACATTTTATTATGTTTATATATTAATCTCTAGCACTTGACATTGAAAAAAACCAAAAAAAAGGTTGTTTTCTTCCGTTATATGTGGAATCAAATTCCATCCTAATTTTTTTACCACTTATATTAAGGAATATCAATAAATGCAATGATTTCAAATACCATTCCAAATGCAAAAAATTAAATCCTTTTAATCTTTTATTTGTAAATGAATTGCTTTTATTATGTAAAGCCAATCTAGATTTTGTTTCTTATTTCATTAAAGCTTTGGAAGAACTAAAATATCACTGAAGGTTGACAGAAAAGTCTAGAAAGAGTTATATACACATTTCACATGATAATTCATATTCACAATTTTCCAAGTAAAGAAGTTACCTCTAAAATACTTGGGAATCCTAATATCATTTGTTGGGCTTGCTAATAAAGACTATTATCCTTTGGTGGAAATGGCGGATAAGAAATTGGGTAATTGGAATAATAAATAGCTTTCCTTTACAAGCAGGTTACAATTGATTTTATGAGTAATCAATGACCTATATATCTATTGGAGTTTACATATAAGTATTATGATATCAATTGCTAAATTATTTTAAAGAAATATGAAAATAATTATAGACTAATGACAAAATGAATGCATCTAAAGCTTAGGTGAAATGGAGAGATGTTTGCATATTGAAGGAAGAAGATGGATTAGATATTCAATATTTTACAGTAATGAACAAAATGTTGTAATGCAAGCAAATTTGAGTACTTCTTATTGAAAAAGAGTCCTTAAGGGTTCAGTGGGTATGCTGTAATTTCTTAAAAGGAAGGAGTTTCTTTGTAGTTAATCATAGTTTATTAGCTTCTTGAACTTTAAGGAAAATTTTGAATGAAAGAGATAAAGTAAAGGGAGTGATAAAAGTAATTACTGGAAATTAAAAGTGTAACACCCCACTCCCGCGTGACCCGAACCCGATATCGTCGGTGATATCCGAGTTCGTGCCCCGCGAGGGTGGCGTACTACATCAGTCGGTCAAATTTTTTTATTAAACATTCATTCGAGCGGAATAGACAGTAATAATATGAGCCCACGTTCAGAAATAAACAGTTTCAGTTTCAGAAATAAACATTTTCAGTTATTACAATCATTCAACAATAAG
>JAOSBL010000001.1:20546155-20559098 GCA_027568915.1 Erythroxylum roraimae | reverse complement strand
CAAGGGGTGTGGTTGAGTGGCAAGGGACTCATCTACCCTTAACCAAAGGTCAGGGGTTCGATCCTTGGCTTTGGGTACGGAGCAGCTTTAAATCCTTGGGCCAGCTGTCCCACCCTGTGAGGTGCCTTCCCATCAGCGAGGGGATTAGTCACTGGGTCCGCCGGTGGATACCCTGGTCAAAGACCAAAATTGGCAGCTCACTTATTATTTGTTATTTACTTGATTTTATTTAGTTGCTTTAATTTCTGTTATCATTTTCACTTATATAATATTTTATTACTTAGCAAAGTTAGGTTCAACTTATTTTAGCTAGTTTCTCGTGGGATCGATACCTTTTGATACTATAAGTTACGATCTGTATACTTGCGAGTATTGAGAGTTTTATTATATATAAAACTTGCTCAACAACGTGATTGCATATTTTGTATGTTCTTTTTTTTGTTATTTTTTGGTTTTGGTTTTGCTTGGAGAAAAACAAAGGTTTAAGTGTTGGAAAGTTGATAGGTGTGATTTATAATGTTTTTTTCTAGGATGAAGAATGTGTTTTTCTAAGTTTTTTTAGGTGTTAATCATGTACTTAGGACTTAGATTTATGCCTTTATTAGTGTTTTTGTGTGTTTTGTTTAATTCTTATTGATTAGGGCAAGAATGTGATCTTCATGCATGCTTTAGGGGATATTTAATATGTTTTTGATAAGTGGAGATAAGAAATTCCAAGAAAACATAAAGAAGAAGCTAGACAAAGGAAGCAGTCATGATTGTGCATATGCATGGTCATGTAGGAATGCTAGCTGGACAGTTGAAGATCAGTTGTCCATGCACGATCATGACAGAGAGTGCATGGGTAGTCAATACATGATCGCGCAAATTCAAAATTTTCTGGTTGCGAGATTTTTGTATTTTTGTTAATTTGGGGCTATTTTTGGAACAAAAACAAGTGTGAAAATCCTATAAAGAGTCATAGGAGGATTAAGAGGTATAAAAGGCAAATAAAAACAAAAAGAGGTGGCTAGAATCATAAAAATTGCATATCAAAGAGACAAAACTATTGAAGAACACAAGCTGTAAAATTTCCTAGCTCCAAGCAAAAGAAGAGAAGATTCAGAATTCAAACCTCTCACTGCATCAAAACTAATTTTTATCAACCTTTTTTTACGACGATTTGAAAATCGTCACTAAAAGTCAACTTTTGGCTACAATTTCTAATAACATCGCCAAAAACTTATCTTTTTACTACGTTTCTTGAAATCGTCGCTAAATACATGTCTTTGGTGACAATTTATTGGATTCTTCGCAAAAGACTCAACCTTTTCCGACATTTTAACATTTTCGTGACCAAATTTCAAGCCTTTGGTGACGAATTTGTGAAATATAACAAAAAGCTAGACTTTTGGAAATGAAATTTTAAAATCATCGCAAAAAGTTTAAACAATTACAATTTTTACATAATGCATTCAAACTCTATAAATTTATTTAAATATGCTGATTTATAATAAATATTATTTAATGATGCCTATTGTACTTAGTACACCTCCATTCATACAAATTTTTCGTGAAAAATATAATGAAGCATCTAAAACTTGCAAAATGTTTTCAAAATTTTAAACATATTATTGAAAAACACATGGTAGGTAATTAACATTTTGAAAAGCTTTTGGATATAAAAAGATAAACATACCTAAAATTTTGTAATATTAATAAGATCAAAATATCATAAATTTAAGTTTTAACAAATAGTAATAATAATAATATATATAAATATTGAAATATGGTAAGCAATATAATACAATGATATATGGTAAGTAATACAAGATTTTAATTATAAGTTTAACAATTCTTACAGGCAAAAAAATAATAAATTTTCACGCCTATTCCATCCAAAAAGAAAAGAAATAATTATTTTTCTAAATTCCAAGTGACATGAGACTCAATAGAAAAGGTAAAGGAGTTCCCTTTGTCTGGATTCCTAAAAGGGGTCCTTACACATTCGAAGGCATCAAATAGTGAAAGATCTTCCCTCAAGAGTTGGTTTATTCACACTCTCTTCCAACAACTTCTTGGCTTTAACTAAATTAACAAAGATATATTGAATGACCTTAGATGCAGTATAAATCACTGAGTTAGATGAACTGCATGTACGATACATTTCACCTAAGAAACAAATAGTATAGACTTAAATAACTAAGCCAATTGGTATAAGGAACTCAAATTTGAACACATGCATACCTAATATACTCTTTTCTTTTCTTTTCTTATTGTTGAATGTCAAATTAACAGACAATTGAAGAGAGATCATAATTTTTTACTAGTAACCTATAAGATTACTTCAAATTTAGTTGGATAGTTAGGAAGAGTTTTGATAGATCGAGAGGTCACAATTTCATTCTATTTATCTAATTGGGATTATTTGGTTAGATTTCGAGAGAAGCTAATCACAATTATTGGATATATAGGGTCAATGAGTGTTAAATCAAGAAGGTGAAGTGAAAACAAGTAAGGATATAAGTAATTCCTAAGTTTTCATCATTGATAGTAAATTGTTTCAGTGCTTCTTGTTTCATCATTCAATTATCAATTATTTTATTTTCAGTTATTTCATCATATTGTTTACCTTGAAGAAGGTGTATAAAAATTGTTAGGTGACTAATACAATCCTTATGGAAATGATACTTTTGATACTATAAGATACAATTTGTATACTTGTGGTAAAGAAATTTTTTAAAATAAACATCAACAACCCCAATGCAAAACACTCCACCTATTAGTTAAAATACACATTGAAGAGATTCACAATTAAAAAAAAACTACCTAACCTTTTTCAAAGAGCCTCAGTTAAAAGTTCTATATAGTAAGCTAGTTTGGGGTATTAGGAACTTACCAAAAACTTCTTTCATTTTGTGGTCGGTAATAAAAAAAAGATTTATAATATGGGACATGATCAAAATTATAAATAATGGTGACATCTCTTACAAACTCTACAAAAAGAATCACCTGAATCAATAAATCATCTTTTATTTAAGAATGAATTCTCTAACCAAGCACGGAAGCATACTAAAAAGTCATGTATGCTCTATTGTCAGAAGGATGATTGGGTGTAAGTGATGGAATAGATAAATAAAAAATAAGAGGGACAAGATCAACATACGAAGTAATAGGGACATAAAGATCTTCAAGATGGTTTGTGTTGTTAATTTTACATCCTCTAGAGAGGGAAAAAAAAGAACATTCTAGGATGAGGAGAAGGATATAAAAACTTTAGTAGGCTTTATAATCAATTAGATAAGAGAAGTGACAATAACCAATAAGATTCACACATATTGCAGTGGCAACAATATGAGAATAAAATGGAACTCTCCATAAGTGGAATAGGAACAATGATCTTTAATCATGAAAAATGGGAGAGCATGGAATTAGCTGGATCAATCAAAGAAAAGTTGGAAGAAAGGAAAACTAGGATTCAAACTGCTCTATTTCAAAAACCTTTAACATAATCTAGTAAGTTAGTATGTCTGATTAATAATGTAACTAGTAGTGTGATAGTCTGTTTGATTAATAATAAAGCTAGAAGTGTGATAAAACTACAAAGAGTAGTTAGTTTGGTCTCTTAGAGACATATTTTGTCTTCTATACTCCAACTTCTTAGCTTTACATCCGTTGGGTGACTCTTATTATTTTAATTTACTTCAACTTAAAAAAAAACAAATTTTAGATTCGTAATATTTTGATACTCATAATATATTATTAAACTTTAATCTTGATTTATAAGTATAAATTGTTTTAAGCGATGAATTAAGGCTAAACTAACAGGAAATAAACATACTAGAAATCTAATAGATAACATATATAGAGCAATTGAAGAGAAAAAAATTAACTTGAATTAAATTAGCTTTCATTGTGAATTTTAAAAATATTCAAGGATCAAATTGATACATTTAGATTTATTAAGATTATATTCTAGTTATTTAATTAAATTTTAATTTAAAATTAAATTATATATTAAATAATTAATAAATCGTAGTTTTTTAATATAAAAGACTCGACATTAAGTTACTATTTTTCAGTCAAACCTTATCTAATGTTAGACTCTTAAAGTTCTCTCTTATTATTACGTGGATACAAAAAGTTAAACAAAAATGTTTTTGCAAGAGATATTAAATCAATTTTATTTCAATTCTTTTATTTTTAATTACTTCAAGTTATTTATTAAAATGGTTTGGATAAAAATTATAAAAAATGATTTGGATGGATCGTGAATGGGTCATGATATATTTTCCAATAAATAAAGCAACCCAAGTATGTTCATTTGATCAATGCACGCAATTGCTCTTTTGTCTAATAAGATCCTTTTCAATTTCTTGAAGTGTTTGGTTTCTCTAAAAAGTTCAAAAATTGGATAAGCTTGTGCATCACAATTTCACCATAATTGTTTATATTATGAATAGAAGTTCATGTAGGTTAGTGATGCATAATATTATACTAGATCCAAGCTTCAAATACCACAGCAAATGCTAAAAACTTGAAATGTTTTTTCTCTCATTTGTTAATTTTCTGCAGCACATGATAGGTTAATAAGTATTCTTATGGCATCTTTTAATCCTTTCAGAGATATCTTTGGGTTGGAAATCAATAGAAATCAAAGCCGAATGGTAGGTACTATTTACCAGTGATTAACATTCAACTAACTGTTGGTTAACAATTTCTAGTCTCCAAGTTAAGCATCCACATTTTATTTATCTTGTGTTAACCATTTCAACAAAGAGGCTCTAGTTTAGGGAAAGTCTCCCATTGATAGGGAAGATTCAGGGGAGACTAATTGTTTGGTTATACTTTTGTTTCTTTGTTGTAGTTTTCATTTTTCATTTTTCAGTTTTCATTTTTAGTTTTTAGTTTTTATTTTTCTTTCAAATAAAAACAAAAATCATTAATAATAATTACATATTAGATAAAACTTAAAGATAAATTATTTTTAATTAAATAATATCTTATATAATATTTATGAACAAATTATTAATAAAAGTAGGTTATTTTAATAAAATAAATAATTTATAAATTAATATTTATTTGAAATATATTTTAATTATTAAATCAATTTTTATTTGAATATTTATATATTTTAAATATAATTATATTTATTAATAGTTATTAAAATGTAATTACATATTAATTTAATTATAAAAATTAAATTAAATTAAATTATTAATAATTTTTATTGATAATTCATTTTAATTTATTAAATATATAATATTGAATTAAATTATTCCTAATTTTTATTAAAATTTAAACAACTAAATAATATATTATATGGTAGTAAATCAAATTATGAAAAAAAAATATAAACAGAAAACAAAAACCATTTTTTATAGTTTTCATAATTTTTAAAAATCGGAAGAAACTAAAATTAAAAATAAAAAGTAAAAAGTAAAAACCCAAACAAACAATCTTTTTTTCTTTGAATTTTAAAACAAAAACAAAAAATTTAAAATAAAAATAAAAACAAAACCCTTAGGTTCATCTAATTTGGAGTTTGTCTAGCGAAAGCCACGGCAAAAGCAGCAAAACAAAATTGTTTAGTGAAAGCCACCGCAAAACAAAACAAAAGTCATGCTCATGCTCTGTCGAAAAGGCGCAGGTACATCATTTGTATACAAGCTTTTGGTGCTTAATGTTCATATCCCAAAGCCAACATATCAGGTTTATGAGTTTGCTCAACTCGAAAGAGAGCCAGTGTCATACGTCAATTCACTTACATCAGATTAGAGTTGATAAGCCAGCGGTGAAGTTGGTCGCTATGATGGTGTTTGGTATCATATGTCAATTCACTTAAATCAGATTAGAGTTGATAAGCCAGTGGTGAAGTTGGTCGCTACGATAGTGTTTGGTACGAACGAAAAGCAATGAAAGAAGCATTTTTGTAAAGCCCAAGTTATGATGTTTTCCTTTCTTTAAAGTCGCAACAAAACAACTCATTCACTGGGTTATTGGCAACACAAAATCAGTAAGATATAAGCTTTGGGTACTTCCTACGGAAAAAAACCAATCGAACAGTTCAGAAGCTCACTCTGACTAATAAAAGACCAGGCTCCTGTACTTAATCAGTGCACTAAGTTCCAACTTAAATTTGACTAGCCAGTGCTGCTGATTTATACATAAACCGATTAAAGAAGCATTCTCTAAACAACCAAAACTCACAACTGCTTTCAAACCACCTACACCAAGCCCAGGAATTGGTACAAACGCAAGAGGCTCATTTTGAGGCCTCATCAAGATTTGACAGGGGATCTTAATTCTTAATAAGGGAACTCAAAATGAAAAAGGAACTTCTTGGTTAAAGGAAATTTAACTCTATGCATCATAATTGCAGAGGTTCTCGAATCCCATATATTCATGACGATCAATCTTCCAAATCATGTTTGATATGCCAACACCACCTACCAAACAAAGCAGATTTTTTTTAGAATGAAGAGCTGTAAATGATTAGGAACATATGACGAGGGTGGAGAATCAATTCTCACCTAGTGAAATTGCACTAACAAATATAGTGAAAGCCAGGATGAAGATGATGAGGGATGCTCTTCCAAGAAAAATGATTAACCTTCTCACAACACGCTGACCAATAAAAGCAGCAATTGCAGCCACAGCCACAAAATACAGAGCTGTCAAAGCACAATTCAGTATGTAAGTTCATATAATTACACAATATATCCATCCACTCATCCTAAATTCAAGGTTCTTTTCTTGCATAATTGGCAGCCTTAAGATTTACACTTTTAAAAGAACGAAATAACAACAGTTTGTCAGCGTTGTTGACAAACGACATACCATAAGGGACTGGAAAACGTTTTAGAAGGTAATATTCTACAACAGACATGGATGAGGAGAATGTCATTGCAAAAGTGGCTGTTGCACTTGAGACCTGCACAAAAAATCACAAAACATTTGATGCCAGACTACTTTTTTTTTATGTTTAAGTGGCCCTCTTCCATTCATAAGATAATAGTATCATAAGGTCTAACTAGTTTAGGGCTTTGTGAATGTGTCATATACAGGACCCCATATTGTTTACTTGTTGGATGAAGTCTACATGAATATCTACAAAATCAGGAAAAGTTACAAGAAGTTGATTATGTTTTTATGGTAAAGAAAAAGTTTAAAATGTAGGCATCTATAACTTTTCATGAGTAATTAATTCACATAAAGGTCATGCAGCAAATGCTAAGACTTGAACTTGAAAACCAAAGCAGTAGTTTCTGAGAAACATATTAATTCACTTTTGAGAAGTCTCGTTTTAACTTCTCCAAACTTCTCAGGGACCGTGAACATTGTGTCCTCCCGTCACTAGTTTCCATTCCCCTATTCATTCTTTGAGCTACTCTGAATTGAGTCACAATTTGAACCCAGGCACAAGCTGATTCCATGATTTAGAAATACTAAACAAGGGAATTAATCAAGAAATTCTAAGTTAGGGACTGATTATCATGTCACGAACTATATCACCATCTGTTTCCTTTTTGTTTCTTTTTCTTAACCAAAAATCAAACAAAATTTGACTCACTTGAGGAGGGACTCCCAACTCCAAAAATAGTGGACCCATGATGAATCCTCCACCTAGCCCAAGCAGCCCACCAACTATTCCAGATATTACACCGAAGCTACAATAAATAGCAAGCTGAAGCACTTTGAAATCTGTGCCCTGGTCTCCCTTGGATGCAATTACTCTCTGTCCCTTATACAGGCTTACTGCCTCATAAAGAGATACCCCAACAGAAACTGGGATCTGTCAAACATTGGAATACAACGTCAAGGAATTACCATGCTAAAAGTCAAAACTCATTCCAACACTAATCAAATATCATAACATCGCTTCTAGCTCTAAACATTCATGAATACAAACTCAAATGAGTGCATGTGACACAAATAGAACATGTGATAGAGATCATTACTGTTGGGAACATACCTGTAACAAGTTTAATACCCAATATGATGGTGAACAAGTGACTGTATGATTCTGTTGACAAATTTAACACTTACTATCAGTGGAAATGGACATGGCATAAGTTAAGAGAAGTGGCAGAATGAATGTCAGACAAAACTGAATAGGCTAAACCTTTGCTATTTGCAGTGCAAGGAATACAACCCACACAAGAACAAGCATCCCAAGTTCTTTCCAACAAACATTCTCAAGGACACTGACCTGCAATAATCATACTACTTTAGCTTTGAGATGCCTGCGTAGAAGACTTTAGCCAATGGAGTATATTTACCTCTGGTTCTTTATTTTCCTTTTGAGGGTCACTGCTGGGACCACTGGGAAGAGGTTTGTATTCCACTTGAGCATTCTCTGATACAATATTGAAATCGTTAAGTTTCAGAGAATGATAATCATCTTACGATCTTCTATAGTATCAAAGGAATATAAAATCAACGCACCATTCGACTTTGAATGTCTAGCAGACTCCTAAAATGGATAAAAAATGAAAACTGATTAATCTTTCTTGCCAATGGGTGTAATGCAGAAATCCAACCAGAATTGTCTCAGTTTTAATATGCATGAAAAACAGACTACTATCGTCAATATGAGATTAGCCAAAGAATTTGAGCTCATGCCCATGTAGGATATAGTAGTGTTCATTTACATAAGTACTTGCTAAATGTAACCAGTGAAACTTTAATGAGTGAGCAACAAATGAGAAACACGACCTGAAACTCGAACATAATGGAACAATGTTTACCTGTTTCATTATTGTTTCCTTTTTCCATGTTTCAATACCTTTAAAAAATGCCTTTGTCGAGGTACCTGTAAACCATGACTCAATGGTAATTAGACAATGATGGTTGCAGGAGCAGAAGACAAGAAAGGGAAGTGCAATTGAAATATATACCTACAAAGAGTATAATAAGTAGCACTGTCACCATCCAATCTGCAAATAACACATTGAAAGCAACACCAATACTAATTCCCAGCATGAGCATGGGTTGGATAAGCAGAGCCAGATCATAGTCAATGATGGGCATGTCAAGCGTAGGATGCCTTAGCTTAAGATTACAGTAAACAGTTGACGCAGCTGCACCCATTATCATACCTGTCAACAACAGAATAGTCAGATAAATCATGTCATCTTGTAAAAGAACACAACAATTTTCGGAAGATGAAACTACATATTCCATATGAATTCATTGCCTCGTTTTGCCACTCCAGTGAGTACATGGTAAATAGCTTGTGAGCCAAACTGGCAGTTTACAGCATTCACTATAAAAATACATCATAATACGATATTGAAGTCGTCAAACATAGTAATTAGTGTCTGAAAGTTTCTCACTTCTTTGCAACAAAGTGGCTAATTATATAATAAAATTAAGCCCAATTTGTAACTGCACTTAGAGAAGAAAACTACAGCTCGACAAATTGCATCAAGCTACCATTAGGATTTAAAATCAATGCTATTTTTATCAGGTAACACACAATATTAAAAATAATGAGGTAGGAACGGAGTCAAGTCAGTGAAACAGTTGTCTCCTTCAAGAAGCCTTTTCTATTTTAGAGAGGTTGACTGGTTAGTAATTTTTTTCAGTGATCGTGATTTACTCTGCAAACCACTCAAAATGCAGTAGCAATACTAAAATATTTTTGCAGCCACCATCGTTTCCTTATACCTTCCTGCATATCCAACGATTGAATCAATGAATTCTTTTCCCTTTTCCTTTTCCTTTCATTATCTATCAGCTTACGGACAGAAAAAAAGGAACCTCTAGCATAAAGATACAACGGTATCTTACATTTAGAAATAGCAGTTGCGGACTTAGGATCAAACCCAACAATTAAGCTGAGCATGGGAACAAAAATGCCACCTCCACCAACTCCGCCGACACTCCCAAAAGCTCCTCCAAAGAATCCAACGAAAGTACCCAACACAATTCGCCAATCAAATTTCATGTCCTGTATACATAATGCAAATAGAGCACGCACCCGTCACAATTCGCCAACCAAATTTCATGTCCTTTATGCATAATGCAAATAGAGCACGCAAAGCTACATCAACTCTAAGAGAAAAAAAAAAAAAGCAAGAAAAACATTGACTACGCCTTAAAGGACCGTTAAAATACAAACTTTCCACTAATAAAGCCAAGTGGATTATTTGACCCCTTTTCAAATACATCCACAAAATACTCTATCATCCCAAACGTTAATAACCTTTTTCCACCCTCTCCCAACCCACAACTAACAACTAAAGTTGATATAACCAAAGAGATTTCAATAGTTGAATTCAAAGAGAGAAGTGGGAAACTTTACCGGCCAAACGTGTTCATAACTCGTCCTATCAGATTGCCATAAGAAATTTGCAGCTTTCAAGAAGTAACTAGAGAGAGTTTCCTCTGTTCCGTTCACTCCTGAAACTTCACGTCTGAATCCTCTCTCGGCCGAAACAACCAAAAAGGCTAAGAAAAAGTTGAGCAAGAATGTTGCATAGGTTCTGAAAATCCGCCGTTTGGCCCCGAAGTCACCCATCAGATTCTCAATTATCAGCAGAATTGTCCTTCCAAGCACCTTGGATAAGTTTCACCTCGGAATCTGAAATTGCCAACCAACTGGGAAGCTCTAATCTAGCGGCAACAGAACAAAGATTTGTCCTTTTTCGTTTCTTACCACGTCCAAAAGGTAGAAGAAGAACAAAAGCAGATCAGTGTTTCATAGCAAGCAAGAACAAAGACAAGTGTGTACTTGCTTTCACGATAACGACATGAAAAGAAAGAAAGCAAATTCAAGTAAAACGAAGGACAAAAAACACAAAGAAACAAAAGAGGGTATATACTATTATGATTGAAAGTGTAGATAATGGTAAGTGATGATTCGTTGGTAACTCGAGACAAGCGGATCCTTAAATAGGAAAAGGTTGCGACCCAGAAAGTTTTTCGGGAAAAATAAGAAAAGGGTTTGTTAGGAGTTAGGGCATAGGACAAGGTTTGAGGAATGACCAAAGGAACCTTCAAACATTATCCGGAGTCGAGGTGTGATCATGGAAGCCTACAAGCGTTCGTGCCAAGGTTTTTATTACTCTGCTATTAGAGAGAAGATTTTGCACTTCTCATGTAATGTTATAAATTTTTTTGTTTTATTGCAATTATTTCAGTGGACCTATTGACAACTTCTTCTTTACAAAAAAAAAACAGATTCACCAACCAAATTTAGAAAGTCATTGAATCTATTCATCAAAAGTGACTTAACCCCGTAAACTCCAGTCGTTTTCATTGTTTAACGTATGCGAAAATTAGTACAAATTCTGAACTTGGAAATGTATCAGCATTATTTAAGAAAAATAAATAGATTAAAATTTATAACTGGAAAGCACAGGCTAAACTTGCACTGGATGTAATTTCGTATTAAACAATTCATAAAAGGAATTGGACATCATCTAAACAAATTGAGGAGTAAAATTATACTTCTGACATGCACCTAACTACTCACTATTTTATTGTCTTCCAATTACATAAATAAAAACTTCCTAGAATTTCTCATAAATGGGTTTAAGTCCATAATAAAATGTTAACTGTGACGTGAATACTCCAAAGCAATATGGCATATGATACAACGCATCTTGGAAGTTCCCGATCTTATCTATGACTGGACCACACCTTGTGATGGACCATATACTGGATCAGAGATGATCAAGAGAATGCAATCCTGCCGAAAGTAGTATTCACAACTACTATCTATATGATATGGAAGGAACGGAACAGAAGAGAAACTCATGGTGGCGGCTAACATTCTCAACTGGGTTCATGTTGCCCTTATTGCACGAAGGGTCGACCATTTGCTTACTCCTCGGATGAAAGTGAAGTTGAATTTATAAGCTCGTTTCGTTGTTGCACTTCTGCTAAATATATTCTTCTATACTGATAGGATTTGGAACCTTTAAGATGGATAGCTTAGAGCTTTAGGGATGTTGGTAACTTTCGTAAGGAGTAATCTTGTATTTAGCTAATGCTTTTGTTAATATATTTATTTATTTTACAAAAGAAATTATCCAAATCGTTCTCAAAGCATAATATTAATTACCAAAATCCTCAATAGTTCCAAAAGAGGGATGTTCGTCAGATATAAAAGTATTATATATAACACAACTACCTGAGCTATTACATAAAAAAAAAAAAAATTCACACAACTTTACTCAAGTAATCTGCTAGCTTCACCTAATCTCCACTCTGTCTATCACATATACTAGAATTATCGACAATCACTTGATCTCTTAAAAGAAATAGTGACAAGGTGTCACGACCCGGTACCACATCGGGCCCATGACAACCACTGCATAACCGGGCTAAGGACACTAACGGTATCCTTAATCCGACTATACAAGGCTAACTGAATATCAATTCTTTTTTTTTTTTGAAAAATTTGGGCAGTACAACGGCTATATTTTTGAAATCTCAAAACCTGCAAACGATTTCAAACATACTTCTATATTCACATCCAATCACAACTCCAGGACTCTCTAGTACACTCCAGGCAATCTCAACTCCAGGCAATCTCAACAACAATATCAAAAGTTCATACATAAAATCTTTTACAAAATACAAGGCAATCAAAAGTTAGCTTTTAGAATCATAAAGCGTATCTACATAAACACAGTTCATGAGCTACTAGACAACAAAAGTACAAAATAAGAAACTACCCACGTGTGGTAATATCCCGAAAATGTCAAAAGACCACACGATCCACTCAGGGCTTCAAACTCACCAAATTAACCTGCATAGTTGGAAAGCAGAGGGGCATGAGTACACTAGGTACTCAGTAAGCAGAAAAAACATATATTACAGATAGAATTGATTCATACCAAGACAGTGTAGATAACCTATGAAGTGAATATATAACACATAGAAAACACATAGGCCCAGCCTATGACTCAATGTATACTGGTTAGGAACCATAGGCCTAGCCTGTTAACTC
>JAOSBL010000001.1:20504165-20515445 GCA_027568915.1 Erythroxylum roraimae | reverse complement strand
CTCTTCTCCTCTTCTCCGACGCACCAGCAGAGCAGACCGCCATCGCCGACGCACCAGCAGACAATCGCCTTCTCCGATGCACCAGCAGAGCAGACCAGACCAGACGACCCACGCACCAGCAGCCTCCCTTTCGTCCACACAACCAGACGACGCACCAGCAGTGAAAGCACCCAAGCCAAAGCAGTGAAAGCACCCAAGCAGTAGAAATATAAATATATATAAATAACAAATAACAATATTAACAATAATAATAATAATAATAATATAAATAACAATAATAATAATAAGGTTAATAATAATAATCATTATAATAATATAAATAACAATAATAATAGTAATAATAAGGTTAATAATAATAAGAATAATAATTAATAAATAAAGAAATTAATTTCGTTTAATAATAATAAGAATAAATAAATAAATTATAAACAACAAATAATAATAATAATAACAACTAATAATAATACAAATATATATATATATAACAAATAATAATAATAATAATAACAATAATAATAATAATAATAAGGTTAATAACAATAATAATAATAATATTTTTAGTCAGGGGTAAATGTGTCATATGAAATAATTGAATTCAATTATAATCTTATTGGATTTGTTCCAAATAATGTAATTAAATTCAATTCTAATATTTCTGGATTTGTTCCAAACAGTGTAAATTGAATTTAATTCCAATTTCATTAATGTAATTCAATTCAATTCATTCATGAATTCAATTCCCTGTGTTCCAAACAGCCTGTAAAAGTAAGTTATTTGCAACACTTGTGAAAATTGTTGCCCAACCAAAAGTACACTCTTCATGATGCTTCTATAAAATGGTCGAAAAGGATAAGCTTTTAGCTACATTTCTGTAGCTAAAAGTGGCACATTTAGTGTTGATTTTAAAAATCGAAACCAATGGAAGACCTTTTGGTGATGATATTTTCAAAATTGTCACTTAAAAGTTAACCATTTTGGCGATATTGTCAAAATCGTCACCAAATATGGACCACGACTTTTTGAAAACTGTCGCGAATACTCTTTAACGGCCATTTTGAAAATCATCGCCAAATAATATAGGAGGAAAATGAAAAAGTTTATAGGAGGGAAACGAAAACGAAATCCCTTCTTGTTGTATTTTCATTTTATATTTTGTTTCTTTATTGTTTCGGATTGTCTCTATCCATCTTCCGACAAGTCTCTATTCTACTTCTTCTTGATAAACTTCTTCTTCTTCTTTTTTAAGTTCACTTTTCTCAAAACGATCGTCAAGATGCTTCTCCAGTTGGTCCAATTGAACACTCAAATCCCTTTTTATGCACAAAGGCCTCACATTACTATAATCCATGTTACTATCTTCTTCTTTCTTGTTTTCTGCTACTGAGACTACCCTTTTCTTCTTCCCCTGTTTATCGTCATTGAGCTTGTTCTTATAGGTTGTCGCTTTCTGCATAGCCCAAAGCACATCTAATCCACTCAATCCTCCACTTTCTTTCTTTGAAATTTCTTGCTTGTTCGTGCCTCACTCCTGTTTCTTTTTCTGGGGTTTCTTTTTGAGAGCTGCCAAAGCACGGTCATGAGATGGCTGAGAGCTAGCTGAGACGACGACTGGTGAGTTTGGTGATGATGCAATATACATTATCTTTGCGATACATTTTTGGATTCTGTTATTCATTATGCCCACTCTCTGTTTGAGAAAATGTCTGTTAGGTGTGGGTCCTTGATTTTCTGATTTTGCATGGATGCTAGACATTGTAAAGAAAATTATTTATTCATACAGGTTCGTTTCGTGGCCATGTCAATACTATCAGGTCATTACAATTTATGTAGCTCTGCGGTTCACTACGTAAGTTTCCATCATTACGCCGTTAAGCTTTCTGGCATACCTATTCTCGTGAAACGAATACAGAATAGGTGAGTATTAGCACTTGATTAGACATTGTTAGTATATGATTAAATTGCTTGTCGTTTGGTTTTCTTCATATGATGTTTTGTTGCGTTGTTGGATTTAGAACTAAAGTGGTAAGATGTGCGACGATTGAAGAAATCGAAGCAAAGAAGGCTTTTATTGAGAAAGATGTTGTTAGCGTGATTTTACTCATCTTTGAAATTTTCTTTTGGATGTTTTGATTTGATAATCATTTCAGAACATTGTTTGTTATCAGAAGGAAGAATGGAGAAAAATATTGAAACAGTTCAAACAAATTTTAATTTTGTAAGGATAGGAAGAGCTAATCCATCCATGTTAGATAAAATCGAGGTATTTATCCTTTTGCATGTTTGTGTAAGCACATTTATGATTGTCTTATGGGTTATTTTCTGTGAAAATGAGGATATGCCACAATAGAAGGTATGTGTGGTTATTGGCAACTAAAACTACGGTGTCATTTTGAAAGCAATTCATATGATGAGTGAGTAACAAACTCCAAAATTCTTATCATGAAGCATAAAATTTTATGAAAACTTCTCTTCCACGTTCATCTTATATATATTTCTCTTAAAGGGTGTTTTTTCGCTTAAATTGAAGAATGATTTCTACTATATTTATCTGTATCTTTTCAAATCGCTGCAAGAAAATGGTTGTGACTCAATCTACCACTAGCTTTTTAATAAATTTCTTTTTTAAGTAAATGTGCTCCGTATACATAGTTTGGAAGACAGGATATGACTTCTGTACAAATTGTCATGGAATTCTGCTACTCGCAGTCTATCATAGTGTTGATGCTTTGTACCTTTCTTAGAAAAGCTTTGAGAATATGTGATTACAGGTGGACTATTATGGAACTCCTGTCAGCTTGAAGAGCATAGCCCAAATCAATACTCTTAATGCTAGCTCTCTCTTGGTCCAGCCATATGTTTGTCTTTCTTTGAACGAATTATTGAATCGTTTGATGAAAGGTTTTCCTCCATCTTTTATTTCTTGTAACTTATTTATATACAACTTTTATGGAATGCTCTGGAACTAGAGCTGCTAACTAACTATGGAATGCTCTATAACTAGAGCACCTAATAACTAAAACAAACTCCAAAACAGAAAGCAAACATGGATAATCGTAAAATAAATACATTGGCGCCATATATACTCTAATACCCCCTTCAAGCTGTAGAATACACATTGTGTATGCCCAGCTTGGAAATGTTAAAACGGAAATGAGCAAGACGCAAAGGCTTAGTGAAGCAATCAGCAAGTTGGTGATGTGAAGAGACTGGAAGAAGATGAACAACACCCTCTTGAACTTTCTGTCGTACAATGTGATAATCAATTTCTATGTGTTTGGCGCATTCGTGATATACCAAGTTGGAGGCAATTTGAAGGGCAGATTGATTATCACAATAGATGACAGCAGCATTGGAATGAGATATATTGAAGTCACGCAGCAAGTAAAAAATCCATTGAAGCTCACATGTGACGGATGCAAGGGCTCGATACTCGACCTCAGATGATGATCGTGACATAGTGGATTGCTTCTTGGAACGCCATGAAATGAGAGCAAATCCAAGGAAAATGCAGTAGCCTGTGATTGATCGACGAGTATCTGGACAAGTAGCCCAATCAAAATCAGAAAATGCCTTAAGTTGAAGATCATTTTGGGTTAGAAAAAAATGCCTTGACCAGGTGCTTGTTTAAGGTAGCGAAGAATGCGATGAGCAGCAACCAGTTGCAGCTGTGTAGGCCTATTAACAAATTGAGATAAACAATGAACATATTAACAAATTGAGATAAACAATGAACAGAAAAAGTAATGTCAGATCGTGTAGTAGTAAGATATAGAAGCTTCCCAATTAATCGTCGATAGGTATTGGGGTCTGATAATGGCGTACTGTCATCAGCTGACATTTTAGTTGTAGCCACCATAGGAGAATCAACTAGCTTACACCCAAGAAATCTTGTTTCCTGCAATAAATCAAGGGTATATTTCCTTTGACAAAGATTAATCCCTTTCTCAGTACGTGCAACTTCAAGCCCCAAAAAGTACTTCAACACACTAAGATCTTTAATACTAAATTGATCATGCAAATTTTTTTTAACAGGATCAATTTCTATAATAGAGTCACTGGCCAGGATCACTTCATCAACGTATGCACAGAGAGCTATAAATGACTGGGGTGTGTACTTGAGAAATTATGATTACTTGGAGCTGATTTAAAACCATTAAGATAAAGTGTCTGCGTTAACTTTGAATGCCACTGTCTGCTGGCCTATTTTAAGCCATAGAGAGACTTCAAAAGCTTACAAACTTGTCCAGGCTTAGAAGCCTTAAATCCAGGAGGGAGCTGCATATAAACTTCTTCTGAAAGATCTCTATAGAGGAAAGCATTGTTAATGACTAACTGATGAAGAAACCATCCTTTAGTTGTTGCCAACATTAATAATGTTCTGACAGTGGTCATTTTGGCAACAGGAGAGTAAGTTTAAAGAAAATCGATACCAGATTGTTGAGTAAATCCCTTTGCAACTAAGCAAGCTTTGCACCTCTCTAAAGAGCCATTGAATTTTAATTTATAAACCCACTTGCATCTAATTGGTTGCTTAGAAGGAGGGAGATCTACAACAACCCAAGTATTGTTTGCTTCAAGAGCGTTGATTTCAGTCTTCATTGCTGCTCTCCAACAATCTAACTGAACTGCTTCATGGAAATCTTTTGGTTCTGTATAATTAGTAATGGTGGTAGAGAAAGCATGATGTTTAGATGAAAGATGAGAATAGGACAGAAAAGATTGGATGGGATGGAGAGTTGAAGAAGTTGAATGTATTTGTACCTGATAATCTTTGAGATTAGCTAGTGCAGTCTTTTGTCTAGTGGATCTACGTAAGAATGGTGAAGAAGATGGAGTTGTGAGTTCTGGTTGAGAATGGGATGTAGGTGGGATATCGGAAGATGGAATAGGTGAAGGTGTAGGTACTGGATGTGTGGTGATAGAATCATCAACAAAATGATTGGTGTGTGAAGTAGGAGTGTTAAAATCATGATGAACTATTTCAAAAGTGTGTTTGTGTTCATGACCATAAGTATGAGAATTTTTAAAGTAAGGGAAAATATTTTCATAAAAGACTACATGCCGAGAGATCAATATTTTATTAGTCTGGAAATCATAGAGCTGATATCCTTTTATAGTGCTTGGATATCCAATAAAAACACATTTATGTGCTCTATGATCAAATTTCCCTTTAGTAACATCAATAGTAGATACAAAACATAGACATCCAAAGATTTTTAAATCTGAAAAGCTAGGAGGCTTATTGAATAACAATTGAAAAGGAGTTTTGTTATTGATTATGGGAGAAGGAATACGGTTAATTAAATAAGCAGCATGAAAGATGCAGTCAAACTAGAAGGACAGTGGCAATGATGCCTGAAATCTTACAGCTTAAGCAACATTAAGCAAATATTGATGTTTCCTTTCAACAACCCCATTTTGCTGAGGGGTGTATGGACAAGTGGTTTGATGCACAATACCTTTTGAATCATAATAACTTGGCATATTGAATTCTTGACCATTGTCAGTTCTAATGCATTTGACACAAGCTGAAAATTGATTTTCTGCATAAGTGCAAAAATTTTGCAAAATATCTCTAGCTTGTGCCTTTGACTGCATAAAAAATACCCATTTATATCGGCTGAAATCATCCACTATGGTCAGGAAGAATTTATGACCATAAAAGGAGGCAACTTGCATAGGACCCCAAATATCAACATGTAAAAGACTGAATATAGAATCAACTGATGAACTTCTTAAGGGGAAAGACAGTCTCCTCTGTTTAGCATAATGGCATATTTCACAAGGTTCATTATTTGACAAATATATGTCGCTGTCTATATTTTGCAAGTGTTTGATTCTTTTATTTGACAAGTGCCTTAGTTTATAATTCCAAATATCAAAAGAGCCATCATGACATAAAGCAGAGATTGTTTTCGTCTATGGACAGAGTGTTATGTGATGTATTGGCATACAAAGGCAGTGGTTGAGTAAGACGATATAACCCTTGAACTTCTTCAATTAATCCAATCTTCTTCCAGGAAAGTGTGTCTTGAATGAGGCAACAATTGGACTTGAAAATTGAACAACAAGCAATAATTCCAACATTAGTTGCTGGTTTACTATCACCATTTGGAAGCTGAATTAGTGTGTTACATAGAGGCTTATAACTGGTGTAATATGCAAGTGTATAGGTAACATGGTCAGTTGCTCCAGTGTCAATAATCCAAACATTCTTATTGTTTCCAGACCTCGCAAATGAGCAAGTAAGATGATTACCTTTCAGCTCAGTAGTTGGATTGAAGCTCGTGGTAAGCATGTTTGCTTGGGGTGAACTGATAGGCTCCTGTGGTTGTTGAAGCAAAGTTAAAAGTCTCACGTATTGCTCTTGAGTTAGACTCATCTTTGACAGATCAACTTGTGCATCCACAGTAGAACTTGTATCAACAGATCCAATTGAGTTAAGATTTATTTCTTCATTGTTTTCACCTTGCAACTATACTACGTTAACATTTTGCATTATTTTCACTTTGTTCTTTGGATGACCAGGAGGATATCCATGCTTCTTATAGCATACATCGATGGTGTGCCCTATATATCCACAAAAGCTACACATAGATTTTTTTACTACTTGACTTCTTTGAAAACTCTTCTTAGGATATGAGTTATCATCTTGCTTTTTAGAATAGCCTCTACTGAGAAAAACACTAGGCTCTGCAATTTGTATAGCAACTCCCCCTGAAAATTGTCTCTCTTGTTGTATAACCATTGAAAACACTTTATTGATCTTTGGTAATGGATCCATTAACATGATTTGTGAACGAACATTTGAAAAATTGTCATTTAATCCTCTAAGAAAACTGATTATTTGATCATTTGATTATAAGTCTTCATCTTCTCAAATGCATCATAAGAGCATGATGGTTCATAAGAACAAATCGGAGTTAGTCTTAGATTCAAGAACTTATCCCATAGACCTTTTAAAAGTGTATAGTAATCTGTGATATTGAGATTATCTTGTTTGAAGGAATAAATCTCTCCTTGTAATTCTGTAACGCGCATGTTATCTCCTTGAGCAAATCAATCTCGTAAATCTTTCCAAATCTCAAGTGTGGAATCAAACTAGATTACGCTTTGTTAAATATATAGTGTTAATGATTTTAACAACCAAGAAACCACCATTGTGTTGCATCTCTCCCATGTTGGAAACATTGAATCTCCACTTGCTGGCATAGTAATACTTCCATCAACGAATTTAAGCTTATTCTTTGATAACAGTGCCATTCGCATGGCTCTTGACCAGGTATGATAATTAGAGCCATTTAAAGGAGGACTCACTAATACTAGAGAAGGGTTTTCACTTGGATGTAGGTAGTACGGGCTATTTGGTTAATCTTCACTTCGGTTGGCATTACTTCCAGATGCCATTTTGTTATACTTCCGAAGCTGTTTGATTAGGAATGAAAAGAGGGAGAAATAACCTACTCTGATACTATGAATGAATTATTGAATCGTTTGATGAAAGGTTTTCCTCCTTTTATTTCTTGTAACTATTTTATATACAACTTTCATGGAATGCTCTAGAACTAGAGCTGCTAACTAACTATGGAATGATCTATAACTAGAGTAGCTAACAACTAAAACAAACTCCAAAACAGAAAGCAAACATGGATAACCGTAAAATAAATACATTGGCGCCATATATACTCTAATTCATCAAGCTTTATTTTTATTGTTTAAAGTATTCTTAACCTTACTCAAGCTATGGATGCACCCAACGCATATGTGTTACAACACTTGCTTTTTGTTTTACTATCAGGTTGGATTGTTGAGTGCTTACATGATAACGTTGTACTTTGAAAAGTACTTAATGGTTTTCAATGAATATTTTGCTAGATTACTTTCCCATTTCATTGCCCTCTTATCTTTCTTAATTGAAAACAAATTAGTTTAATTATGCATAATTTCAGGCACTACTGATTTTGAAGTTGCTTTTATGATTCTAATGGCTAATGTTTCGTATATGATGGCTGACGTATGAAGTTACTCTCATCGACATGGACAAATCTAGAGTCATTCTAGTTATGTTGTAAATTCTTTTTTGTAATCTTAGTATTTATAATCTGTATTTATTATTTTATTTATAAGGATTGTTAAATTTGTAATTAAAATCTTGTATACGAAGAATATTCTTTTTTTGGTATAATTTAATGATATTTATTTATTTTTATATATAATGCTTCAAATTATCAATTATTTTTATAATAAATTAACACAAAAAATCTAAATATTATATACAATAATATGCATTAAAAATGTCACAAATAATTATAATTAATATGATATAAAAGTTTGTTAAAATGTATAGTAAAAATTTGACTATGTTTTATAAAACGTAGCTAAAAACATTTGGCCATATTTAAAAAAACGTAGCTAAAAATAATTAGCTACGTTATTAGAAAAGTAGTTAATAATTTTTAGCTACGAAACTTAAACGTAGCCAAAATGTATTAGCGACATTTTCTTAAAACATCGCTAATAGTTTTTCGCTACTTAAATAAAGCGTAGGCAAAAAGACGATTATTGAAAAATGTCGCCTATATTTTTCAGCTACGGAGATTTGACGACGTTTTTGGTGACGAATATAAATCGTCACTAATGACTATTAGTGACGATTTTGAGACATTTAGTGTTTAAGCCTCAGAAATTAGTACTATATTATGTGTTATTCAAATCCAAATTGCTCCTGCATTCCTCAGCATTGTTCCTAGCTGGTTCCTCACTTGCAGGCTCATCACCTGCTGATCACCACCGACGAACTGCTGCCCGATGAACACCGCAGGTACGCTTGGTTGACACCCCAGTTGTCGCAATGTACTCTCAACCTGTTGCCCATTTGGAATTTGATCCAACTCATAAACTGTAGGATTAGCTCCAAAGCTGCATATGAGCGCCCTAATGGAGTGGCTCATGCAACAAGTACTCTTGCTAAAGATCACCACTGGCTTTTCTGCAACCAACCTTGTGACTATATCCATGCTGTGATTATTTCAGAGACTAAGAGAAGATAGTAGAAGTCTAGGGAACTTGCGCCCAAACAGCTGCAAAAGTTTTGCTGCGAGGAACTTGACGCCATTGGAGGTGTATTTATAGAGGCCACTCGGGGGTGGTGAGCTGAATATAGTTCTTATTAATTTTCATTTCGTTGCCATATGATAGAATATAAGCCGAAAGGGAATAAATTTTAGGATGTGCCATTTGATTCCTGACGTACTCTTGATGATTATTTGACAGAGACGTATCTATATGTGATAACAACAGAGAATAACCAGTTGCTATTAGCATATTAACCTGTTAGCAAACATGATGTGACAATTTTTCCTAAACATTTCAATCTCGATATAATATTGTAATAAACATAGCAGCATCTTCCATACGAAAAACTGTTATCGAATGTCTTGTAAAAGATAATGAATAAATATTTCATACTACTCTCATCAAATGTCATTATCAAAGACTATATAATCAGATTTTCTAATAATTTGCATGAACTCTCAAATATATACTACAATCAACATCCATTTATTTTTCTTCTTTTATGTACGTTTATAATTTTATAAAAAAAGGTGTCTAAACTATGAGGATAGAATCGAGAGAAGGAATCATAGCCATATTAACTTTAGTGTTGAAAGAAATTTCCCCGAAATCCCTTGCTGCATGAAAGGCAACTAGCTCCGAGACCTACTATGCTTTTCATGCATCTTTCCTTCCCAGGGCTGGCTCATGATGAACCGAAGGGTCAGTCACGTTTCACTCTCGAGCTGCTGTTTTCTGATCCCTTTACTTCTGACGCTGTAGATAATTCCTATTGAAAAGGTTAACATCAACGTGATTTTTCTAATTTACTTTTTTTAAAAAAATATATAGTTTATCATATATCTAACTCAATAGATTCAACTTATACTTTGAATACTTCTTGATATGATATTAAATACTTAAAATCAAGAACTCTCAATTCAAATACCAAATATTTGTAGTTCAGACTTTAAGTGAGGAGGCATGTTATGTTTTTTTTTTCACTTTTTAAATTGTAACGATAAAATGCAATATAGATCAGTTAAATTCTATTTTATTTATATCAACCTAAATATTCTTTCATAATTTATTTTGATCAAATTGATGATGGAATCGTATGTTCAGAATATTTTCAACACAAGTTGTAGACAATGTATAGTGATGCATGGATTTCCATGTTCAGAATATTTTCAACGCAAGTTGTAGACAATGTATAGTGATGCATGGGTTTGGTCACTAGCTTGTCATCGTTGTTAAACTAGTGGCTTCCACTAGTTTGTCATTTTGTTCGAAATGGGAATCTCTGGGTGCCTTGTAGGTGTGATCAATGCGCACACACGAAGATACCAGATGTGGATAAGCACCCCTTAAGAAAAGGAAAGATGACGAGATCGGCTCCTCGCATCACATTATCACTCCTATCATCTATGGATTTTATTCCAAAAGGTTCCTTTCCGGCCAAGGACGTTTTAAATCGCCGGTAATGTAGCACTTTGAATTTATTGAGGCAATGTTGTTGGCTTCACACTTATTTAGAGAATAACCAACAAATAAAAAAAAAATAAAAAAGAAATGTACTAAAACATGATGACTCTCGCACATATAACTTAATTTTTCTTTTGGAGAGGTGTGGAAGCATAAGTTTTGGTTTTGAAATATTCATATTTTTACATCAATGCCCATTTTAATTATAGACACTATCTGGTAGTGGTTTCTCGTCCGACGTAGCTGAAATTTTACATAAAGATTCCTGACACATTAATCTTGATTCTGGACAGTGTGATTGTGTTGGAAAAATTACGCAAGATCAAATCTAAGCGTAGCGGAAATAATATAAAAATTTTTCACAGAATCAACTTTAACAGAATTAAATTAGAAACGTAAAACAAGAAATAAACAAAGCTATACGAACCTGTTCCGATTTCCCGATACAATTTCCTGTTTCTCCAAAATTGTCAATTCCACGAGCCGCTCAATCGTCCGACTTCTAACGGTATCCACAGATCTATTCAGAGAAAAACTCAAATCGAATTTGAGAGGAAAAATTATAAGAAGTGCTAGCATCCATTTTTCTAATTTTTCCTTTTATATGAAAAATCTTATTTTTCATATCCTTGGATTTTATTAAAATTATAACTAAAGTCAAACGTTAATTATAATTATTAATAAATCCTTATAATATCAAATATCACATATTGACCCTTAAAGTTTCTAAAACTTCTCAAT
>JAOSBL010000001.1:20459072-20477986 GCA_027568915.1 Erythroxylum roraimae | reverse complement strand
GCTTTTGTTTATGGTTTGAATTAGTGATAGACATACCAAATTGATGATTATGATTCGCATATGAGGAAAAGCAAAACGAATTGATGGTTATGATTAGAATTTGAAGAAATAAATGAATTGAAGTTATGGAATACATGATTTCAAAATGGGAAATTGAAATGACGTTGAATGATGTGTAAAAAAAAGAATAATAATGATTGAAAAAAAAATTGAAGCGATGTTAGTTAAGATATGATTCGTTGATCAATAGGTTGGGTTCCAGTAACGGGATCCAACAGTGGACATGCTGAACTATGGAGAATGATGCATATACAATGTCGAGCTAACGACTATAACCAAACGCGCTTAATGGGAGGCAACCCATTAGAGATAAATCATATTTGATTCCTTCTTTCCCTTCTTTTTCATTTTGTTTTTTTTTGTTTTTTCTAGGTTTTGCATTATGTTTCTGTTTTTCAGATTTGGTGTGAATCTTCCTTCTTGCATTTACTTCAACATTGAGGACAATGTTGTGTTTGGGGGGGTGAGGACTTTAGTTTTTATCTAGGTTACAATTTTTTAATTTTAGGGTAGTCTAGGTTCAGATTTATGCTGTCTTTTACAGGGCAAATTGCCGCACCTTCTTGCTCTTGCTTGAACTTGAGAAAATTTTCATTTTAGTTGCATGTTTTGCATGAAACAAACCATAAAATTTGAAAAAAATTCACAAATTACAACAATATTTTCTATTTTTCTTGCATCTTAAGTATTTTAGCCTTCTTTAAGATTCCCAATCGTTGAACGAGTTCGAGTATTATGCGTAAGATTTGGTTAATAATGATGAATGCATAAACTTGACGAATGGGTTTTAATGTAAAACTTGAGCTTTCTAGATAGTAGAGTGACCTTGAAACTATGTTGTATTGACTTAATAGATGACCTATGCGAGCTCTTATGCCTTCAACATTATTCTTTGTTGTGTTCATTCTTTCAACATTATAATTCTCTAGAACTTGCTTAATATCTTGACTTAGAATGCTTGCATGAGCATGATAAAAGCATCTAAGTTAAACCACTTGAACTTAAATAGCCAACCTAAAGCATGACTTCCATTAGAAAGCCCCTTTAAGCTTTTATCCTTTTCTTTGCTTTACACATTATTAACTTAGCCTTGATCTCAATTTATACTCTATACCCTATGGCCAAGGTTAGTAGAGCATCTATTTGGCAAAGTTGAATATGTGGTTTGGTTGATATATGATGATGTGATGTTAATCTGAATGTTTGGCTATGAACACAACCCAGCATTGATAGGAAGAAACGGAAAGAACAAAAACAGAATTAAGGAAAGAGAAAGAGTTTCTGCCGTGATATGAAAAAAAGGAGAAAAAAGAAAAAAAAGAAGAAAAAAAGTGTTTCCCAAGTGTTTCGAATGATGTACTTGTCTATGGGAAGTCCGAATGGAATGAAAAGAGGTGGAGTTGTGTGTGTTTAATTCGCAGAATTATGCGCCTGGATGTATACAGGTACATGATTTCTATGATGTTCTGTATAGCTTTACTTCCTTTGTTTTAGCCTGATCTTATCTTTCTTTTACCTCACCTTTAGCCAAGCACCATTATAGCCATGCTAAAGACCTTTTGATTTGTGTATAGTATATGCGCACTTTGATAGTGTTGTCAAGATTGAAATGCGAGCATATGGTAGAATTACTCGTTGATCGAATTTTGAGAGTTACACATTTGAGCCTAAACGGTTTGAGTGTTGGAGTGTATATCAATGAGAGGACTTATTATTTCGATATGACATAGATTTCCTCTAACTCTATTATGCTAGATTAGCTCAACTGTTACATGTAAATTGAGTTCATTGATTTTATGTGTTGATCGTGGCAAACCGAGTTCTAGTTATCATACTTGAATTATGTGATATGGTTGGGGAGAATTGATTTGAATGCTACATACTTAAGTATTTTTCTTTGTATTGCATGTTTTTGTTTTTTTGCACTTTGTTCTTTTGGTTTTCTGTAGTTCTACTTTCTGTTCTTTTTCTTACTTGAGGACAAGCAAGAGCTAAGTGTGGGAGAATTTGATACACTCATATTTTCATATATCTTTAAGTCTTAATTTAGAGTCATTTACATTCATTTTACGTTCATCTATAGCTTGTTTATCATGTTCTAGCATTATTCGACGTTGACGTAAAATGCATAAATGGAACAAATAGACTCGAATTGTACTGTTTTTGGATTTCTGGTAGACTTGAACTCTAGTCATTGTGAAATTTTTATCTCGAGATTGGTTTAGCAAAAAATTCTTAAATTTCATACTTAAATTCTTGAATCATTGATGGATTTTTTGGGACCAATTACAGATTTTGCTGAGCTAGAACTCAGGAGAAAAAATTCACAAAGGCTGTGTCAAAATTCTGATTGCCAGAATGACCTTTCGACGATTTTTCAATCATAACTTTTGGCTCAAATGGTGGAATTCAGTGATTCAAGTCTCATATTGAAGCTAACTTAAAGAAAAACCAATTGATAAAATTTGAGCTTCTGGTTATTATGCACTGTCTAAATTGACCCTAGTATATTGTCAGAAACGTAGTTCAAAGTCAGTAGGACTTGAGTCGATTTTCAGAGCATATGGATGACATGGCATGACTCCATTGGATTCTTAAAGATGACTAGATGTCCATCTCATCAAGCCACGCCACTTGGGATGGATGGTTAGGCCCATGCTTAAGAGCTTTTGCCACATCTACCAATTCCTGTTTAGGCAGAAATTTGTTTTCCTTGTTTGTCTCTGAATTAGGTTAGCCACCTCATCATTGTAATTCATATAAAATTTGACTTTTTTCTCTAGGTTTAGGGTCGGCCTCCTCTAGGTATTTCTCTCCATTCCAGTCGAAATCCTCCTTCTCTTCTTTTCTATTTTTTAGACGCAAATTCCTTGGAGAATTGGGTGATAGCCGAATTGTACAAGGTATGTATGGCTAAGCTTTTAATTCAATTGTTAAGGGTAGTACCCTTCGAACCAATTTTAATTTATGAGGATTTAATCTTACATTCGTGTGTTGTAAACAAGTGTTTGAATTCTGGTCCTTTAATGGCTAATCTGAACTCGTAAATCTTAAAATTCAGAATTAAGATTTAAAAGGGATTTTTGGACGCTATTCGATTAATTGAAGGTAGTAGTTGCCAGATTAATTGATTTGTAGCTAGGTTGTTGATAGTAGTTGTCAAACCTATCCTGAGAGATTTCGAGCTTTTTCTTAAACTGATGATAGTAGTTGTCGAGGTTTTCAAGGCAAGATCATTAAACCAACTACCGTAATGCTCATACGTAACTTAGGTGGATTAATAGTTATGAACACTATGATTGTTTACGAAGATTTGTTTAGTTAGTAGTTAAGAAGCATAAATCAGTAAGTTGGTGATCCTTAATTCTGTGCACATAGTACACAAATAATTCCTAGAGTTTGATGAATGACTTAATTGGTTTTATTGGTGAAATCCTTTGCAATTGAAGTTTCCATAATTCTGTTTTTATCTTAATCTTTCAATTATGATTTCTTCCGAATTTTGATTTAGCACTTGTTTAATTTCGTGTTCTTTAAATTCTGAATTGCCAAGATCAAACCCCCCATTTACTTATTTCCGTGCATTGATTTGAGTTTAATTGAGTTAATTTTGTTGAGTTTTGTTTGCGTCAAATCTGAGTCTGTTCGCATCAGGTTATCTTTTGAATTTTGTTTTCTGTTAGTTGTTTCTGTTTTCTGGTTTTGTGGTAGCTTGCATTCAATACTGAATCATTTAGGATAGACTACATTCTAGATTTTAGGTTTTTGTTTCTTTTTGTTTTTTTTCTGAAATTTCATTGACAATTTTGACGATAGTTAGGATTCCAATATCAGATCTTCTAGGGAATGATCCCTACTTCCACATACTACTTGTAATTCGTGTAGGGTTAATTTACAAGTGTAACAACACCTTGTCAACCACCCACTACATGAAGATATGATTGACTCTCATCAGCATTTTTAGACTGTTGAGACTATCATTGAATGATTTCCTGTATTTGATCCTATCAAAAGACAATGTTTATGTTAATAAGTGATAATTATTAAGCATTAATATTAAGGTACAAAAATTTTACATACATTTAGCTCTCTACATCAGGTGTTGACAAAGGTCACACCATCATGCTTCTTAGTGTGCGTATACAAAAAGAGCTAACAGGGTGTAGGCTTTATACCCATAGACTTTTCCTGAATCAGAATAAAATGTTATAAATGAACTACAATTTTTAAAAATTTCAGCAGAGTTTTCTCTATTTTTATTATATTTACCCCTATCAAACAAAGAAAGTAACTTAACAACATAACCATAGATGACAACAGACATTTATAGTATTATTATTCTCCATAATACACATATTTTTATTCCAAAATTCACATATCAAATTCAATTGAAATACATCAAAGTAAAAGATCAGAATATAAGTGTAAATTGTAGATATCTACAAGTCTCTCTGCATACTCGTGGTAGATAATAGATCCTCCAGTATATATGGGAAGACTCTCTCCTCCCAGTTCTCCACGTCTGTTGATAGAATTACGCTATGAATTGGAGTGATGTCCAATACTACTACCAACGACTCCATATTTCTTCAGAAATATAAGAAGGTTGTACACCAGTCTTATGTATCGCACCAACAAAGTCTTTATAATATGTACTAGCTCGTCTTTCGCATACTTTATAAATAATTGTGTCAAATTCAGAATCCCAAAAAATTCTTTCCGAAAAATAGGAAAAACATAAAATAAGTACTATATTTATGTAATTAGTGTATAAAAATTAATTAAAAATACAAAAGATATATTTTGTTATACCTCAAACTGTTGATAATAAAAATCATTTACCTCCTGAGAGATATTCTTCCATATATAACCCTCAAGATCGATCTTTTCCTTGAATTTGGATGTCATGTTTCTTAAGCACGATCCAGACGAAATCAACCTAATATAAAAACAAATAATTTTATATCATTTTTAAATTTAAACCTATAAGTTAATTATAAACATATGGTATTTCATATATTTTTACTTACAGATTGTTGACAATTATGATGTAATTTCTTCCATTAAATCCCTCAACTCTAGATTGGAGGATGCCTCCTTCATCCGCATCGTATATCCTTGATATCTCTATCAATATAGGGGTGGTGGATGGTGTAGCAGTTGGTACAGATAGTGATTCCTCATCTATAAGTGTAGTAGCTGGAGGTACATCTGTTTCGGCTGCAGCTGCATAATGTGATGGTTCACCTGAATAGTAACTGGCTCCAAATCGTGGTTTGAACCTTGATCGCATCATATCATATTTTCTCATTGGTGGCATATTACCTGAAATTCATATTTTATTGAATATTCCAGAATATAACAATTTCAATTCAATATATAACAATATATTGAAAATTCAACAATTGATTTATTAAATATAATATTCTATTACAAACACAAATTAATTGTTATCAGCACTTAATTGTAAATCAAAATCATCATCATCTTCTTTTTCTGAAGATTTAGAATCAAACTCAGGCTCCTTTTCAGATCTCTTGCCCTCCTCATCTTCTCCATATGAAATTTCAACATATTCATTATTTGGATCATTTAAAGGTTCATTCTCGTCAGATGTAACAGATGCATTTATTTCATAAACATCTTCTTGAAACGCTTCACTTTCAATTCTTTGTTTTCCTTTTCCATATGATTCAAAAACACCTCTAGCTTTAACTTTATAAACGGACAACCAATCTGACTTATCTCGTCTTAAGCTGGGAAAAGGGATATAATATACCTAGATCGCTTGCATTGCTAACACGAAAGATTCAAATTGTCTAAATCTTCTTCGCTGGTTGATTTCAACTAGATTGTATTAGCTATGCACTTTTGTACCAACATTTGGAGTTGGACCAAACCAGTCACACTTAAATATCACACATCGCTTTATTGATAATGCAGGGTACTCAATTTCAAGTATCTCAATAATTTTACCATAGTAATCCATAAATTCTCCCTCTATGCAAACTCCACTATTTACTATTGATATGCTATGACCATAATATTATGTATGATATTTGTATCCATTAACGAAATACACCGGATACGATTTAACAGTTCGTAAAGGTTCTTTCATAAGATCATATATGAATTTGTTCTCTATTGGATTTTCTAAGGCCTAAATAAAAGAAATTATAATATTAAACAATATAATGTCATTTGAACATTTTAATCTTGTAATTCAATCATTTCAATACATTGTAAGTGAAAAACTACATATTTCTCGAACCATTAAGGAAAGTGTCTTCTAACTTTTTTGTTGATATCATCTTATGTTTTCTCAGGCATTAGCTTTCGTAACCATTCCTCGTATAATCTAAAAACATTATTATGTATTTCAGTTGTGAATAACACTAAATTTCAAAAGCCAAATAATCAGTTTCAACTTACTGTATGAAAGTTGAACCTCTTGATAGTTTAATGAAATGTAACCATGGGCAGCCTTAATTTCATCCTCTGTTAACATTCTTCTTATTGAACGTCCATATGTTCATCCAAGATATGTGAAAATCGATAAGTTATCATCAGCATCACCCGTTCTTCCACCATCATCATTACGAGGAACTTTTTTTTCTCTTGTGTGAACATGTGGCTCAAAATAATGTAAACAAAATGTACTATCTTCCTCTACTAAATAAGCATTACATATCGAACCTTCAACTCTAGCCATGTTTTTGACAATTTTCTTCAAGTGATGCAAATACCTACATTAGCGAAAGGTATAACCGACTATATCATTAACCATTTCCATGTAAGGATTTTCAATTGCACCCATATTATTTTTTTTGTCTAAATCCAATCCCCCTTTCAAACTCATCTACATTCACTGACGAGTTTACTTCATTACCCTTGAGGTGCTACAAATCAATAGCTCCCTATGTCATATCCACTCAAAATAATTTGGGACAAACCCTTTTCTCAGTAAATGCCCATTAATTTCATCAATAGGAAGGAAACGAATGTGTTTGTACTTTTCACATGGACATCTGATCTTTGAGTTATCCATATATACAAGTTGAGAACATGCATAATGAATAAAAGCTTCAACTCCCTTAACAAACTCAGGATTAATGAAACCATCAGGTTTTAATCGTTTATACATTCAAGATCTATCAACATTACTCATTTCTATAAAACTGTTAATTTAAAAGAGTGATTTCATAGTTAGTATCCTTCATGTCCCCTAAGTTTACAGAACATCTAAACTTTACACAACATCCCCTAAGTATTAATCAATCGAATTAATTACCTACAATTGATGTAAATACTATGGTACGTGACATTGTTTACACCTGTGAATCTAGAAAGCAAGTTCTTGTTGTCACTCCTAAGCTCATGAAATTTTTCACTGATAAGCCTCATGGGTGCTGCATTACAGGTTTTCAACCTATATACCATCCTAGGGATTTATTATGTAAAGAACTTTCTTGTCTATTAAACGTATAAATTTCTTGTATTAATACTAAGTTTGCATTAATCACATTGAAGTTGAAGTATTTATGTTTGAATTAATCACCCACAATTGATTTCAATACTATGGTACGTGGCATTGTTTACATATGTGAATCAAGAAAGCAAGTTCTTGTTGTGACTCTAAGCTTGTGGAATTTTTCACCGATAAACCTCACGAGAACTACATCATAGGTTTCTAGCTTATATACTGTCCTAAGGGTTTATTATGCAAAGAACTGTCTTGGCTATTAAACGTATGAATCTCTTATGTTAATACTAAGTTTGAATTAATCACCTACAATTGATTTCAATGCTATGGTATGTGGCATTGTTTGCACCTATGAATCAAGAAAGTAAGTTCTTGCTGTGACTCCTTGGCTTTTGGAATTTTTCACCGATAAGCCTCACGGGAGCTACATCACGGGTTTCTAGCCTATATACTGTTATAGAGGTTTATTATGCAAAGAACCTTCTTGTCTATTAAACGTATGAATTTCTTGTATTAATACTTAGTTTGCATTAATCATATTGAAGTTGAAGTATTTATGTTTGAATTAATCACCTACAATTGATTTCAATACTATGGTATGTGACAATGTTTACACCTGTGAATCAAGAAAGCAAGTTCTTGTTGTGACTTCTAGGCTCCTAAAATTTTCACCGATCAACCTCACGAGAGTTGCATCACGGGTTTCTAGCCTATATACCGTCCTATGGCTTTGTTAATGCCTCAAATCATCCATAAGATCTCAACCTCATTTCCACATACAATAAATACGTAGTCTATTAAAGAAGAATATAAAAACTCATCAATGATTATAAGAATATTCTAAACAACAACACAAAATCAAGACCTTCTTTGCATTCACACAAAACCCAAATGTATAAGAATCGTATTATTAAAGCAATACATATGGTAGACATTAGTTGGATGACTTACCTGGATGGACGGACAACTTCAAACTATAAAGAAGAAAGATGAGCGACTCTCTTCAACACAATATAGAGCCTGCAAAAAAGCATATTTCTTATTTAATATAATACACTTGTTCAATAGTTTTGTTACATTTTTAAAATATTAAAGTAAGCAAATTAGAAAATAATATTGTTTATTTTAAAATAGAAATATGTGGACTCTTGGTGGGAGTAATATTAAAAATTAATTTTATGATAATTTTAATAAAAATCCGTCGCTAATTCCTAATTGTGGCGTAGGAATCATGCTTAATAAGCATAAACTGATTTCCAAAGCATGTATCCATAATGATAAGGAAAGATAAGAATAACTCAATACGCTCCTAACCAATTTCATTAAAGTATGTTTATGCCTTTATGCAATATTGTTGTATTTTAGTGCGATGAACATTATGTATTAAGGACATACATTATGCTTTTTTAAGAATTTAACAAATAGGTCAAGACATTGTCTGATTTCATTTTACCTTCCACAAAATTTACCACCTTTATAAGACCTAACAACTTTCACTTTTTTGATAGTTACTATGTATATAAGTAACTATAGGAGTAGATGAGAGCTACCATTTTTTCTATATTAACTCCTTTTTTTATATTAACTCCTTTAAATTGACTTTAGGCTTGCTAATCCTAATTATGATGACTAGTTATAGTTTCAAGGTACCTTCCATATAATTGTTCATTTTCCATTTCAAGTCTTATGTAACTACTTTAGGCATTTTCTTTAGATTCCAAGGCATTAACCAAGTTTAGGCATTAATCAAGTCTCACCAACATCACTAAGAGACATTTCATCGAACAATTCATAGGCAACCCTAGTTATCTCTAACTAATAACAAATTAACTACATTTTTTCATTATTTACCAACAACAACACATTCAAACAACAAATAAACCAACAATTTAACATAAAAATGCATAAACCAACAACCCAAACAAAACCCATCCACTAACCCAGGGTCACACATATATGCATTTAACACCTTCTTTTTTTGAAGACAAAATAAACCCAATAGTTTTGTTACCTGGAAATGATGCATGATGGACCAAAGGAAGCAAAAAATCGTCGGTGGAAGCTTGGGAGGAAGAGGACCGACGACGTTGATGGTGGGGAGAAGAGAGAATAACAGAGGGGAGGGAGAAGGGGCCTTTGGGGTAGTTAAGGCCGTGAATAAAACGATGTTGTTTAGATTAAAACCGAACGACTTCATTTTAATTTATGAACAATTCAACAGTTACCGATGGAACTATAGTTATACAGACAGAACCACTATTTTTCCTACCAGCCATTGCCACCTACTTTTACGATGGACTTTACATTTCTGTCGTTATATTCCATCGGGAAAATCGCGGGGATAATTTCGCTCCACATTTTAGGAATATTTTGGCGGTCGTAAAAAACATTTTTTTTGACAAATTTACCAACAAAAAATCAATTTCCGTCACTAATTTACTAGGGAATGTTTTCCGCCAGTAATTTTTTGTCGGTAATGTGTTATTTTCTTGTAGTGTTAAATGTTGTCCTTTATTATAAATTAGACTATACATTATAGATTGATTTCATAATATACAAACATGGGAGTTAATTTAGGTTAAATTATGTGATTACACAAATTAAGTTAAAGATGTCAGTTTACTTTTGAATCATATAATCACAAAAAATGGGATATATTTATGACTTTATGGTTAAATTATGTGATTATAGAACTTATGAGTTTACGTTTAAATTATGTAATCACATCAAATGAGTTATAATTGTGAGTTATGGTTGAATTGTGTAATCATACAAAATAGTTAAAATAGTGACTTTGTGATAGAATTACAGAAAAATGATTTATAATTGTGAGTTGTGACTTTATGTTTAAATTATGTAATCACAAAAAATGGATTATAGTTGCAAAAATGTAGCACTCAATTTATATATTTGTAGTTTGGGTTAAGAAATATGATAATTTCTAAGATAGAAAGTGATGAATCATCAAATTTTCTTGAGTAATCATTTATATATGCTTATGAAGGTCACTTACATGTATGTATCATATGATCGTTGAGAACTATTGTTGCTCTATTTCTTCCTATTATTGTACACAACTTGATTTTGATACAAAGTTACTAAGTTAATTTTAATATGTCTTCGTTTATTTTTGCATATAAATAGAAGGAAGTTCAAGTACATCTGATAATCCAGTCGCTTCATGTATAGGAAGATTCGATGATCTAACTTAGGCTCATGCTATATTGGTTCTCAGAATGAACATTTCTATTTGTTTGAATTGTAACAAGCATTTAAAAGGTAGGATAATGACCAGATTAAAGAAGCATTTATTCAAAGGGGATGTAAAGCCTTGTATGAAAGTGAGTCATGATACCAAATGAAAAATGAAGACATTGCTTGAAGAGTATCAGCATAAGAAAGATAGAAGGAGCAGATTGAACTACGAAATTGGTAGTGGAAGTCCTTTTATTGTTGTTTAGAATGATTGTGGGGGTGTTGGAAGGTAGTAGTACTCCTACCAAACAAAAAGGAAATATTGATCTAGAGAAGTGACTCATAATGTGGACATGAAAATGGCTATATAGTAGTATGATTTAAGTATAACATTCAATGCTGCCTAATCTTATTATTATTAGCTTATGGTGGATGTTATTACCTCTTATGGTCCAGAATACAAAGTTTCTTTAATTGATAACTATAGAGGTATGCTCTGCTTATGAAATAAAAATTTATTTAGATGAAAGAAGAATGATGTGGGCTACTTATGGGTGTCCAATCATGTGTGATGGTTGGATAAATAGATGACATGAGCCTATTATTAATTTTTGGTTTATTCTGCAAAGGGAACAATGTTTTTGAAGTTTACTGATGCATCCGACCTTGTTTGGAATGTTGATATTCTATTTCAAATATTTGATGAATTTGGGAATGAAGTTGGGATAACAAATATTGTTCAGTTCTTTACTAACAATGATTCTGCTTATAAAGCAATTGGAAGAAGATTGCAAAGTAAGTATAATTATCTTTATGGGACTCCTTATGCTACACATTGCATTAACTTAATATTGAAAATATGGGAAATGTTAGATATTTTCCTATTATTGATAAGACTAAGCAGAAAGCAAAAAAGGTGACCCAGTTTATCTATAATTGTGCATCGGTATTGAATTTAAAGAGAGAATTTCACCAATGGCAGGGATTTGTGATGTCCTACTATTACAAGATTTACAACTAATTTCTTGACACTTTAGTGTTTTACTCTGATGAAGAACGAGTTAAATATTTACAAGTGATAAGTAAGTTACATTTCAGCATGCTAGATATAATGCTAGATTAAAGTTTTCTAGAAGTATACTTGAAGATAATGAATTTTGGTTCCAATGTTAATTTGTCATCTGAGTTAGTGAACCTTTGATGAAGGTACTTTGTTTGGTTAATAGTGATGAGAAGATAACAATGAAATTTTTTATGATGTCATGGAGAGGGCGAAGGAAGCAATCAAGGCCAATATGAAAATAAGCCTTTTTTGTACACACTTTATCTTACAGTCATCAACGAGAGATGGGAAGGGCAACTTTAATCTCTGTTGTTTACAGTTAGATCATTTTTTAATCGTAGTGTCTATTTCAGACTAAGTTTTACAAAGAAAACTAAAGTTAATAGGAGAATGCTATTAATTATTACAACAATTTTTATCTATGAGATGATACAAGATTTCATAAGCTAAAAAATAGAGATTATATAGATGCTTTTGGTAATTTTGGGATGCCAATTGTTATTCATCAAAGAGACAATCTTATTCCAGGTATATATATTTATTTTATTTTTGTTACTTATTGAAAATTAATCATTACTTTATTTCGTTTTTAATGTTACTTTTGTTGTCTTACAGTTGCTTGATAGGACCAATTTGGAAGTGATATTCTAGAATTGCAAAGGTTTGCAGGTCGAATTGTAAGTCAATTTGTGAGCGTAACAGGGTGTGAAAGGAATTAGAGCACATTTGAATTCATCCATTTCAAAAAAAGGCATAGACTAGAGTATAAAAGATTGAATGACTTGATCTTTGTTCGATACAGTTTAAAGCTTTAAGAAAGGTATGTTATTGTCATTATTAAGTTGGATATAATTTTTTTGTAATTTCTTAACAATTTAATTTTATTGTTTAGTAGGACTCTTAATAGAATAAGTAGTTTTGTCGATCCAGTTAGTCTTAACCATATCGATCTTTTGACGGATTGTTTTTTTGAGTTACTGCGTTTCATATATGAGAGTTACTTGGAAGATAATCTTAGGTATGAAAGTATTGATATATTATTTGGTGAAATAAATTTGAATGGTGATGATAATACTTCTCTCAATGATGAAGATTTTGTATTAAATGAAAACTGAGGTTAATATGATTTGAGCGGGTATTCAATTGAATAAAGTTTCAAGCTTTTATTTCTCCTCTTTTTTTTAATTTTACCAGACGTATATGTTAAGTTCTATATATGCAATATGAATATAATTGTAAATATTTTTATTTTAGGTTTCACTTCTAGTTAGTTATTTTTTTGACACAAACTCTTGTTATAAATTATACTAGTTTTGGATTGAACTATCCATGATTTATTATTCTTTTTATTTGATGTTTTGATGTAATTATTATTTATTATTGCTGAAATTATAACATTTTAAATGCTTTGTATTGTTCTTAATTTTATATTTGTATGATAATTAAATAAGCTTATTCATATTAATTGTAGTTATTATTTATTTGTAAAATATGTGAAAAGTAATATTAATAAAAATAAATAGATTGCTATTATTTTAAAATTTTATCATTATGATTTTTGCAGACATGATTGATTTTATTATAAATTATACAGTAAAATATATTAAAAGGATATTTTATAATTTTAAAAAATTAAAACTATTTTATAAATTTTAAATATTACTCAAAACAATACTCAATATTAATCATTATTGCAAAATATCTAATCAAGGGTCCATCCAGTTAGTCAATGAAATTTGAATTGTTGACTTCAGATTAGGTCGGGTGGCATCAGGCCCGAGCCTTATTGTCATGCTGAACTTGAGTATTAGATTTGATTTTGGTACAATACAATTACCACGACTTTTTGAGTTTCTTGCGCTTGGGCCAAGGCTGCCTAGCTCGGCCCAGATTGTGGCTTGGTTGAAAGAAACAAAACGACATCGTTTATAAACTTTTTTAAAAATTAAATCGGACCGAACCAATGAGGCCCACCTTTATCCTATTGAACCACAAGTAGGGATGACAATGGGTAGGATTCAGTTCAGGTATTACTCTACCTATATTTATATCCTTTTTTTTTTTACTAAACCCATATCCATATCCATACCTATCGGTTTTTACAATTTATTACCCATATCCAAATCCATTAGATTGTTCGGGTTTTTAGATATCCATCGGGTTATATAACACATAAAAATATAACTTCTAAATAGAAAATATAAAGAGCAGATTTTTGCGAACGCTCCAAATCAAAATTGCTTTAATAATAATTAATCAAGATTTTGATTTTTATGTCTTAAAAAAACTATAAAATTGGAATAACAAAAATCATAATATCTAGTGCAAAGACAATATATATTTTTCACAATAAAAAACTGAAACAAAGAATGAAATATCCAAAGTTTCAAATTATCTTTGCGTGAACTCCACAACATTTAAAACTCGATCTCCATATCATTTGCATTATTATCATCATATAGGAAAATAAAATATGATAAAAAAGTGAGGACTGAGGAGTGAAGTGGAGATTTTAAAGCTATTTTTCTCAGAAAATATTATTATTTTATTATATTTAACCATAAATATTCAAGAAAAAACAGAAAAATAGAGTTAAAATAACAGGTAGGATATGGGTGCCCATCAGTTCGTGTTATCACTTGACCCATATCCAAATTTATTTTTCAGCATGTATTTAAAATCTATTTTTTTAACCTCTATGTCTATTTTTTTTGAATTAGGTAGTACAGATATTAATCGAGTTGAAATCCTACTGCCATCTCCTAACCACAAGCTGCCTAACTCTTGAGTCCAATTCCTCTGTCCAATTTTATGGTGTTTTATTGTGTCCAGTGAATCTCAGCTATTCATTTATGTGGGTCCCATGTTTATTTATATGGGACCCGCATAAATGAATGGTTGAGATTCACTGGACACAATAAGACACCATAAAAACTAGACAGAGAATCTTGGATGCTAACTCTTGGCCCTGCTCAGCCGGCCCGAGCCTAACATCTCATGTGCCGGGTTAGGCTCGGCTCCGCCCTTTACAATCAAGACTCAGATCAGGCCACCTCGTTCCAGACTCCAGAGCCAACATATATATAGGTAAAGTTTTCTAATGCGGAATATTGAATGAGATTCACAGATAGGAAAATGGTTGTACTACAGCTTCAAAGCTTCCATTCTGCGATTTTACCTCACCTACCGTCCTCTCTCGCCACTCATTTCAAGTTCAATTTCTTTCGTAAGCTAACAAGATCGGTTACTACTATCCGACCCAAGTCGTCTTTCCTCACCTCAGACACCATACCGCTGTCACATATCTCAGAGACCCACGAAGTTTTATCACCACTTGAGGAAGCCCATGTCCAAGTTTCGATTGACAGGCTGTTTGTGCCACCAGAGACCAAAGTTTCTTTGGGCGATGCAAGTTTGAGCACCAGAGTCTTGAAAGGGTCAAATATCGTGTTGAGTAGGTACGCCAAGGATGCTCAGGTTGTGCATGCTGAATTTGTGAAGAGTAGCGTCAGGACGGAGGATTGTCCATCTGATCAATTGCCTGAGTTTGCGCTTGTGGGGAGGTCCAATGTTGGAAAATCCTCGCTTCTTAATTCACTTGTAAGAAGAAAGAAGCTTGCGCTCACCTCCAAGAAGCCTGGTTAGATTATTTTCAATGGGCATCGTTCTCCTTTTATTGATTGGATTTCTGTTCTCTACAAAGAGGGAAGAGAAAAGCGACAAATTTTCTTCAACTTGCCGGTTGTTTACTTGCTAAATGTGCCATAAGATGAAAACTGTCCCATGTCTGCTCACTGATGGTTGATTCTTCTTCAATAGGTTATTATAACAACATAATCTGATAAAGAAAACGACTAGAAGAGGGTAATATTATCATTCTTGTCTTGTGGTTATTTTCTGTTGCTGAAAACTGCAAGGTTATGACATGTATCTGATTGAGTTTTTAGTGTACATGGCACTTATTTAAGTCGGAATTGTTTGCTTGATAACACAAAGTTGATAGAAATTAGCCAACGAAAATAAAACCGGTCGTTTTCGAGTCGGGAGTTCTTATATTTGACATTTTAATTAGCTTTGGCAAAATATCTGATTCAATTTCAGTTCTGCGTCTTGATCTGTGAGAAGAGAACAGAAAACGCATCAACTATTTTTTGCCTTTCCAACGCATTAATTTGACCCTGCAGGGAAGACACAATGCATCAACCATTTTCGGATAAATCATAACTGGTACTTGGTGGACTTGCCTGGATATGGGTATGATTTGAAGCTCTCGAGAATGGCATGACTTGTAGATTGCAAAATAGAAGCATCAATTTTTATTAGCGCCTAATGCTTATAAAAATTGATGCAATATCTGTTATGAGTTGTGAAACCTTGAGAGGTAGTGGAGGCCATACATGCTGTGTAGATTGAACCTCTAATTTATTTTTAAGGAAGTTAACAATAAACTTATGTCTTTACTTGTTCGAATTTCTTGAGCCTTAAGATTTAGAACGGGATTGAAATTTGACCTGCTTCCATCCTTGTTGTTCTGCTTGGATAATCATTGAGGTTGAAAAGAGACTTGCAGTGTGACATGTACTTACTTGCAGTCTGTTCTTTTTTTCTTTCCACAATTTTCATCTGACCAATGTTTCTTCAAAATGTCATTCTAGAGTTGACCAAGATCAGTAAGAAAATCCAATTCTATAATTTGCATTTTGCTTTTATGTTTTTCTTTTGGAAATTGTTTTCCTTTTATGTTGTTAGGCTGTGTTGAGTTATGCAATTTATTCCATTTGACTAAGCTCTTGAATATGTGTGCACCATATGACAGAGATTCCAACTTAAATTCATTTCTTCCATCAGGTATGCTGCTGCACCTCAGGAACTCCGGATTGACTGGCACGAGTTTACAAAAGATTATCTCCTCAACCGTTCAACCTTGGTCTCTGTCTTCCTTCTTATAGATGCTAGCATTCCTGCTAAGAAAATTGACCTTGAGTATGCTAGTTGGCTGGGTCAGAATCAGGTATATTTGTTACTATGTGGAAAAAGAAAGGGATTAGTTACCCATAAGACTCTCAACCTTGCCTTCCCAACCACTTCTTTCTTCATTTGCTATGGAAACTAAAAGCATGCTCTACCAAGACAATTTTGGAACCCATCAGTATTAAATTATTGATCAACATTTGGCTGATAGTTTATGTACCTTTTCCACCTTTCTATTAAGTTGTAAAAGCTGTTGGATAATGAAGATTGTATTTATATTTGTGTCTGAACTTTTGTCAATGACTTAGGTCCCCATCCTAAATTTTTATACTGATACTTTGATTATGTATCGGACATACTTGCCTAAATTTGCAGGGTTATCAATTCTTAATTCGGGTTATAATATGGAACTCTGTCTTTGTTGTCTCAGATACCGTTGACATTAATATTCACCAAATGTGACAAGCGAAAGAAGAGAAAGAATGGAGGGAAAAGGCCAGAAGAAAATGTGAATGATTTTCAAGAATTAATAAGGGGCTTCTTTCAGACAACACCTCCTTGGATCATGACCAGCAGTGTCACCAATCAAGGTCGTGATGAAATACTACTGCATATGGCTCAGTTAAGGACCTATTGGCTCAAACACTGACCTTATGAAGATTTTTCTTGTGCCTTTGGTAGGGGTTAATTCTACTTATACCCATCTATCAAGGTCTTCTGGTTTCAACTTTGTTATTCATTCTCGTTCCCATCCATTTAGTTGTGGCAGTCGATGTAAATTAATCCGAAGATTACTGGGAATTTTCCGAGTTACTCTGTTGAACTCCAGAAACGCTAGAGCCGAAGAAAACTTGAACTGCTTGAGATTTGTGTCAGACTTTTATTAATTAAAAACTCTTTAGTTTAGGTACTGGATACCCTATTAATTATGAGTTCCTTTTCTCTCTTTTTCCTTTTTGACTTGACTTCAGTTGCTTCTTTATATAACACGAAGATTTGTGTGAACGACAACTGTTTGCCTTCACCTGGTAATCTATATAGCAACTGAAGAAGAAATTCAAAAACACTTAATTTTATTTTTAAACTGGTAATCTATATATAAGTTAAATACGTATTTATTGGGTGAACATTTTCAGTTTTAACTTGAGATGATTATTGTTTATCATGCCTAACGATTCAGCCCGTCATTGAGAGCAGAGCCAAGTATAACATGATCATGAAACTCCTGGAATCCTCTGAGCACACTTTACTCCTTTTCCCTTTTCCTTCTTCAACGTCAAAATTACTATGGGTGGGAATTATTGATTTTATTTTTATAGCATAGAGTGAGTTAAGATGGTATATGACCATCACATATGAGATGTCATACGACGTTGCTGTTAGGAATATTCTTAGGGGTTCTTGAATAAACAAAATATTCTTCAGGGTCTATATGTAGAAAAAAAACAAACATAATCTTCCCATTGAAAATTTAATACGAACTTGTTTGCAAATTCAACAAAGTAAAATACTCTCATGCCCTCACGGAGTGCGGTTGCTCCTGAGAGTTGGTTTGAGTACCTATTCAAGCAATAAAGCATTCACCATTAAATTGGGTGATATTTAGCTTGTCAACTATATAATTTTGATTAAGTAATGATTGTTACCGAATTTAATTTTTTTAATTTTGTTATAATTCAATTTTTAATTTTTGTAATAAAAATATAATACATTATTATTTTTGTAAATTAAACAGAAAATTTTAAACTCCTACATCAAGATTTGCTTATGTTTCAAACTCGTCTGCTTCACCAATCCTTTATGATATTCAAATACTAAATTCCTTTTTTTAAAATATATTCAAGCCCTAAATCATCTATCACGTTCGAAGATCAAGATTTAGTATACAATATAATAATACAATAACTATCTAGTTAAAGTCTCCTAGGGGTTCTAGGGGAGTCCATTAGTATCAGTCTTATTTATAGAGATTGTTTTTGATAGATATATATATCTCTGTGTATATGTAGCGCCCCCTTACCGTAGAGTACACATCGGGACGCCCGCAGGTTATTCCGGTACATATCCTACGATAAAAGAGAACTATGAACAAATATCACTATACTCCACATGGCATCATAATAACAAAACATCAATATCAAT
>JAOSBL010000001.1:20440545-20458972 GCA_027568915.1 Erythroxylum roraimae | reverse complement strand
TACCATTATCTTAAGGTATGTACTTGAATGTCCTTCGGGTATTCGGGTATTTGCCTTATGGTAGTGGGATGTTGCAACGAAGAAGTGCAATATCAGATGACTATATTGTATATCTCCATGAACATGAATTTGACGTTGGGGTGGAGGATGATCCGACATTCTTAAGTCAACCCAAATCATGTTCACACTCTAATAAGTGGATTGAAGCCATGAAGGAGGAGATGAAGTCAATATCCAACAACAACCTCATTTCACCATATAGTTTTCTTTCTTTTCTTTTTTTTCTTTCTTCTGAATCTTCCCATTTTCATTACAACTTACTATTTACACCATCTCTAAACATTCACGTAAGTACACGGTTAAGCAACAAAACACCGTGAATAACCATTATTTTATGCACTTTTCTAACTTTCATCTGATGCATTTCTTTTCACTTTCCTCTACACTTTCACTTTATTTAACTCTTATTTAACTCCTTTCTATATTAAGACCTCACCAAATCCTCATTCCTTACTATCAAACTCATTTTAATTTCTTCAAACATTTCCAAAAACATTCATGTATATCAACAAGAAAAACATAGCATGAACACCGTGAACATCCAACCATTATTTTTTGTAATTATAATTATTTCATTAATCTTGATTTAACTCAAAATATCTCAATCTCGATACACTTTCTACTCATTCCCTAAATTCACAAATTCTTCATCTACTCCATGCATCACATTCATTTCCCGAAACTATACTGTTTAAACTTCTTATACATGTGTATATATATTTTTACACCATAAACATTATCAGAGTTATTTACTTGATTTAGCAATATTGCCAACGGAGAGAGTGAATCACTAACACAAGAATAACAACTTGATGCTCGGTGTTTGGTGAACAAGAAGTAAGTTTGATAACGGTACTACTCTCAGTGAAGAACTACGAGAGGAGAGAGCTGTAAGGAGACAAGGTCTAGAACATGTATCTACGTCTTCTCTTGCATGGTTTACATTTATCACTATTTCATGTTACCACGTGTCGTGTATATACATAGGCTCATCAATTTAAGTAGCCTACGTGTCTCAGTACAAGTCCTATTCTTGCAAACTTATTGGCCGTGTTTGACAAACAGCGGATTGCATTAGCTGTTAGCTGATAGCTGATTTTATTAGCGGTTAGCTGATAGCTAATTATATCAGCTGATTTGACTAGTAGATAACATCAGCTGTTTATTAAAGATGTTTGGTAAAATTAACTTTTTTTGGGTAAATCAGTGATTTATATAAAAAAAGTAAAACTTATGTACAAATCTCGAGATTGCCCATGGTGCAAATCTCTTATCTAAATCAAAAGGGCTAACCTAAACCACAACAATATTCCTTATGATGTGTAAAATCTCTTGCAATCTATTTATGTATAAAATGACTTATGAAGGCATAATTTTTTAAAAAAATTATAAGGGCATGAATATTATATTTCTTAGTATTTCGTTGAATATTCTTATAATAATTTAGATTTTAGATATTTAATTTTACAAAATTAAGTTAATAATAATAATAATAATAATAATAATAATCCAATGTTAAATTTTCTATTAATATCATATTAGTATTTTTAATATAATATGTATGAATTTTATTATTTAATAAATTAAAAATGACTTTTAAGGACATGACTTAAAAAATTTATAAGGTCACGATTAAATATTTAATTTTACAAAACTTAAAATTTTAACAATAATAAAAAATTGAGCGAAAATTAAATTTTACAAAAAATTTACAAATGTTTCATACATAATTCATAAGCATAACATAGTGCGATGCATGACACTATTCATAATAATTAATTTTACTACAATATCATGCATCAATTATGCTATAGTGTCATTGGAGCAAAATTAATTATTATGGCATAATTAATAATAATTCAATTATGCTATACTATAGCATAATTGAATTAATTGTAATTAAGCATAAATTGACTTGCAAAAATTAGTTAATGTAGCTAAAGAGAAAAAATACTACTAAAAACACAACCATTGTGGAGCTTTTCTAAATTCAACAGTTTGGGATAATCTACTAATTATTCATCTTCTTGCTAAACAAAAATTTCAACTGTTTGAAATGGTAAAACAACTGAAAAACTTGAATCAGCCAAAAAGTAGTTGATCTGTTATTCATCAAACGCAGCCATTACCTTCTTGGTAATGTTTTTGAAAAGTTTAATTTAATTCTTCTTTAACTTTTAAAAAATTTTAGTAATGGTAAATAATGTTAATTTAATTATTCTTTAAATTTTAAAAAATTTTAGTTAATGGTAAATAATGTTAAGGACTCTATGAAGTTAACAAACTAAATATAAAGAGGCATTTGATAATTTTAAAGTTTTATGAGATAAAGTAAAAAAACGTTAAATCACAAAGTGGCAACAGAGTCATTTCAAGACCTTTTAAGTCATATCCATAAATGGATAGGCACAATTTATGACACTTATTATTCCATTGAATTGTATAATCTGTTTATGTTTCCTTGCAAGAAAAAGAGGGGTTTCTGGTTTGGGATGCGAAGGAAAAACAAAATGAAAAAATGAAGACTGGGCTTTGTCCAAAGCCGAAGCCTTAAATTCAACATTGGGGAGTGCGGAGAAAAAGGAAGACTGGGCTTTGTCCAAAGCCGAAGCCTTAAATTCAACATCGGGGAGCGAGGAGGAGAGGGTTTTACGAGGGCTTCTTTGTGTTTGATTCATTCATCTATACAGATTCTAATGGGCGAAGAGGAAGAAAGAAAAGAAGCACAAATTCAGCCAGTAACTGAAAATGAAGCAAAAACCATGAAGCCATGGGAACAACACGCCAGTGTTATAAGCATTCCTCGCTTCGACTACAACGCTCCTTCTGCTCTTCTTCACCATTCTCACTCTGGCTTCCTCATTACCTGCTCTATCAGTCGGTCTTCTTTTCCTCTTTAATCATTTTTGTATCATTATTATATTATTTCTTCTAGATTACATTGAACAGAAAAAGGAAAATGGAGTGTACGTATGAGTATAGATGTGGATGGGCTAATAGTTTGTTTTGCGATGAATGTAATATAAACCTGAATCAGTCCTAGAAACTGTAGAGAGTCGTAAATAGTATATGCAAAGGGATCAGCGACAGTTTTTGGCTCTTATTCCATTATATCCTGTGTGACCTATTGTAATTCAATGATAACCAGAACTCCTATTTCAGTGTAGTATGCTTGTTGCTCGTTACCTATTTATATTCACATGTGGACTTTAGTGTAGACATGAAAATAGTTTGCAAGGGTTAATAAGTTGCCGCCAACTTTCAAGCTACTAACCAAGTTTCGATCAAAGTATACTTAATATTATTGTTTTCTAGTGCCTTACATATGTTTGATAAGGATACTTAATACCATTAGAACCGTTTCTCAAAAATATTGTTAACTTCAGGCTTCAGTGAGCATCCTATTCTTGATAGGCTCCTCCACCTTCACAAGTCTAAATTAGATGACAACCTAGGCTTCATGTTTGACTTAGAAAGTTCATTAGTAACTATGTGTTCAAGAGTTTCCTAATAAATTTCCAGCTTAGAAGGAATATTTATTCCTGTAAAGAAGTTTATGCCCATGTTATTTAAGTTGAAGTTGACATTATTTAAAAAGTTTTATTTTCATGTCAGAGAGGGAAAAAAGTGCAACCAAGGAAGCGATGTTGATCCTTGAAAAGGTTCTTCTCAATGACCTTGTTAATATATATTTTTTTTGAAAGATGAATAAATTTTTTTATTAACACTAGCTAAGCTATTACACCGTTACAATGATAAAGGGATTACAAAATCCAAAAAGACACTAATGTTTGTTGCTATAAGCTTGGTAGCTGAAATTTAAAGGTTCCATTTGATTTTTTTGCCTACAGTGAGACTGTTTAGACTGTTTTGTATACCTCTACCTAGCAAGAGTTCTCTGATCCATTTTAATGTGTTTTTTGCTAGGAGATGTTTTTCAGTAGCACTACCCCTTTATATATTCAATTGTTTCTTTCTCTCCAAATTGAGTACATAGTGGATATGAATGCAGTTTTGAAGACCATTCCATCTTGTTTGAGTTCCTTGGTTTTTTTTTAATTGCCCATAAAAGGATCATAATTCCTAAAACATCTGTCCTTTTTTTTTGATCCTATCCCTTCCACTTAGCACTGTCGGATCACTAGGGCTTGACTTTAGTCCTTGTGCTCCATATTAGCTCATAAAAGGGTGCATGCTTCAAGCAAGGTCTAAATATTTTGTAGCATTATCCATTGTTGAATGATCCATTGTTATTAGCTAGCCAAGTGATCTTGTGCTCCTTGTGCAGTCGAGTGTGTTGAGGTACTTAGTTATCAGGTAAGAGGAACCTTTAAAGTTGCAACACCAATCCCCATTCTGTATAATTGAGCACACTTTGGCATTTACTGGAATTTTGGGGATTAATTGTGTCATCTCATTTCTCTTGATTAAGGGGCAATGATCATTCCAGTTATTGAAAAAAAACCAGGATTTTCCCCATTTCCAAAGCTATGCTTTATCCAAGGATAGATGAATTCCCTCAGTTTTAGCATTTGTATGAAACTTTAGGATTGTTCTCTACTTATTTCCAATTGCCATATGTGTGAACCTTGTTAATATTTTTACTCTTTCATTTTTCCTTTTTATAAGAATTGCTTATTGAGTTATTGGCATTATAGAAGTATGCACTCTCATGTTTAATATCTAACATTGCCCAATTTCTTATAAGGTGTAATAGGATTTTAGCATTGCCAAATGTCACTGTGTAGTGATAAGTAATTTTTTCCTCCTAATTATGTGCCTATCACTCAAAAGGAGATATCCTTTTCATTTTTAGTGTAAATACATTTTAAGTTGTGTAAATGCTGAGCTTATGTTGTTTACATAGAGGTTCAAATTGAAACTTTTTGTTGTTCATATTGAAAGAGATGTAGATATGACAAAAATGTTTTCTCTGTCATACTAACTATCAATTTGAAATCTTTTGTAGTATTTGAGGTCCTATGATAGTGATAGCAACAGAATTGTTCAAAGCTCCGACGCAAATGCGAGCACTAAGAGAAGGAAATTGATCATAGATGAAATAGGTCAGACATCTATTGCACCTGTTACTGATGTAGAAATCAACAACATTGTTGAGAATGCAGGTACATTCTCCAATGATGGAAATTGAGCAATAAGTTCTAGTTTTTGTAGTAATGCTTTTGGATACCTATGTTAGATAATCTCTCCAAAGATGAGGATTCATCCCACGAAAAGAAAAGTACAACTGTAGAAGGGAGCTTTGTTCTTTCATTGGTTAAGCTTATAAGGAGTGGCTTAATTCTCCTAACCTTCGTCAATGGCAATCCTCCTAACACCGTGGATATTGTATCTGACATTTTCAAATGTTTGGAATCTAAAAGTCTGAAGTCACCTGTGTAAGTTGTCTGTAAAAAATGAATTTCTTGTTCCTCTTAGCTTTCGTTACCAAATTTAGCGATTGTATCAAGTTCCTGTCTATTTTTTAATCGTAGCTCGATTAAAAATCTTTTATAGGATGTTTCTATTATTTGCTTTTGTAACATATTGTTTGGTTCCTGATCCCATAATGGAAACTGAAAGAGAAGATAAAATTGTTACTTGGGAATAAATCTAAGTAATGCTGAAAGATGGAAGACTTACAATTATGTGTATTTGTGTATATTTTATGCATGTACATAAATTGTTATGTGGACAATTGTTTAGATGAAAAGTAAATAAGTGCTAGGAAAAGAAGATTACATATGTGATTGATTAGCCAATTACTTGCTTGTATTCCTTTGAAGTATTTCCTTTGGATTCTTTTGGAAAATAATTTCTTTATATAGAAAAATCAAGTCTTTATCATTATAGTTGCTAGAGTTCACAAGTGTCAACAACCCTTGTAATTCCATTTATTGAATGAGATTCATACTCATTAATCTTTTATCATCCATTTAGTCAATGAATCTTAACCTTCTTGGCAACTTTTAACCGTTTCACATCTCTAAATAATTGTATAGGTTAATTCCTTCAAAGATTGTACAAGTTAGTTTTAAAGAAGCATCAACAGTCAAACTCTTTGATCTCATAATTTGCTTTTGTTAGGGGTGCCATAGATTTGTTGTGATCTTTTTGTTTGGAAGCAGTCAAGCACATGCCATTGATAATCAATTGATTCAAGTTGTATTTGATTGCTTTTTGATCTAACATATATTGGTCTCCTACAATTTTTCAAGATATGAATGTTAATTAGTTTTATATTCTTAAATGCAATATTTAGTGGAAATTGAGATGATCAATAATATTTTTGAAGATAGTAATAAGAAAAGCTATTATCATACTCTACTTGTTCTTTCTTTTTCATTTTCTCTTACTGTGAGAATGCTTTGTCTTCCATTTCTTTTTATTAATGTACAGTTGGCATAGGAAAAAGAGTATCTTCTGTTGTAATAGATCTTCCCACACTAAGCACATTGCTTCCACGTATCTTAAAAGAATTTAAGCTTACTAAGTTCTAGTACAGATCCTATAATCGAATTCATTAGGCACCATGTAGTCTTATCATTGTGGCTCTTAGTCAAACTTGAGAGAAAGAATCAAATATGTCTTCCTATTAATAGGGTTGTTGCATCATAACATTGCTAAAGTAACTGAATCAATCAAGGTCTTCAAGGAAGCATTTCTTTACTTGATTATCTCTCTTTCTTTTTCTTTTTTGTGGAGACTCTCTTAAGTTTAGTTATAGAATATTCTAAGTTGTTAAATTTCATCCTTGTATAGAAGACTTCTAACAAGATCACAAGTTTCCCGATATGTGCTAAAAATGATATTGTTAGCAAAGAGTGATAAGCTAGATGCAACATTAGTTTTTCTTTAGGATTTTACCATCAAATAATGTTATTTTGACGAGGATAATCACAACATTAAGGGAAGAAGACGATATATTATCTTTTGAGGTTATATGATCTCTGTGAATATTCTGGAATACATAGTTAGTTTACTTCTCTCTATTCTATTGTGTTTCTTGAAAAATTGATAAGCTGGTGTGTGTTGGGGAGTTTAAAGAAAACATTAATTTTATGTCTAATCTTTCCAATGGGGAAGATTATTTCTAAAAGGACTTGGGCAAAGGAAAATACCTTAATGCATACATTTTAGACTAGCAGTCCATGGGAGTTGGTGGCATTGGTATTCTTATAGACTTACTAATGTAGGTTACAACCAAAATGTCTACAGTCATGCAATATTTATTTTATTTAGGTTTCTTCTCTTATTTTTATCATGCAGCACTACTACAGTAATTCAAGTTAATCACTATGTTTAAATATAGAGTTATACATTGGGACTAGACAAAGTAGAGTTAATAATTGTAATAGCTTGGCAATACTTATTTATACTTGTTATAAAAAAGAATTTTTAATTTCTCTTATAAAGAGTGATTCATATGTGATTTCTAAATCTGGAAGTGATTGTTAAGAACTTAGTAGTGATGCATATACTTTTGAATCTTTTAAACCCTAAAAATGATTCCTAGTTCTTGCTAAACCATACAAGTGATTCCAAAAATTGTCTTTTATTCTTTATTCTAAACTTCATTAACACTGAATGTTTTCATCAAGATCATTATCCTTACGTGCGACTTACATCGCATATGAGTCACCTTCCCTATTTTTATAGGTTTGCTTTTGTTATGACCTTAGATGAATATGAGCAAAATAGAAGCAGCAGAATGTTATTCATATCAGAGTAAGGGGTTCATAGTGTGGTAGCACTTTAAGTGGCTACCTCCAAATCCTACCTAGTTGGGAGTTTTTACACAAATCTCTTTTTTTGTCTCCTATTGCCAAACCTCCCTACATTCTTAATTTACCCTGTATCCTATAACTACTTTGCTGCATCATCCTTATAGAATCAAACAAAATATTTTTGCGAATAGACCAACACGCACTAAAAATATAACCCAAATTGCCTCCTAGAGATGCTCTTCTCCCTCCTTTTATAAACATTTTTAACACGAGGCCTTCCATTACCACCCAACCCCTTTGAATTTTCACCCTTGTCCCCAAGTTGGAATTTGGGAAACTGCTCTTCAATTAAGTCAACTGGTTCCCAATATTCTACCCAAGTTAACCAGACATACCACTCTTTTGGCTTATTCCTGCGAAGCACCGAAGGTAGGTTTCTAGGTATTGGTTCACAACTTCACTTTATGCATTGGTTTGAGGATGATAAGTAGTACTCCTCTTCAGTATTGTTTGTTGTAATCTGAAGAGTTCTAGCCAGATATTCCTCATAAACACCTTATCATGATTTGTGATGATGGAGGGAGGGAACTCAGAGCTTAACTGCGTGAAACAGAAATTCCTCCGCAACCTTCTTTGCAGTATAAGGGTGTTTGAGGGAGATAAAGTGGTAGTATTTGCTTAGCCTATCCACCACCATGAGGATGGAGTCGTATCCGTGAGATTTGGGCATCCCTTCCACAAAATCCATAATGAGATCTTCCCAAACTACTTACGGTGTTGGAATGGGCTATAATAACCTTGCCAGAGTCAATGTATCATACTTGTGCTATTGGCATACATGGCACTCCCCAATAAACTGCGTAGTATCATTCTTCATCCCTTCTCAAAATAATTCGTTGGAAATCCTCTTATAGGTCTTATGAAATCCACCACGGCCTCCTATTGGATTGTAATGAAATTCTTCCATTAGCTTTGGAACTAAGGGATAGGTCTTTGAGAGTACAATCTTCCTTTTAAAATAGAGCTACATATGGTCGAGGGACCATCCAGGCTTGGCGGAAGCTCCTTTCCATGATTGCAGGATTTGTTTCAACTGGGAGTCTTGATTCACCTTGTCTTTAATTTGGTCCCAATCAATAATGAAAGGACCCGAGATAAAGTGTAATGCTGCCCCAACTTGCACCCTTAAGTGGGCATCAGTAGCCTTGTTATCTTGACCTCGTCGGTATTGAATCTTAAAATAATATCCCATCAGCTTGGCATCCATCGTTGGTATTCTGGTGCAACTATCCACTGTTCAAGCAAATAACGCAAGCTCCTCTAGTTCGTTTTTACTACAAAATGCCTCCCCAGTAAACAGTGTCTCTACATTTGGATTGCCATTACTATAGCCATTAATTCCCTCTCATAGGACGACTTGAGCCTAGCCTGCCTGGTGAGTGCTTGGCTGAAAAATGCGAGGGGTCGTCCTTTTTGTGATAACAACGCCCCCAACCCAACTCTGGAAGCATCAGTTTCCACTATGAATTTCTCCTTGAAATTAGGCAAGGCTAAAATGGGCACTACTTTCACGGCATCTTTAAGTTGCAAGATGACTTTATCAGCCTCCTCACTCCAAATGAATGCGTCTTTTTTGAGTAATTGAGTTAATGGTGGTGCTATCTTTCCATAATTACAAACAAGCATGCGATAATATCCCGTCAATCCCAGAAAACCCTTCAACGCGTTCTGATCTTATGGTGTTGGCCATTCATCCATGGCCCTAACTTTCTCCAGATCAGCAGCGACCCCCCTTTTTGATATGATGTGCCCCAAGTACTCCAACTGGCTTTGACAAAAACTGCATTTCTTAATATTTGCAATTAACTTATGTTTGTAAGAATTGTTAGTACCTCATAAATGTGCAACAAGTGTTCCTCTTGTGAATAGCTGTAAATGAGGATATCGTCGAAGAATACCAACACATACCTCCTTAGCAATCCTTTGAAAATGGAATTCATGAGCGCTTTCTTAATATTTGCAATTAACTTATGTTTGTAAGAATTGTTAGTACCTCATAAATGTGCAACAAGTGTTCCTCTTGTGAAGAGCTGTAAATGAGGATATCATCGAAGAATACCAACACATACCTCCTTAACAACCCTTTGAAAATGGAATTCATGAGCGCTTGAAAACTCGTTGAGGAGTTGGTGAGCCTGAATGACATGACGAGAAATTCATAATGGCCCTCATGAGTTCTAAATGTTGTATTATGCACATCCTAATGCTAGAACATTATTTGATGGTAGCTCGATTTAAGATCAACTTTGGTGAAAGTTCTGGCTCCATATAATTCGTCTAAGAGTTCTTCAATACCAGGAATGGGAAACCTATCATGCACATTAACCTTATTATGGGCCCTGTAATCCACACAATACTACTAGCTCCTATCTTTTTTTTTAACGGGCAAAATGGGGTTGGAAAAGGGGCTATCGCTTGGCCTAATGATTTGAATCGCCAGATTTATAGGTCAATTCTGTATGTCCCTTTTCAACATGATGGGTTGTGATTTAAAGTTTTCAATAGCAAATCAGCCACAGATGGATGGCCAAACTGAGATAATCAATGGTTTGTTGGAGGAGTACTTAAGACATTATGTAAATGCAAGTCAGTGTAATTGGTTAAGTTTACTTTATGTTGCACAATTTTGTTATAACTTGCACATATTTTCTGCTAAAAAGAAGAGTCCCTTTGAGACAGTCTTGGGTCAACAATCTCTCACTTTACTCGACATTGCACAACAAAGCACAGATGGCAAGTGTCCTGCAACATAAAAGCTCGCGATAGAGAAGCAAGAGTTGTTAGATGAGGTGATGGATAGTCTTCAAAATGCTTCTTAACAGATGAAGAGGCAAGTGAATTTACGGAGGAGACCATTAGAGGTTGATGTATGAGATAAGATACTATTGAGACTTACCTAACAAATTTGGATGAAGATTTCGAGTAAGCATGTATATCGAGGATTGGTGCCTAAGTGTTAAGTAAAGTTGGGAATGTGACATATATGTTGAATCTCCTCGAGAACTTGAAGGTACACCTTTACATTTCATATTAGTTTTCTCAAACTTTACTATAACAATGCATCATATCTTAATAAGAGTCAAGTGAAAGGAGCTCTACCGGTTGTGAGAAAACAATTCGAGGATCAAGTGGAGAAGCTCTTGAATTATCGAACGATGGGCAACATAAGAAGAATCGGAGGATCGAATGTCGATCCAATGGAAAGGAAAGCCAATCATGGAAGCTACATAAGAGAAAGATATACTACCTTGTTGGTGTTCGAAGATCAGGCTAACGCCTACCTTCAAGCTAGATTGACGTGAGCATCGAATTCATTTGGTGGGAGTGGTTTGTTAGCCCTTTAGCACATGAAGGCACTTCATAGCTAGATGAAAAACGAGTCTTGGGTTGAAGATTAGCTGGATCAAACACATAACGGTAGCATGCGAAAGCTCCATAGTAACTAGGCAAGTTAGATCAAGCTTGTGCGAGTTTTGTTATAGTTTCGGACCCTATACAAATCAACTTGACTAAGGCTAATTTCTTGATGAGTTAAGGATTTGACATGGGTAAGCATTGGACCAGACTAGTGTGCTATGAGAGGCTTTAGGCTTAGATGATTCATCATCAATGGATAGAGATCATGGGAAGATCTTGAATGATGTGGTAGATAAGATTATAAAGGATAAATATCAGCTCTAACAGATAAAGATTATATGAGAGGATCATCTGAAGATAGTGGAGATTTTTGTAAATATAAATATCATTCCTAGATAGATGTAATCTCTTATTTTGTTAGTTATGATGTAGCTAAATTCTACCAGATAGAGTCCTATTCAGATGAGAATGTCATCATATTGGTTAAGAGTAATATAATCTGATAAGGATAAGATGTGATACAATTAGTTCAGTTCAGTTAAGATTCTGAATTGTAACTTAGTCATCAAGCCAGAGGTGCTTATAAATAGCTCATTTGAGCCTTACTCTCATACATTAGATTGAGAGAGTATTTCTTTGTATACTATGAAGGAAGTAATATAGGTTAGCATAATATAGGTTAGCATTTGCTGTATATGTTTCATGCTTCTATTGTTGCCTTTGATAGTTTAGTACTCTCTCAATAATCTTGTAAGTGTGTGACAGTTAAATGTTTTGAGGGTCGTGAGATGTTCGAGAACAAGTTATTTGATCGACAATAACGTGAGGAATATTAAGTCTTGCTTAAACAAACTTAAGTGAGATTGTTGTGCAAAGGAGTAGGAGCAACTGGTGGTATAAGTTTGGTACTTAGAAAACCTTTGTAACAACAACCACTTAAGTCTGAAAATCAAATTGGAACTGCTCAACTACAAAGTTAGGAATTCTTCAATGATCGTTAACCCTTGCACCTTAAGTACCATCCTTTACAAACCCCCATTCCTTTTAGGCATTTTCTTGATCCCACAGTCACCCTAAGTTGGGTGTTTTGGACATTGGAATTTGCAGCTTCTTAACTAGTTCCAAGGAAATGAAGTTGCGAGTGGCTCCACAATCAATTAGCACTACCACCTTCATGCCACCTAGCTTACCATAGAGTTTCATGGTTCAAGGATCTAATAACCCTATCACCAAATTGAGGGATAGCTCCATGCCTTCAATTTCCACATTGTCCTCTAATTCTCCATCGAAATCTCATTCCCTAGTTCGTTCCCATCTCCTTCACTGACCAGCAGCACACGAAGTTCCTTGTTTTTATAGTGATAGCCTACATGCCATTTCTTATCGCAATGGTAGCTTAAGCCTTTCTCTTGTTGAGCTTGCACTTCTGCAGCACAGAGACGTTTGAATCTTGTAGTGTCAGCAACATTTGGGTGGGACTTTGGGTCAAATCTAAGGTTTGTAGGCCAGTTGGCCGATGGGTTGTGAGTTTTGAGGGTGTTGGTCAGTTGTGGGTAATTTTGAGCTGGAAGAGTGTTATTGGTTGCAAGATGGCTAAGGCTTTTTGAAGGAGTCCATAGGATGGTGCGATTGTTGTTTTTAGTTTGGATTGAAGGTTTTTTTTATAATTGTTTTGGGTTGTTGGGTTGGTTGAAAATCTATTGCTTCCTCTTTATTCGAGCTGCTACTCCTATGGTGTCCTTCAAACCAGATGGGTTTAGCACAACCATTTCAGCCTTTACCCTTTCTTTCAACCCGTTAATGAAGACAGCAGTCAAAGTCTCCTCCTCCATTCTTCTCACCGAAGATGCGAAAAACTCAAACTGAGCTCAGTATTCTGCAAATGTACCTTCTTGTCTGACAACAACAAATCAGTGAAGTAATGTTCCCTCTTGTATTCCAGCAAATTGGTAAAGCAGCTGGGTTTTCAACTCCTGCCAAGGAGAGAATGTTTCTCTCTTTCTCCAAACCTTAACCATGCTTGGTCTTCTTCAAAACAAACTGCAGCGCCTCCAACTTTTCCTCTGCCATCAATCAGTTTATGGCAAAATACCACTCCTCCCTAAAGATCCATGCATCAGGGCTCTCCCCATAAAAGACAGGTAACTCCAGTTTCTGGGGGTGGCTTAACCCATTCTGTCATCGTCTTGATCACTGCAGGACTTTCCATGACTGTGTCAGATGCAGAATTAGTCCGGAGCTGGTGCAGCTAGATTATGCTTGATTAGCTCCCTAGGACCGATTCTTCACGAGCATACGGAAGCCTTCCTCCATCCTTTGGGCTAGTGAAGCAATGGTGTTGTTGAAGATCCATAACTACTTTCTTCATTCCCGGTAGTTGCTTAAGCTCATTTTCTACTGCTTTAGTCTTGCCTCCATTCTGGTTTGGGACATCACCCAGTGTAGGACCGTTGCTTTGATACCAAAATTTGTTATGATCCTAGATTAATATGAGAAAAATAGAAGCACAATATTATTGATAGCAGAATAAGGGGTTCACAGAGACAGTGGCAGCACTTTGAGAGGCTCCTCTCTCCAAATCCTACCCAGTCGGGAGATTTTATAAAATCTCCCTTTTGTCTCCCTTTCCCCTACCTCCCCACATTCTCAATATACCATGTACCCCATAACTACCTTGTCACATCATCCTTCTAGAATCAGACAGCATGTTTTTGCTAACAGACCACCACACTGAAAATATAAGCTAAAGTTCTATTCTTCACCCAGATTGCCTCCTAGAGCTGCTCTTTCTCCCTCCTTTTATAATCATTGTTAATAGGAGGCCTATCAGAATTACCATGTGTTGTACTTAATATGTCAGACTGTTATCCCATAACTCCATTTTTTAATCATTTCTCTTTTCTCATAATATGTGTAAATTTTACACTCATTAGCTGCATTACCATTGTTCTGTAGTTGGTGCCATCGTGTTTTCCCCATCCTGGCTACATGTCATTTGAATGAGAAGGAACTTCGACCAATTGTCTCAAAGCTTGTCCACGAGTTCATAACTGTCAACAAAACCAAAATTACCCTCCCAATAAAGGTAAGAAATCACTTTGTAGTTGCTGCAGATGGTCAATTAGCATTTGGATGAACCCCAATGGAATCTGAATAAATATTGTCAACCTCTTAATGAGTCTATTAGAGATGTGTAGTGTTTCATATGTTGGTTGCGAACATTGTAACTTTTATGAACTTAAAAGTCCCACCGAGAGTTTCATGCTTCACTATTTCCCTTGTTCTGTACCATCCTTCAGATCTACTTCAAAGCTGCCTCCTGAATAACCTTGTAGGCAAGAAAAAGGACGGCGTGCTGTTGGCTAATCTACCTATTTATTCATTTACATGTTGGACTATTATTGTTTTTCTGATGTCTGTTCTTATCCTTTCAGTAGAGACAAAACCTTGCCAATAACTTCTGGTGTGGCATTGTGTGGAGTTAGACTAGAAATTGTAGATCCTCTCTATGACTTGATTGTAATTGCTGATACCATGTAAATATAAAGAAAATGTTACTGGACTTCTCTGACCGTGTAAGTAATGCCCTGTGTAGTTTGCAGTTGGATATAACAGAAGAGGAATTGGGGAAACACAGTTGAAGGCTGTAAAAGATGCTTCAAACAATTCTAACCTACTTTTGTTGAACCGAAACAAATGCTTTGACGTTGTGGCTTCTGCCATAAAAGATGCTGTATCTGATTCAGTCGTGGACCTCAACTCCCCAGATGTAAGACATTTTGCTACTAATTCCTATACATCAAAAGAATTTTAGTTGTTATTTGCCTCGTGTAAACTTAATGATAAAGTGCGCAGCTCTCTGTGCTTGTTGAGCTGCTGCCTCTTTCCGCAGTACCCAGAGGATCATTCATAGCAGCTGTATCGGTTCTTCCTGAAAATCTCGTCAGTGCAAAGCCACGACTTTGCATTAGGCCATTGATTACTGATCCTAAGAATAGGACCGGAAACAGTTAACTAGCCTTTGGGGAAATATTCAACATAGGAGGAGTCCTGCAGCTGGCACTTTAACATCTAAAGCATTCCAGCTGCTCCAACGAGTCTTTCATGAAAGAAATTGGGCAAGCTTCTTTCCTGCAGTTAAAAAGCCCTCTCTTGTAATTCCAGTTGGATTGATTGACTATGGTTTTTGTTTCTTCTCCTTCCCCTTAATTACATTTTGGGCCTTTCTTCATTCTCCTTTATAAAGTTACTTTTATGAGAGTTCGACACGATACATCTTGTTTAAATAACTCTTCTATATCAATTTTGAATAACTATTTTTGGAAAATAATGTATAATGTAAACTATTATAAATAAATACATTTGTAAAATTAATGTACAATATTAAATTTTTGAATGAGTATACAATTAAAATCCAAATAATGCGAATATATATGTGTGTGTATTAAGTTAGCATATAATATATTAACTCATTAGAAAGTACATAAATAAATACAAGATATGTATTATGTATTATATATTTTAATATTAATATAATAAGTATAATTTAAAGGCAAAAGGTTTAATTTGTCCTCCAAAGTTTGACTAAAAGTTTAAAATGACAAAATATTAGTTCACCTCCTGACGTTTTCAAAGTGGAACAATTTGTTTAAAAAGAGTCGCTTCATCAAGTTTTCATTAATTACACACGACAGTCCCCATTATTTTGGAATACTTAGCATGTCAGGTAAGCTCAAATGCTAACTTAGCAATTAACATGCCATATCAACTAATTTTGGGTTTTTTAAGAATTTACTTACTAATTATTAAAAAACTTGAAATGATTTCTCCCAAAATACTCCGAAGCCATCTGTAGAAATTCTTAAGATTCATTCAACAAATCCCTAAAACCTAAACATTCATCTTTGTTCTTCAATGTCTTCCATTATTTCTACTAATTATTGTTCATTTTTGTTCCTTTATATTCGACCATTTCTGCTATTATTCTTCCTATAGTTGCAACTTGTTTAGAGTTCTTTTTAATGCACTATAATTATTCTTCATTCTTCTTCCTATAGTTGCAGTTTGCTTAGAGGAGTTTTTAATGCACCTTTGTTTCAACAGTTTAGAGAAGGCATACCAGTTTCAAACACATTCCTACCTCCAAGAAGCTATTATCTAGTGTCAAGCTCAATACACAACTTGAAGAATACAAGGAGAATGAGGACATGAACATTGTTGTTATAAGTGAAGACACAAATGAAATTCTTGACTATGGAGTTGAAAGTGAGATATACGTGTCATCTCCAAGTAATTGATTTCGCTACCTCAACTATCCATCTTTGACTGGGAAGATATTTCAAGAGAGACTCTATGACTCGGTGAGCAAATGCTTCGTCTAAACTAGTGATAGAGGAGTGATCAGAGGTAAAGATAGATACCTTTGTAACTGGACGTTGTCTCGATGTAACAAAAGGATTTTAAAGAAAATATGCGAAGAGATGAAGAAAGTTGTTTATAGAGAAGAACAAGTTGAGATTCGCTTGGTATTCTTGCAAAAGTTAAGATTTGAGTTTTAAAGATTTGTTAGATGAGAGCTAGGTATTTTTGTAGATGTTGACAGGGTAATTTGGGAAAATTATATAAATTTTAAATAATTAATAAGTAAATTCTTTTTAAAAATTAATTGGTATATGATGTGACAACTATTAGATTGGTATTTGAGTTTATTTGGCATGCCACGTATTCCGTAATAACGGGAGCATCAAGTGTAATTAACAAAAAAACATGATGAAGTAAATCTTTTAGGGCAAATTGTTTCATTTTAAAAAGTTAGGGGGTGAACTAGACCAATTGAAACTCAAATACATTCTTATCAATCGGAAGCTAGACCAATTGAAACTGATAATTTCAATCAATTTGGCTATTATCGACAAAGAAGTAAAATTCAAAAATTTCTTACATAATATATCCCAAAACATATAATCTTATGATCAGATGGAATACTCAATCTAGATTGTATTATAGTACCTGAAAAAAAATCGGACTCATGTTCAACAATTTTTAGGAATACTTAATTATATTTCTGATCAGGGTTTTTTTAGAATCTTGCAAAAGAACAAAAACGTTTACAACTTAAATGCAATACGAAAAGTCAATGGAGCTGGACCTCCAAAGACACCAAGACGGTACGTACATTAAAACAATTATGCAAGGATTTACTTGTCTTATATAACTATCTTCCAAAGGATACCCTTCTAGTACAAATTGATGTCAGTATAAATACATGGGCTGGTTGCCTTCTGGCCAAACCACCCAATCATAAAAAGTATTTACTATGCAAGTATATAAACGGGACCTTCAATCCCGCTAAATTAAATTATTCTATTCATGAAAAGGAAACAATAGCCTATCTCAAAACTTTGAGAAAATGGCATATTGATTTATTACCTGTTGAGTTTTTTTATTCAAACTGATTCTAAATATTTATGTGGATTTATTAAATATAATATTAAAACCAATTATAATCAAGGACGATTAATTAGATGGCAGTTAGAATTAAATCAATATAATTTTCATATTAGTTATATAAAATCATCTGACAACAGTCTTGTAGATCTATTAACCAGAGAATGGAAATAGCAATAATGAGTTTGAAGGAGTCATTAACCAAAAAAGAAGTAGAACTACAAGAATTACAGCAACAAGTAGGGATAGTTACCAAAGAAATTAACCAACTTAGGGCAACCATAACCCTTCTTGAAAAACAACTCTCAACCGATCACCCATCTGACCACACAGCTAAATCAACCTTTACCCTTTCTATTCAACCTATCACTTCTCAACAAATTATGCAACCCACCCAAACCAACCCTTCTAGTAGTGCTGAAAGAAAAACCGATTTTTCTGAAGACAAAGTCTACGTTATCTTTAATGGACCCATGGCATGAATCTATGATGAATGGCATCAAGCAACAATTCATATCATAGGTCGATCATCTATATATTGTTGGAGATCGTCTCGTTGGTGCATCACATGCACGCGCAGCGGAAGAACAAACCATTTGTTCAGAGACGTTCTCAGAAAAATCCCAGAATTCTTGTGTCCGTCCAAAGAGTCAAACCAAAAACGACCAAAGAAGACCGTCTCTAACGGTATCCACGCAAAGGATGGAGGAATCAACCTATTCAAACACTTTGAATAGGAAATAGCTAGAACAAAGTGAAGAGTGCTAGCTCTTACC
>JAOSBL010000001.1:20396066-20406334 GCA_027568915.1 Erythroxylum roraimae | reverse complement strand
AAAATTAAATTATTCATAATTTTATTGATAATTAATTTTAATTTATTGAATATATAAATATAATGTTGAATTAAATTATTCATAATTTTAGTAAAAATTAAATAATTAAATAATATATAATTTAATGATAGTAAATCATATTATGAAAACAAAAACAAAAGAAGGAAGCAAAAACCACTTTTTATGGTTTTCATAATTTTTGAAAATAGGAAGAAACTAAAACCAAAAATAGAAACTAAAAATTCAAACAAACAAGATTTTTTCCTTAATTTGAAAACAAAAACAAAAAACCAAAAAAAAAGGAAACAAACAACCTCTTAAATTTCTTATCCAACCCAAATATAGTAACATAAAAGCTACAGTGATTTATACTAGAGAAAGGCCTAACAAAACTCAAGTATCTCTATATTTTAAGCCATCAAAGAAAATTCTTCAAGATAAGGAGAAGTAAGCTTTGCTTGCACACTCAAAGGCTATTGAGTTCGAATACTTATTGCTTAAACAAAGATCAAAGGTTCAATAATTATGGATAGAGATAAGAACACATCATTTTCCCATAAATTATCACTTGAAAAGAGTAATGTGAATAGAATTTCTTACTTACAACTAGACGATGGTTCATTAGTTTTTACTCAATAGGAGCTCTTAAAGACATCTTTAAACTATTTCTCTAAAACATTAGGCCCTATTGCTCAATCCTCTTCCTCAAAGTGTCTGCTTAACTTTTTTTATTTTTAATAGAATTGTAGATGAAAATATTATTGCATTATTCTATCTTATTATTAATTCTAATGTGAAAAAAGTTTTCTTTTATCTCAAACCTAATGGATCTCTTGGTCTAAATGGCTTAATGTCCTTTTCTTTCGAAAATCTTTGAACTTAATTAAGCATATTATTACAAAGGTGTAAACTTTTTTAAAAGGGATTAAATACTGAAGGAATTTAGTAATTATTTTATAAGCCTTATTCGGAAGCTTCCTAGTCCTAATAAGTTAAGGATTTCAAAACAATTTCATGTTGTAACAACATATGCAAAGGTATCTCTAAATTTCTTGCCTCTAGGCTAAAATAGGCTAACAAGCCCCTTATTAATGGAAACCAAAGTGCTTATATTAAAGTAAGGAACATTTCGGATACCATACTCCTTATTCACGAATTATTTAAAACTTATAAAAGAAATAACCCTCTTATGTGTTGTGAAACTAAGGTGGACTTCTAAAAGGCTTTTGATATAATAAATTTGAGCTTCATCATGCACACTAAAAGCACTCAAGTTTCTAATAATTTTCATTAGTTAGATTGAATATTACCTCAAAATTGTATCCTACAACATTCTTTTATATAAGATTCCAATTAAATAAATCAAAAGGGTTATGAGTATAAGGTAATGGGACACTTATCCCCCTATTTATCTTCACTTTACATTGAAGTGCTATCGAGACTTATAAAGCACACTATTAGCTTAAAAACATAATTTAAGTATCATAAGAAGTGCAAGAGATTGAAAACATATAGTTTTGTAGTTACTGGAGACCTTCTTCTACTATCAAGTCATGATTCAGACTTTATAAGGCGCCAATGACTATATTAATGTATTTTAGTTTTAACCATAAATGCATAATCTAACTGTAGTTAACACTAACAAGTACGAGTAGATCCCACAAAGCCTAAAAATTACTAGAACTTATTATCTTAATATTATCTAGTATAACAAATATAGTGCTCATAATTAATCAAATTCAAAATTAAAACAGCAAACTATAATAGATCAACACAATTGTATAATTGAACAAAGATTAAAATAAAAAACAATCAAAGAAGAGAATGGTACTTGTACATTGGATCCCTTCTAAAACTTCTCAAGCAATCATGATTTCACTACTCAATTTATTTTGTAGTTTATTGGATAGTGAAAAATCCTCAATTATACTAATATCTTTCTGAAGACTATTAACATCTAATCATCTGTTGATTAACTAAAATCTCTTTCTAGTTAAAACCCCTATGATTGCTTTAACCAGTTTTTGAATTCCTCTAAAAGGTTTGATCCTAATCTGAAAGATTTATATCATTCTATCTCTAGGTTTGTTTGCAACTACTTTCAATTATGCTAAATTTATTCATACATTGAATTTCTCAATCTTATTGGCATGAAATCAGACATGAATCAATATGCTAAAAATATTATTTCAAGAATAATTAAGCAAAGATCATCTAAACTAAATAAAAATAAATATTAATTAAATTAAAACAGCATAACTATAAGGTCTACTTTGGGTTTCATCTAATTCAAGTACCAAATACAGTTTAGTTCCTAATCACAGAAGAAAAAAATTAAAACTAAATGAAAACTAGAAAATCAAAAGAAACATGATGAAATCCATATTTAATTGATGGTAATCCATTCCAACTATATTTTCTTTCTTGTTTGTCAATCTTTTTATCATCCTATACCATAAATTTATGTTTTTTAATCCTTCTTTGAGATTCTCTCTAGCCTCTACTCTTTTTCTATTAATTTTTTCCTTTTATAACTTAAAAACCAAGGTTTCTCGAGTGGAAAAGGTCACCCATACGACTAGTTCATAATCATATCCCTCATGTTTACTTCTCTTCTTTCAAAATCTCATAAATCAACGATTCTAAAAAGCTACACAGTTTAGGACATGACCATATGTGCCTCCACATGATTGTTTCCCTTAAAGACATATCTAATCCTTTAATTTTATTCCTTGATTCCATTTGATTTTCACTTTTTTTGACCTGTGAAGGTAATTAAGAATTAAAAAATATAATAGGAACAAATTACGTACAATTTTTTAAAAAAATTCACAAATAAACAAAAAATTACACTAAACATGAGATTAGAAATAAGGTCTATTAATCATTTATCAGATAGCCATTAGCGTATTCAAGAACCTCTCAAGCTTAACTATAAATAAAGAGAAAAGCTACTTTTTGTCTCCTTTGCTGCAACACATAATTCTGACTAGTTTTGCTTTTTAAGTTGACTCAAGCTAAAAACAACTTCCTTTTACTTATTTGGTACCAATATACTCAGACTTCATGCTTCTAATTGTAAGAATTTAAAAAAAATTTGATAAATGGTATAATATGTTTCTTTCTTTTACAATCAGGGTTCAACAAATTAATACAGTTTTAGACTCATTGCACATACATTGGTCAGCTTATATTTCTTTTTAATAAATGATGATTTATTCATATTTGTAGTCCCATATTTAGTACATTTTGATTTTTTATTTGAGTATTACTATTGATTTTAGTGCTTAAGTTATTCATATTTTGTTTCTAGGTCTAATTCATTCATTCAGAGCAAAAAGGAATGAACTTGGACAAGTTTAAAGCAATTTGGAGCTTTTTGGGTTGATTTATAGAGTGCAAGATAATGTACATGGCCATATAGGAGTGTTTGGAGATCTTTGAGGATTTTTTATGGTACACAACTATTAAGGTTAGCAAAATGCCTATATGAAATTATAAGAAAGCCATTTTAATGGTATATAGTAGTGTTTATGCACGTGTTAGCTCCGAAGACCCTTGCTTGCTAAATTTTAGTTACATGGTTGTTAACATATATGTGTTGATGCTTGTGTATCTCTTTGGACTTGAATTTAAAGATGTAAAAGGTATTTTAAGCATTAAGAAAGAGAAATGGGTAGAAAATACATAAAAAGAAACCATAGAACAGTTGAGGGAAGAAAAAACAAGCAAGGAATCCCCTTTGGAGTGGATTTTTCATTAATACGGAGTGCAAGTTTTGTAGATTTCAAGGATTCCAACCATGTTTTCTTAGATTTCCAAATTTTCTTTAGCTTTGATGTTTTATTTTCTATTATCATGATCTAAATACCTTTTAGTATTTGGATTAGATGAAACCCAAGATGGATCTTGTAATGATTTTGATTTAATTTAATTTATTATTTAATTTTATTGAGATTTAATTGTATGTTCTTTTACTGAGATTTAATTATGTGTTCTTTGCTATCCTTGAATTAATATTGTCTGAATATTTTTTTATTTGTGATTTCAAGAAAATTTGAATAAGAAATCCAATGTATAAATAAATCCAGCATAATTGAAAGGAGTTACATGCAAATTTAGATACAGGTCAACATAAAATACTCTAGATTAGGGTCAAATATAATTGTAAATTTATAAATCGAATAATACAATTTCAAGGTCTTTAATTATAAAGGGATTTAAATTAATTAACTTGAAATTAGGTGTTAACATGTTTAAGAAAGATATTAGCATAATTTAGGAATTTTCACGGTGTAACGAATTTTAGAGTAAATTAGTTAATGAAATCATGATTGCATGAGAAATCCTAAAGGAGGATTTGAAGTCAAGTTACCATCATCTTATTGGTTTATTTTCTCATTCTTTGGTTACCTTAGCTTTTTTAATTGTGTTGATTTGTTTTCATTCACCTAAATTGTCAATTAGATAATAGGAAAAGAGTCATTACTAGTACGTATAGTCTCTTTGGGATCGACACTTAAAACTCCAAGCCCTAAACTATAGAATGATAGGTGCACTTGTCTCGAATAGTCTATAGTTAAATGAGTCGAGTTTTATATTGTCTTGGACTAAGATATTATGAAAGCTTAAGTTCTGTTAATCTAGCCATTTCTTTCCCTTCCTTTTCTTTTATTTTTTATTAATTTTCTTTAAAGCCTTCTGTCATGATCTGGCGTTTTGGCTTGTTTATAGGATTTGGATATTTAGTATTATAACCATTAAAAATAATGGAGGGATGGAGAGGACAGTGTTTTCACGAGGATTATGATATGTCATTAATTATGGCAGTTTTGGAAGCTCAACCAACATCTATGATTTGTTATGGCATTTGTGGGAGTAACCAACCTAATCATGAATTTAAGGCATCAGACTATGTCTAGGGGCATCCAATTCTTGTAGAGAACTAACTTCAAGATACCCTATATAGAAATACTTATAATCCAAAGTAGTTATTATAAATGTGCATGGAATGATGATGTCTCATCTGAATTTTGGCATAGTTGATAAAAATAGGATTATCAACATCTTGAGGATGTCTTCACTCAATTTGTTGCTTCAACCGAGGTTACCCATTATTGCACTAAATAACCAAGTTTTAAGGAACACATAAAAGGAACAACATTATAAAATGGAAAGGAGTTAGAGGTAGGAGAAAAGGAGGAAGCTATCGTTCAAGAAGAATAGGATGATGTTGAACCCATGATAGACGAACAAGTAGCCTATTGTGAGGTTAACGAGCCCATAGTGCAAAGGAAGGAATTCAAAAAAATTGATATGACTAAATAAATGAGGTTAAAACACTCTATTGAAGATCCACCAGTGTTGGAATGGAAGAAACTGCCTAATCATCTATTCATTTTTGGAGAAGGATTCAAATTTACTAGTAATCACAACATTAAACATAAATAAAGACCAAAAAGAAAATTTATTAAAGACATTTAGAGGGCATTCGAAGGCTATAGCATAGAAGAATTCATATATAAAAAGAATTTTTTTTACCCATAAAATTTTTATGGCGGATAATTTTGGAAAGGTTATGCAACCTCAATATAAGCTAAATTCAAACATAAAGGAAGTTATGAAGGAAGAGGTAATTAAGGATATTAATAAAGGAGTAATTTACCTTATTTTTTATAGTTCTTTGGTGAGCCTTATACAAATTATATAGAAGTATGGAGGGATGGTAATGGTGCTTAATAAGAGGAATAAGTTGATCCCTATGAGGACCATTATTGGGTGGAGAGTGTGAATAGAATATAGAAAATTGAATGATACTACTCAAACGGATCATTTTCCCCTTCCTTTCATTAAAAAATGTTGGAGCGGTTAGATGGCCTTATGTATTTTTTTTCTTGGATGGATTATTGGGCTATTTTTAGATTCTTATAGCCTAGAGGACCAAGGGAAAAATGACATTGACTTATCCAAATGGTATGTTCACTTACTAAAGGATGCCCTTTAGATTATGCAATGCACCAGCTACATTTTAGAGGTGTATAATGGCGATCTTTGATGAACTAGCAGAGGAAATTATCCAAAAATTTATGGATAATTTTATATTTTTTAGATATTCTTTTTATTTATGCCTACAAAATTTAGAAAAAGCACTCAAATGATGTAAGGAAACCAATATGATGCTAAACTAGAAAAAAAAAAGCCATTTTATAGTTAAAGATGGCTTATTTTAGGCTATAGAATGTTTTACTTAGGGATAGGTATTGATAAAGCAAAAGTGGAAACTATTAAGAAGCTACGATGTCTACTCCAGTTAAGATCGTTAAGAACTTCCTAGGTCATCCAGGTTTCTATAGAAGGTTCACTAAGAATTTTTCTAAAATTTCTAGATCATTAACTAAGTTACTTAAGAAGTATGTGCCTTTTATTTTCACTCAAGAGTGTCCTGTTCATTCTTCTTAAGAAAAAGTTAACTAATTCATTGATTATGGTTACCCCATATTGGACTCTTTTTTTGAACTGATGTGTGATGCAAGTGATTTTATAGTAGGTGTAATTCTTGGACAGAGGAAGGATAAGCACTTTTAGGCCATCTACTATGCTAGAATAACTATGATGGATGCTTAAGAAAACTATATAACTACAGAAGAGGAGCTACTATAAATGGTTTTTATGCCTTATAAATTTAGTTCCTATCATATATTGTCTAAAGTTGTTACCCACACTAATCACTCTGCACTAAAATATTTGTTAATTTAATCAGATTCAAAGCTAAGATTAATTAGATTGATTTTTGTTGTTGTTGAGGCATAGGGAAATAATATTAATGACGCATTTCCTAAAGAGTGCTTATACAGTCTCAATGAGGTCAGTGAAACTGAACTTCCATAGTTTATCAATATTGCTACTAGGACTCTTCCTAAGGAGATTTCTCAATAATAAAAGAAGAAATTCTTCTCTGGCTTTAAAAGTTACTCTTAGGAAGATCCCTTTTTGTTTAAGAATTATGTATAATAAATAATTCAAAGATGTGTTTTTGAGATGGAGAGGTGGAATATTTTAGGTCACTACCATGCAAGTTTAGTTAGAGGCCCTTACCGTGCAAATAGAATGGTTGAAAAGGTTCTTAAATCAGGATTCTACTAGCCTACATTATTTAGAGATGACCAAAGGTACGTTCAACTTTGTGATAAGTGTCAGCGAATAGTTAACTTTTCTTATTAATATGAAATTCATCCCAATTTTATTTTGGTTCATGAAATGTTCAATATTTAGTTCATTAATTTTATGAATCTATTTCAAATTTATACAGAAACAAATACATCCTAGTTGTAGATTATGTTTCTAAATGGGTTGCAGCTTACCTACAATTGATGATATGATAGAATTAAAGTTCTTAAGAGAATATTTTCTTAATTTGGCACATTGAGAGCAATTATTAGTGAGAAGGGCACTCATTGTTCTAACATCTAATTTGAAGAGGGTATTAGTAAATATAGAGTTACTAAGAACACTTATCATCTTCAAACCAATGGCTAAGTAAAAGTAACTAATAATGACATTTAAGACACCAATAGGCACTACATCATATAAGTTAGTGTATGTCAAGGTGTGTCATTTGTTCATTGAACATGCATAAAGCATATTAGGAAATTAAGTTCATTAATTTCAATATCAATCTTACAGGAGAGAAAAGGAGGCTCTAAGAGAATAAGCTAGAGGAATGTGGTATGATGGCTTATGAAAATTCAAAGCTTTATAAGAAACAATCCAAAAGGCAATATGATGGGAGAATTAAATAAGCCAAGCAATTTAAGAAGGGAGATCAAGTTCTCTTGTACAACTCTTGACTTAGACAAGTTAAAATCTAGATGCTCTAGCCCTTTTATAATCAAGAGAGTTTCTCTATATGGCATTATAAAGGCATCCTATCTAGAAAAGGTATGTTTAAGATAAATGGCTTGCGATTGAGGTATTACTTTGGACAAGAGTTTGACAACCTTAAAAGCAAGGAGTTCAGTCTCTATAATGATAAAAGGGTAAGCTAAAGTGAGATATTCAAGCTAATGATGTTAAAAAAATGTTTCTAGGGAGGTAACCCAATCTTTTTAATTTGGTAATTTATTTTAAATAAATTTATTCTAGATTTTTAGGTTTTAATTTTTGTAATTTCTTTTATATCTATGTTAAATTTTATGGTTTAGTATTAGATTTGTAACTGCTTTATGGTTTTATGGGTGTTATCTTCCTCTTCTAAGCTTTGGAATATATGGGGATTTAAATATTTAGAAGTAGGTAGAAAATTAGCAAAGTTAAAAAGTTATAGAAAGTTATACATCTGTCAACTTGCTCGTGTAGACCGCCATATAGACTAACACGTCTATATTGAGTAGATACATAGCCATATGCTACCCTAAAAAGAGGTCCCAAAAGTTATAGAAAGATATACAGGCATCAATATGCTCGTCCTGGTGACTGTGTTGTTGAAAAGTCCTAACAAGTTACATGCCCTTTTACACTACCATATTCCTAGATTTATGTAAGTTTGAAGAAATAGAAAGATAAATGATCATGAACACGCCCTTATTGAATTTTTAATCTTTATTTTTACAAAAGTTATAGAAACATGCTCATCCCATCAAAATGCCAGTGTTGGTAGCTGTATATATTCTTTTTAAAATTTTGTTTCCACATAGTTGTGTTAAGTCTTAACATGCCTATGTAATTTTTTCCTTATTTTTTAGTTTAACATGTCCTAGAGATACATCTATGTTCTAACCTATGTTAGAAACTGTCATAGCATGTTGGATCACACATTCATGTAAATGCCTAACATGCCTATGTGGTAGCCTAACATGTCCGTGTCTAATAAAAGTTAACGCTAATATGTTTAACATAAACTAGCTAAACTGTAATGTTTCCACTTGTAATGAGTAAAATCACTTTAAAATTGTCCCTTGTCCCCTAAAACTACATTTTCAAATTTCCTTCCTAACCAATATGAAAATCCCTTCATAACCTATTTTTCTTGAGATTTCATCCATTCAAGGTATGTTTCTTGCTTTATTCCATTTATTTTTGGATTGATTTGTAGATTTTTGGAGGAGTAGTCGTGAGATTTCTCTACTTTACATATTTTAGGATTATTAAGAATATCCAAATGTTTGGAAGAGTTTAGGAGGTTTAGTTAACATTCATGGACTATATGCATGATTAAATCCAAAATTTCTAAGAATTTATCTAGCTATTTATGTTTATCTTTGTAAAATTGAATGTTTAACATTGCTATATTGATTTTTGATGAATTGAATTGTGCAATTGTTTATGTTTTGCATATTTTATTTTATTTTTGAATTTTTGTGCTATTTAATACTAAAATGTTTGGGGTATTTTAATTTCATTACGTTTATTTCATCTAATTTGGGTGTGACGATAATTTAATTATAATTTTTAGATCGACTAATACAATTGCGACTATTTTGGATTAAGTTATGGTTTATTAGAATTGTCTATATTTTGTTATTAATTAAGAACTAATTGATCATGAAATATTATTTCGGTATTTGTTTAATTGATATATATTATTCACTTATTTTTTCAATTTTTTATTTTCACATTTTAGGGAGTAATGATAAAATGTTCAATGCATAAAAACAAAGACGAGGAAAGTAAGTACCAAGGAAGAGGCAGTGGAGAAAGAGTAGTAATAGAGGTAGGATCCACCACAGTAGCACACGGGAGAGCTTGAGCATCGAGACCAATCTTAGGAAAGCACTAACAAATCTGGGAGACCACAAGCATCTCTACGTTGCGGCTAGTTGAAGATCACTCGATTGGAGAAATATATGGGTCATATCCTAGTAATGTAGTGCACCATCTCAAAGGGACAATGGTAGCTAATAAAGTTTTGGTACCCCTCCACCGAAAAGAGTCGCCACATCATCATTGTGATAAGTCCTTTAAAATACATATATTTTGGACTTAATATTGATTGATGTGTTGAAATTATTATCCGAAATTGATGGAATTATTCTATAATTGTTTACAGATGGTTTTCAACACTCTAAGGACGAAAAAGGGATCAAAAAGATGCAAAATATGGCAAGAAGTCTGAAAATTCCAGATTGGACGAAATTCAAAGATTAGGCGTGGGCACGCGTAAGGACAGAATCCCAAATCTGCAGATTTTTCAAATTTTGTTTCCAATTAGAACACAATCGCCCAAGATCTGCTGGACTTCTTTTCAAGATATCTTCTACCAAAATTGGAAG
>JAOSBL010000001.1:20339992-20353491 GCA_027568915.1 Erythroxylum roraimae | reverse complement strand
ATTTTGGACTCCTTTACCCGATACATGTCCGTTAAACGGACATGGATGTCCGTTTAACGGACATTCACGGGACAAATGGTGATTTTTGACACTTTTAGAGGCAGCATCTTGTTTTGTGGTCTTCATGAAGGTTGTATATCTAGAAGTATACTTTCAAATGGTACAACAACGAAATCAATCCGACATCTGTGGTGAAAGTTATGACAATCGCGCCAAGATAGGTTCAAACCGATTTAGGGTATGAACATGGTCTACTCTTTTGGGAATAACTCCCTCATCCGACCTCCAATTGAGGTGATTCTTGGACCAATAGATTCCTAAGACATGTATCTATCTCTCCATAAAAATTTGTATCATTTGGAGTTGATTTGAGAAAGTTTGCATTAAAGTAAGGGAGAGGTTGGTTAGGAGAGCATGTTTGGGGTATGAGCACCCTTTAGGTTTTTAAGCGTATCTTGAGTTGTAGAACTCCGATTGAGGTGATTCTTGCTTCAAAGAAAATTAGAGACTTAGAGTTATAATTTCTTTGAAGAGTCATATTGAAATTCTAGTTTGAAGATTTCCAAATTCTGTTCACAAACAGGCGAATTGAGTTCAAGGATGTGACTGTTTTGGGTTAGCACACCATTGATCAAATTGTGAGGAAAAAAATTTTGGGACGTTATGGTGAATAGATGATGTCTAATTAGGGTTCTTGGCAATAACCCTTCAAGGTAATATGCACGCTCACGCGTTTCTGCTTTCGCAAGAGGTTGAGTTCCGAAATTGAATCCAACAGGGTTGGTATCAGAGCAAGAACTCATGCTTTATGGTTTAAGAGTTGGGTTCTGGAAACGTGATCCAACATTACTGGTATCAGAGCAAGAACACAAGTTTTATGGTTCAACAAGTTAGGTTTTCTGCAACCGGTGCCCAACATTAGTGGTATCAGAGCAAGAGGGTTGGGTCACAAAATCGGGTCCCAACATTAGTGGTATCAGAGCAAGAGGGTTGGGTCACGAAATTGGGTCCCAATATTAGTGGTATCAGAGCAAGAGGGTTGGGTCACGAAATCGGGTCCCAACATGATACATAACCTGATCAGCCATGGAAAGTATTATGAGACCATCTTCAAAGCATATATTAGTAATCCTTCAATTCTTACACTTGGAGTGAAACTTGAAATATTTTTTTTTCCATTACTGCCTTTAAGGTTCTGTTAAAAAACTTCGATAACAAGTGCAAAGATGTAAGGTGACCTAGGATCTCTTTGTCTAAGTCCTTTGGTGTTTTAGAAGGACTTACTAAGCTGACCATTCACTAATATCTTAAAGGAAGGTGGGGTGATGTAAAATGATATCGGTTAGAAAAAGGTGGAAGGAAATTCCAAAACATGCAAAATGGTTAGGATAAGTCTCCAATCTACACTATCATAGGCCCTTTTGAGGTCTATCTTAATGATATCATTCTTGCTTCCTCTATTCTTGGTGTAAGTTTTGACACGTTCTTTCATCAATATGATGTTATATCTTATAATTATGCTAAGTAAGTATACACCTTATGAAATTTCAATGTATTTGTGTAAGACCTCTTTCATCCTTTAACCTAAGATCTTAATAATGATCTTATAAACAATGTTATAACAAAAACTAGGTCTAAAGTCAAAAAAAGTTCTTTGTTCTCCATTCTTAGGAATTAAAGTTACAAAGGTGCCATTAATTTCTCATAACATTTGAACTTGTTGAAGAATTCTATAATAACATCAATTACCATATTCTTTGTTAGATGTCAGGATGTGTTGAAGAAATAAGGGTTAAATCCATCAAGTCTAGGTGCCTTGTTTGGATTCAAGGATCTTAAGGCTATCTTAATCTCTTGACTTGTAATAGGCTTGCTACATAAATTAGAATGCATATCTCTAATCTTGTCTAGTATGATTTCTTTCAAGAATAACTGGGAAGAGGTAACATATGTGGGAGAAGACAAGGTATATGAAAAATATTTGAAAGCACCATAAAGTAACAAATCCTTAGAATCAAGTACCTAATTGTTAAGTTATAATGAAATGATATTGTTGATGTTTCTCATGTTTATGACAGCTCTATGGAAAAAAATTGTATTTTTTCTCCATTCTTCATCCATTCCACTTTAGATCTTTTTTTCATAAGAGAATAATCATATAAGAGTGCACTAGAAAGATGTTGCCTATCAACTCTTTCCTAATTTTGGAGAAAAATAGAAGTGGGATCACTTTGTAATTCAAATTGAATTCTGTCAGGTGAAACTCTAGTAGTGTGAAGAAGATGATGTGTATTACCAATGTTGTACTGAAATAAATCTTTCATTTCTTATTTAATGAGAGAAATATTTCTGCATTGGCAAATTGTTTAGAGCCTTGGATGAAAACATTCATAGCCCCCAAAATACATTTCTTAGAATCAACTTGCTTAATAAGGAAATGATTGAACCTAAAGGGAAATAATGGTCTAATCGTGTTAAGCTGAGTGATAATAGCAAAATGATCTTACATATATTGGTTTATGAAGGTGGAGAAACTACCAAGAAATGCGGAGAACCATAGCTGATTTGCTAAATTTGTATCCAATTTTCTCCTAATAAATTTATCTCTCATCTATTTGTTTCACCAAACGAATAGGTTTCCTCCAAATGGCAAGTCAAATAATTGAGCATCAGTTATACATTGACTCGTTTCATTACAGGAAGTTCCTGAAGATCCAATGCCTTATGTCTCTTCTGGATTGATAAATGTATTAAAGTCCCCAAAAACCAACCATGGCAGGGATGAAGTTTTTGCAGGTGACCTGATCTAGTTCCATAAAAACACTCTCTAGTATGCAATGTTATGAGCATAGAAAAATGTTACGAGTATAAGCTTACTTGAGATTTTGTTGTAAACCTCCAATTGAATCAGTTGGTCTTATGTGAGTTTATTTTCAATTTCCAAAATAGAAGAGTCATAAACAACCACAATGCTACCATTTGGATGATGCATGTGATTGGAAAGCAAATTCCAAACATTTGGCAAAAATTGTAGAAAGTTGTAGTTATGTTGCTTGGTTCGAGTCAACAAAATTCCTATTATTGTAGCTTTATTTTGAGCTATCAAACTTTTAACCTAAAGCGTTTTTAAGGGGCATTAGCCCCTCTATTATTCCAAGAAATAATAATCATGATTTGTAATCCACAGATAGAGCATTTTTCTTCCTTCCTTATTTTCTTTTGATAACAAGTTCAAACTCATCAGTTTGCTTAATGATTCGCTTGGCGTGTGTTCTTCAATAGTCTCCAGCTCTTATACTCTTGAAGTTTCTTTGATATTTTCAATGCAGTTGAGAATGCTATTATCTAATGTTGATGGAGGATCGTTTTGATCCCTAATATCAATGCTTTCATCAATGCAATCACCAACAACAACTTATGTTATTGGGATATCATTATTTTCACCAATGGAGTTACCATCATCAACTTGTGTAGCTAAATTATCCACATCAGTTTAAAGTCCTATAACCTCATGATACTCCCCAGTTTTGAATGTTCTCCCAGTAGGTTTTCAGGTTCTGTTTATGGCAGTATTTTAAAAACTGGACCGGACCGATCGGTCGGATCGAAAAATTGGTAACCCAAAATATGAAACGGTCCGTTTTAGCTCTTATTTTTTGTGAGTGATTGACCCGTTCATTTTGCGATCAGACCGGTAAAAACCTCTGAACCGGTGAAAGAAAGAACCGGCCGATCTATTTAAAATGCCTTGATTTTGATGATTTTAACTTGAATGAATATTATGATTAGTGATCATTTTTTTAATCTTTTTAATGAAATATGACTAGTGAGCTTTGTTATCTTATTTTGTGTTGTGTTGGAGAACTTTAAAAAAAAACTTGTATATTTTAAAGTTTGAAGGTTTAAGTTAAATTTACAATTAGATAAATAATTAAATAGTATGTTTAAAAATTATTAAATATATATAATATATAAAATAAAAATTTATATATTTATTAGTCATCGGTTCGATCACGGTTGAATTCCAGTTGAACTATTGATTCTTGAATCAGTTGCTTCTCCGGTTCAGTCACTGGTCCGGTTTTTAAAACATTAGTTAGAACTAACTTATATCCTTGTATGAAGTCTGAAGATGAGGTTTAGCCTTATATTCTTTTAAGTAAAAAATTCTTAAGTTAATCTATTATGTTTTAACCACTGCAACTAGTTATAATCAAGTCATTGTAATAAATTTAGCTTAAAGTAATGGTATAACGTATAGGTATACGGAACAATTATATATAATATTCCTATTAGATTCTTTCTTGTTTTTATGTATTACTTGATTATGCAATTTAATCATGTTTAGTATAATCATAAAACAAAATTATACACAATAGCATCTTAGATTTTTACAAACGATGTAATTCGTGGCTCTTTTATGGCAATCTGGGAAAATAGATTAGATTAATACCCCCATAGGCAATTGGTTATTGCTTGCTATATTCAACATTGAATATAATATTCGTTATAAATTATTATGTGATGTAAATCGGTAACTTTTTAAAATTATTAGTTTAAATTTTATTAGTATATTCTTAAGTTTCTTTTAAAATAATTTAACATAAATTTTAAAATTTTTTGATATCACTAGATATCTTTGAAAATAATAAAACATTTCTTATGATGAGTGAAATTGAATAGAAGATTCATGTCTTTAATTCATTTAAAATAAAATTCACAAATTGATTACAATAAGTAAAAATACAATAACTAAATCAAATAAAAATAAAATATTTAGCATCAAATATGAAGATATATGTATGTCTGTGTATATATAATTAAACTTAATTCATATGTTAATTTTTAAAACAATTTTATTCATAAAAATGTTCGTAGGTATTTTAGGCGATTTTTATTGTGATTTTTAGTTTTCGTTCTCTATTTTCAGGTTCTACTTTTTAAATAAAAACAAAAATGTACATATATTTTATCACTTGTAATAATTAAATATTAGTTAAATTTTAAAAATAAATTAGTTTTAATTAAATAAATTTATTAAAATCTCTTATATAATATTTATTAACAAATTATTAATAAAAATTATTTTATTTATTAAATAAATAATTTAGTATTTAACTTTTATTTAAAAATTTATATATATTTTAAAACATTTTAATTGTTAAATCAAATTTATTTGAAATTTATATATTTTGAAGATATTTTTAAATTTATTAATATTTAGTATATTAAATTTATTAAGTTAAATTACAAAATCAAATAAAATCAAATCACTCATAATTTTCTGATAATTAATTTTAATTAATTAAATTATTTATAATTTATTAATAATAAATAAATTAAATGATTAAATAATATATATTTAATTAATAGTAAATAAAATTATAGAAAAACTGGACAGAAAATAAAAACTATCTAGTTAACATAATTTTATAAGAATGACTATGTTATGTTCCCTCAAAAAGAATGACTATGTTATGTCTTCGTCCAAATAGTTGGTGGATTCTGGTTCGGTTTCAGGTTTAGGTTTCTCTTTAACAGTTCGAGCGTTGGTACACTCAGGCTCCTCGGAATAACCCACAAACAATACATCCTATCAGCTACGATGTTGATGAAGTGTTTGGGAAATCCTAGGAGAAGTGTGTTAAACTATCTAACATACTCGTCAATCCAGAATCCACACCTCGCCAACGCTACTACTTCTAATCCACCCTGCCAAAATCTTCACATCACTTCTCATAATAATTATTCTTATGTGGCGATTCCATCCTCGAAAGCCAATCTTTATGCCTCCTTTTTTAACACCCTCATACACCTCTATCTTACCTGCGGCAGGCTGTCTAAGGCAGTGGACGCATTCTCCGTCATGAGGAAACACGGTATTGTTCCCACTGTCCTACATTGGAATCATCTCCTTAACCACTTTAATGTCTCTGGCCTGGTTTTTCAGGTATTGAATGCATATTCTGAGATGTTGTCTTGTGGCGTGTTGCCTAATGTTTGCACTTGCAATGTATTGGTTCATGCCTTGTGCAAAATTGGCAACTTGACTACGGCTTTGGATTTTCTTAGAAAAGTTGATTTTGAGGTTGATACTGTTACATACAACACTGTTATTTGGGGTTTTTGTGAGAAAGGTTTTGTCAATCAGGCTTTTGGTTTACTGTCCACAATGGTGAAGAAAGATACTTTATTTGATTCTTTTACTTGTAATATATTGGTTAAAGGGTTTATTGGAGTTGGATTGGTTAGATATGGGGAGTGGGTCATGGATAATTTAGCAATTGGAGGGATACCTAAGGATCTTATAGGGTACAATACTTTAATTTGTGGGTTTTCCGAAATTGGAGACATGACTTATGCACTTGAACTGGTGGAAAGAATGAAGAAAGAAGGTTTGTTGCCTGATATTGTTAGCTATAATACTTTGGTTAATGGGTTTTGCAAAAGAGGTGATTTTGATAAAGCAAAAGCTATAATTGATGAAATTTTGGGATCTACAAAAGAGATTTTATCTATTGATGATACAAGCTGTACAGGTTGCAATGTGAATTTAGAACCAAATCTTGTTACCTACACCACTTTTATTAGTGCATATTGTAACCAACATGGACTTGACAATGCTCTCGTTTTGTACAAGGAAATGATTATGAGTGGCTTCTTGCCTGATGTAGTTACATACACTTCAATTGTTAATGGTTTTTGTAAATTTGGGAGGTTGTCAGAGGCCAAGATACTAATAATGCAGATGGAGGAAATGGGCATGAATCCAAATCATGTTGCATATAGTACATTGGTTAATTTGTTATTTAAAGTAGGGTGTGCATGGGAAGCTTTTGCCTATCAATGTCAAATGGTAGTGCGTGGAATTTCCTTTGATTTGGTTGTATACACCACATTGATCGATGGATCTTGCAAATTCGGAGACATGGACAGTGCTGAGGCCCTTTTGCAAGAAATGGAGGAAAGATATGTCATTCCAAATGTTGTAACTTATTCATGTATGATCAATGGATATGTAAAGAAAGGAATGCTAGAAGCAGCTGTTAATATGTTGAAGAAGATGTTAGAGACTAATATTTCTCCGAACCCGTATATTTATACAATGCTTATTGACAGCTGTCTCAAGGTAGGACAGCATGGACGTGCTTTTGATCTCTATGATCAAATGAAATTGAGTGGAGTAAAAGACAATAACAGTGTACTTGATGCTTTTATAAACAACTTAAAAAGAGGTGGAAAAATGGAAGAAGTTGAGGAATTAGTTGAAGATATGGTGTCTGGAGGCTTGTCCCTTGATCATGTTAACTACACATCTCTAATGGATGGGTATTTTAAGGTGAGGAATGAGTCAGCTGCTTTGAGTGTTGCTGAGAAGATGAGCAGAAAAGGTATGTTAGATGTTGTTGCTTATAATGTGTTAATAAATGGTCTCTGGAAGCTTGGCGAATATGAAGCAAAATCCGTTTTTCATGAGATGAAAAACATTGGTTTAGCTCCGGACACTGTAACCTATAATACCATGATTAATGCATATTGCCAGCTGGGGAAACTAGACAGTGCAGTTGAATTATGGAATAAAATGAAAACTCATGGGATAAAGTACAACATCATAACTTGCAATACTCTTGTTGAAGGATTTTCTAAGGCAGGTAACATTGAGAAAGCTATTGACATTTTGAAAGTGATGGGGGTTGAGGGGATTTATCCAAACCCCACTACCCATAAGGTTTTGCTTGCTGCAACTTCAAGAAGTGGAAAGGCTGACTCAATTTTCAAAATGCATGAGCGACTTATTGGCATGAGACTTAGAGTGAATAAGGAAGTTCATAATAATCTTGTCGTAGTCCTATGCAGGCTAGGTATGACAAAGAAAGCCAGATCAGTAGTTGAAAACATGAACCGAGATGGAATTTCAGCAGATACATTGACATACAATGCCCTCATTCGTGGATATTGTGAAAGGAGTTGCATTAATATGGCTTTGGCCATATATTCTCAAATGTTGTATGAAGGAGTTTCTGCCAACATTGTAACTTACAATCTGCTTTTCCGTGGTCTCTTATCAGCAAAGTTGCATGTTGAGGGAGAAAAATTGCATGAAGAGGCAGAAAAATTGTATGCTAAGATGAAAGATTATGGCTTGAATCCTAATGCTTCAACTTATGACACCTTGATTTGTGGTTATTGCAAAATTGGAAAGCAGGAGGAAGCCAAAAAACTTTATAGTGAAATGATTTCCAAAGGCTTTGTGCCAAAAACTAGCACATATAATGTCCTCATTGGTGATCTTGCCAAGTTGGGAGACATGGACAATGCTAGAAAATATTTCAATGCAATGGAAGTGATAGAGGTATCCCCAAATTCGTTCACTTACAGCATACTAATCTGTGGCTGGTGCAAATTATCTGAACAAAGGGGGCTGGACAGAAGATTAAAAAACATATATCAGACAGAGGCAAAAGTATTATTTATAGAAATGAAAAAGAAAGGTTTCATCCCTTCAGAAAATACTCTTAGTTGTATCAGTTCTTCTTTTGCTAGACTGGGAAAGAAGGTTGATACCGAAAGGATGTTGAGAGGGTTGTACAAAAGGAAACGAACTTGGTAGAGTGGTCAATGGAAAATAAAGGGACATGTTCTGCTGCTGTCAGCCTGATCATGTTTGCCCTAGCTGTTTCAAAAGCTGATTGCAAGAGTGGGCAATTGATATGATAGATCAGTAACTGCTCCTAAAGGGTATGCTTCTGATAAACTGAGCAAGTATTTTTGGTAACCCATCAAGTAATGAAGGGCATTGCTGGTAGTGATTTTTATTTAGTATGAAAATCCATGTCCTACAATATTTGTTCATGCTCTGCTGGTGATCATGTAACTATGTAATGCAGGAACTTGTTTAGCAAGCTCTCTGGTGTCTCTGGGGATTGAAGCTCATTGATCATTGGGGAACTATTCCAATTGTGTGTCAGTTCGTGAGGTTTTTTTTTTTTTTCTTCTTGAAAATTTTGCTTTTATAAGTGATTCATTTATAATTTCCAGATGCTACTAATGCTCTATATTTTCGATTAATGACCATCCTTTTTAGCTGATGATATTAGCATTGACTGTGACAGGTATTGAAGCAGTCTGCCATCCAGTCTTTAATTGATTACTGGCATGTATCAACACTTGGAATAATGTAATGAAAATCTGATGTCCGTTCATATGTCCACGTGCAAAACATTTAATTTATTATATCCTTGTCCTTGTTCTGAAATGTTTTCATGCATACAGGTTTTCGGACCTGGAAGGCCTTTTCACTGACTGATTAATTTTTCTATACTTCCATTTTACTGTAAGCCCATTCACTCTGTGGATTGATCATCTTTCATATGTTTGGAATATCAAACTTCAATGAGTCGCTTATATTTGTACCTATATTTCTAACCAGGTAAAAGGAAGCAGTTTGGTAATATATTTACTTCAATGATTCGGAAGCAATTGATGTCCTGTTTGAATAAGTAATTTCTGCTACCAGACTACTTTTCAATTTCTAGCTTCATGTTATAGTGGTGCAGAATAAGTCTGTTGAGGGCATAGAACCTGGATTGCAAATTTTCTCTAATTTTTAGCGATAATGTTTACCAATTATCTTTCTTTCTGGTCTTTGTTGACTGTGTACAGGGAATCTTTGGAGGCAGGCGCATCAGATGAAGTGGCCAGATATTTTTTATTTTTATTTATTTTTAAAATTAAATTAATTAATAATTGAGGATAAATTATAAGCAACGCAATAAATTAATTTAATTAATTAAAGTTACAAAATTTAATTGATTAGTAAAATTATAAATTTTGATATTTTATAATATATGAATATATAACAACTTATATATGGTGATAAAATTAATAAGATGAAATCAAATTCATAAATGAAAGAGGACGTAATTGTAAGATATGAAAGAAAAATATTATAATTGAAGTTAGCAATTCAATTAATTACAATTATGAATTTTAATTAATTAGGAAATTTTGAGATTTTATAATAGATATATTGATAAAATTAATAAGTTAAAATTAAATTCATTAATGAAGGATGATGTGATTATAGGAAATTAAAGAAAAATATTATAATTAAAGTTAGCAATTCAATTTCAAATTTTAATACAAAAATTTGAGATTTTATATTGATTGAATATATAATAACTTATGTGATAACATCAGTAAGACGAAATTAAATTGATTAATGAAGGGTGATGTGAATTAGAAAATGAAAGAAAAATATTATAATTAAAGTGTACAATTCAATTAATTACAATTACAAATTTGAATTGATTAGAAAAATTTAAGATTTTATAATGAATAAATATATAATAATTTACATATAGTGATAAAATTAATAACATGAAATTAAATTCATTAACGAAGAAGGACGTGATTATAGAAAATGAAAGAAAAATATTATAATTGAAGTGAGAAATTTAATTAATTACAATTATGAATTTCAATTTATTAAAAAAATTAAGATTTTATAATGAATGAATGTATAATAACTTATATATAGTGATAAAATTAACAAGATGAAATCAAGTTCATTAATAAAGAATGATGTGATTGTAGGAAATGAAAGAATAATATTATAATTGAAGAGAGATATTTAATTAATTACAATTACGAATTTTAATTGATTAGGAAAATTTGAGATTTTATAACGAATAAATGTACAATAAATTATATATAGTGATAAAATTAATAAGATGAAATCAAATTCACTAATAAAAGAAGATGTGATTGTAAGAAATGAAAAAAAATATTATAATCGAAGTGATATATTCAATTAATTACAATTACGAATTTTAAATAACTAGGAAAACTTAAGGTTTTATAACGAATGAATATATAATAACTTACATATAGAGAGAAAATTAATAAGATAAAATCAAATTCATCACTGGAGGATGTGATTGTAGGAAATGAAAGAAGCTCATATTTTCTCATATTCCATTTTGGCATTTATATTACTTTTATTTTTATTTTCTATTCATCTTTTCTAGAATTTTATTATTTGCACGATCGAAAAATTATTTCCACAACTCTTACCCTATAATAATCTATCGAATTGCTCACCTTCAACTTCAGGCACACAATTTTCGGTCAAATATTTATCAAATTTCATCATATTGTACGAAGTTCTAGCCCTCTTTTCTTTCATAAATTTTGAAAGTGAAAGTAACCAACTTCGGTTAAAATATGAGTATGAACCTAAAACTGAACCCAGAGTTAAACAGCTTGAACTACTACGATCCCGATTATGAATTTTCTGCATTCTAAGTTGAAAATCATTAAACAATTGATACTAAAATTGTTTAATGATATTTACATGCTCTTGGGCTCGATCATCATATAATGTATTATAAATAAAAGTAACCTCCTCCATCTTGTATCTCAGGTCCAACACATATAACATTGCTACAGTATGTCCAACCATAGACCAATAAGAATTCAGCTTCTCCATCATCGGCTTCGTCGTAATATGAAAAATCTTATTGTAGTCAAAAATCTAATCAGATAAAGTATTATTTATCTTACACATAGTACTAAAACAATAGTGCGAAATTGGATATTTTGTTCCCAAGAACAAGTTAGTCGCATTATAAAATAATTCCAGCCTTGTATAAAGTTCTCTAGCCAACTCCTATTGATCTTCTGTAAGAATGCAAGTATATTGAGAATCTCTTTGCTTTAGTCTGGTAAACACCTCACAATATTGGATTGCCAACTCTACATCTTGATGGTTGAGTTCCATCTAGTTGGACAATTTAAAACCAACATCTTTGTACTTGGAATGTATAGAATTTATACAACTTCAAATTTCTCAACTCTTTTAAGAGTTACACTCTAACATAATACACTATTCCAAATAGAATCTATTGCTTCCTTTATCATCTCCAACCCATCCTTCACAATTAAGTTCACAATATGCACAAAACAATGCATATGGAATAACCTTCTTGGAACCAACAAGTGCCCAACTAATATCTTATTCTTCAACTTGGTACTAGAATATAATTTTTCACTTCTATCTCTGTTACTGGATTAGATCTCTTTACTGAAGGAATATACTCATCCATATGAAAAAATCAACATATAAATTTTTGAGGTTAGAAACAATCAACATTTAAAAACACACTCTTTATCCTGTTTTGAGGAATGAGATCGCAAGAAGATGGAATATAGTCATATGACAAAGAGATGGGTTAAAAGATTATATGGACATATTGTCAAAGATTTGTCAAAAGTGTTGTCTAAGTTCATAAACCTATAATAAATAACATGGTTGGTTAAAGTTAACCAAAATTATTATGAGAAAATTGATACATTATTTTTTGGTTCAAATTTAAAACAAACACCTTGTAACTTTACCATTCACAACATAATCACTCATCAGTTGCATCTTTATCTATTATGCAATTCGGGGAAAAATATTCAAGTTAAATTATAGTATATATAGGAAGTGATAGAACAAGGCTAGGACTTTGAATGAATATCCTTCACTTTCCTCATTTCCATCACAATCTGAGCTAAATAACATATCATGTTTTGCTAATTTAGCTTGAGTTTCTTCTCCCTTGATTACTTCAAACTTCAATGTAGGCTTAAGCTTGTTATTTTTCTCTTGATGTTATTCAGTGATTGTCTTGTATATAGAGGTTGAAACATTTAACTTAGAGTTGTAGCTAAGGCCTTTAACATAACTTGAACGAGTACCAAGTATTGTATCACAAATCTCATTCGCACTGAGCTAATTACCCTCAGATTTAGACTTCTCTAAAATATTTTACATCTTATTATAAAATAACAGAAGAAAAGAAATATTCAATCAACATATTACTACTACATTAATAAACGAACAAAAATATTAAGCCAAATTTTATACCTACATAATTGTTTTTTGCTTCTTATGACACAGATATTAGTTTATGCCCTACAACAATCAGTTCGGTTGTAGTTTAGCGGCAATCATTTAAAGACATTCTTTATCTTGTACATGTTTAGATGTATATGATAAAGCCCTTGGGATAATTATACATTGCAAATGAGATTATAATTATGAGATTCATATTTCATTTATGTATTATCCTTAAATCTTCTCAGTCATTATTCTATTAAGACTGGACATTAGTATAATGTGAAAAGACTAGCACATGTTATGAAGGAACTGTTAGAGTAGTGTCTTAAAGACAATCGCTTTTAATGCGTTTTGTACAGTCTTTATCAGGAAATAAAGAAAGGCATATTTCATTAATTTGGTGTTCATTATTATGAATTCATAGATATTGATCTATAAACAAATTAATGAAGTGCATGATATATGACATAGCATGAAAGAGATTATGATGTGATCATACTACTGAGATTCCTATCATGTGCAATTATGTCAGTATTTAAATTATTCCTAGTCATAGGATTGATGAGACTGGACATCATTAATCCGGATAGACTAGCACATGTCATGCTCCTTG